>JAXCHB010000393.1:0-52315 GCA_036926305.1 Uropetala carovei
CCTCATAAATCCGTCACCCTCGGGACCTAGCGCGAGCCGGATTTTAGAAAATTCCGGTTTTTTTAAATGCTGCACATAGCCTAAGTATCCAGGGGCAAATCGGCCTATTGCAGGATAGAACAAAAGAAAGCTTTTTGTAATCTATATAATGTATTTCAAAATTTAACCAGAAATCACGTCAGAATATTTTAAAAATATGAAATACATACCCAAATGTATGTAAATAAACATGCAAAACGTTAAATAAATCATAATAGACGCCTTGCCCTCTTGCCACCCTTGGCTACGCCACTGCACTTCATACCATATCACGGCTTATACGAAAAAAAATAAAATACATTACATTAAAATCCAAAATTTACGCCAAACTTATAAAAGAAAGAATCATTAACAAGTGGATGACTTTGGAATAAGGTCATAGCAAATTTAATGCACACCAATTTACAAGTCTCGTTTCTACTCTCGATGGCTAGACGATAAGGTCGAGACAGCGTCTTTAGTTGCGGGAATGCAAGGTTCATAAATTTCAGTGTTGGAAGCTTTTTGAAGGTTTTTCTGCGAAATTGTCTGAACAAATCACACAGATTGCTTCATACATTGTGATCTTTCCTTAATAAGTTTATCTTTAATTAGGTACAAATTCATCATATCCTGTGATTCGATGCATGACCGCTGCTCCAAAGCCGATATTGTATCGGTGACTAATTCTATGCACGGTCTATTGAAGGCTTGTTCGCAGCTGCATTTTCATCATCGTCACTTTCACTTTTTCATAATTCTCATGTTCGGGTTACAAAACCCTTTTAACTATTTCTCCGTCAGTTAGCTGATTCACTACAGGCACTTCACTGTCGATTTCCATCCAGTTTTCAGTATTCTTCTTCCAGACCCTTCGTGAAAGCATTATTCGTCGATCCCTTATCAAATTCCATAATTTCAGACACAAGTCTCTTTTTGTCACTAACATTGAAACCTAGAAAATCTGGTCGTGATTCATCATATCCTTTAAACATGCTTGCAGGCCACAAATTATTCCAGGCATTTTTAGGTGTTGCGGCCGTTACATCAGTCCACGCTTTAGCTAGAGTCCAAATCGCGTCCTTAATGTTAAATTCCTTTTTAAATCCGTCAACACCTTGGCGTCTGTTACAAGCAACAAGCAATTTCTGTATAAATTACTGTCTGTAATAGCATTTTAGTGAGCGTAATATTCCCTGATCCATAGGTTGAATAATAGTTGTACAGTTTGGAGATAAATAAACCACACGCACGTTACCCAATACCAAAAGTGATGCATCAGGATGGGCAGGACAATTATATAGGACAGAATTATTTTACAATCTTCATCTAGTCCCTTAGATTTACAATGAGCACGTGCCTCCGGTGCAAAATAATTCAAAAACCAATCCAACATTAATTGAGAAGTTATATAGGTATGCACGTTTCTTAACACGGTAGTTGACAGGAAAATTCTTTACACCCTTTAAAGCACGAGGGTGTGCACTTTTACCAATTACAGTTAGTTTTAATCTGTGCGTACCTGCTGCATTTGCGCACGCAAGAACCGTCAGCCTCTCCTTTGACTACCTCACTCAAAATGCCATATCCTCATCGGCGGCTACAAGTGTGCTCCGAGGAAGACATCGCCAAAATAATCCTGTCTCGTCCGTGTTATATATTTGCTCTGCAGTAAGATTTTCATCCGAAATTAACTTTGTAAACTCCTCTACAAATGTTTCGGCAGCATCCGAATCGGCACTAAGTTTTTCGCCAGACACAGCTAATTTTCCTATTCCATGGCGAAGCTTGAAGCGATGAAGCTCTCCTTGCGAATAATCGCAAGCTTTATTGATTTTCAAATCATCGTGGAATTTCTTTGTTTACTGTATTAGCAATAGGCCTGATACCGGTACACCTTCACTTCTTCTTTGTCGAAAGCATTCAAACAATACTCTATCGACATCGTTGACCCTGGAAGTGTGTAATGTTTTTCTGCTACTCATAGCCTTAGGAGTGTCACTGTCTGCATAACATGTCAGCAACTCACAGTTTTGTTTCTTCAAGTCATACACAGTAGAACTACCTACGCTATATTCTTCACAAAGTCTCCTAACTGAAGCACTTTGTTCAAGTTTTCTTAATAAATCTACTTTTTGTTCAATAGAAAGAGATTTATGTTTACGCTTCATAATACTACTGGAGGGGCTTTCAGCTTTTTTTGAAGACATTCCAATATGAACTTGAGCAATATCACACTAACGAAAAACACATGCGATCGCTACAAATCCGAACACGCGACTGTATACAAGTTATACAATGTGACTGTGGAAACTCCCTAACATGTACCAACATGTATTGGTCAGCTGACAATTGGACTCACTCACACATACAATGTAACTGCTGCCGTCAAATTGGTTCTAGAATTCGCGAATTTTGATGCGAAGCGGTGCGTTTATCGTTCCATAGCGGATTAGGTAAAAATTTTTAAAAGTGCACTTTTGAAAAGTGGCGGATTTTTTTATAATTCCGGATTTTCGAGTGCCGGATTTATGAGGTTCTACTGTATTGCTTTACTAATGCTTATAACTAAGTTTAAAATGTTTAATTACGATACTTTGTTAAATAAATAGGTCTAACATATACATGCATATATCACAATCACAAAAATATACACAAATGATAAATAATTATAATATTATAGAGTATCATTTAGATATTCATTTAAACTATATTAACATTTTCAGGACAAACTTTTTAACTTTTTTATGTAGAATTTTTAGATAAGAAATTGATTCCATGTCATTTTATAATTTAAAAAAAAAGGATCTTTTTGACAGTGTACATTGAACTAATCATTAATACTGGTAGTTCCCGTTAAATATTTTGCAAAGTCAGTCAGAAATCTGCATATGAATCAAAATGAGGAAATTAATGATATACAGTAACTAATCTCAAAATTTTCTAAATAGATGGTCTCCAAAGTCAACTTCCTTTTTTGACCATAAAAATGTTCGTTATTTCTTAGCAAACAGACTAAACTTCTAAATGGACAATTTCCATTGCCTGCTATTCTTAAAACATTGGCCCTGTACCGTCTATAAATGTAACCAGTGTTGAGTAATAAATTCCTTAAAAATTAAATGTAATATTAAATACGAAATTTTAAATTATATTTATTCCTTGTATATAACTCACACACTAAATTACACTGACACAAAAACAACACTATGTTTACCGTTTTCTTATAATTCAAATGCAATGCGCATAATTTCGCTTAAACTCATATGTTAACTGATTCTATCTTCAAACCAAAGCTTCCGTTATATAAATAAACCGGAAAAGGAAACGATATTAAAAATGTTAAGATTGAAATTTAGGTATATTACCTGATGTCATAATATTCACTGAAATAAAATACGATAAATGTATGAGAATTGTTCAATACTTAAAATTATTTATTTACTTCCACTTCCAACCTTTCGTGATGTCCATATCAAGATTTCACCATATCGAATTAATATTTATCGGTTGCCGGGGCGACGAAATGGAACGAAGGAAGGAAAGGATGGCGCTATTATCATAATAAATGAATTATTTAGTACGAATATGATGGTTATGATATTTAGCAAAGGTAATTTGACAAATTAGCGCCGCTTAAGATGTAAATGCGTCATTGAAATGAAATTTTCATCTTCAAACTTTCCGATATGTTGAGTTTTTCAGTCTCGTCAACGATAATTCGCCAATATACATAAGTGCGTCCAAACAAACTTTTTCTAAATCGGCAGTTCAATGGGATCCTTGGGAGGACATTCAAAGTTCGGAATATTTCCCTCCTTCAATTCTAACTTTAGCTCATTATTCTTCTGAAAATCCACGAATTCTAGTCTGAAACTGGAGTAAGAGTCTTTACACTCGGCTCACTGTTAATGACTTCTCAAATTGAAAAATCAACAAACAAACAGAATTACAATTCTTATCTTATTCCAGACGATGGTATTTCTAAAAGGTCCAAGGGGTAGATCCAGTATATTGTGAACAAATGGTCGTAATCGCGCATTCCGTTCTCGAGTTATTCGCGTTAAACCATTACTCGCCATCAGAAGCGACACAGTCGAGCGTCATATTTCAAGACACAACTGGCTGTTATATAGGTAGCGGATTACAGTGAATACTTGGAAATGTCACTTTATCAACCAGTAATAAACTGCAGGCGTGTTATTAAAGAGATACTCATAAAAGCTTTCATTAAATGTAGTATTCTAATTGATCATTGTGGACCCAAGGAAAATTCGATCTGCGACTTTTATTGTGTATCTTCCTTATCATATATCAAGAAAATAAATGTTGTTTCTGAGACGAAAACATTGAACGAAAAGAAACTACCTACTACATAGGCATTCTTAGCTTTTCAAGAACGCGATAAAAAACCCTAAGCAAAGGATTATGTCCAGTTTATGAATCCTGTTGCACAAATATCCATAAAAAGATTAGGGAAATCTTGCACTAGAATATAAACATCTAGGAAGCCATCATCCATTTCGAGATTATTTTCTTAAAAGGATCTGTTTCCTTAGCAATAGGCTACCTCAATCGTTGTTTTTAATAAAGTGAGTTTTTTTTCGGCGACTGAAAAAACGCGAGGCTATCTAATTCACTAAGGTTTACGCGTTACCGTGACAATGTGTGAGAATTTCCTGGCGGTTTCGTGTATTTTCTTACGTAAAACGGATCCACGAAAATCTAACTTCTACACTTGATATCTCCTCTCTTCCACTCTGTCACATCGACCTGTATAATTAGGACTTCCAATTAAAATCCAGAACCCTTCTCACTAAATAACCTCGGTTAGAAAATCGGGTGCCAATGTCGATGGTGCAGTTTACTACAATGACTAAGAAACACGCATGCAAATAGTCGTGATCGATAGACCCAGCGTGAAGATATATTATCGTGCCGTACCCTGTCAGACGAACTTAATATGCTTGCGACGAATAAAATATTATATTCTGACTCTGTTAACAATATAATTCATTCGATCTCGAAACTTTTCGAAAAAACTAATCTGGTTTGAGTTAAGTTTTACACTCCTTTATCTAAAATGTTTTTGGAACTGAATAGTTCCTGAGCATAAATGAAGGTTAAACAGGCGCAGTCGCAACTCAACTATAGAAATCAATGTCTTAATAATTATTATCAAATATAAGTTACAAATAGGCAATTTGCCAGGTGGTAACATAACCATCGTACATAAAATACTAAAAAAAAAAAAAAAAAAAAAAAAAAAAAAAACCAAACCAAACCATAATATCAAAACAAATACATGACAAAATAAGTATAGCATAAACAATTATCTTAACATTACCTTACATCTACTTTTAAAAACATTTACATTCCTTGGGGAGGGCTTAAATAGTTCTGCAGGCAACTCGTTCCAATCGACTACGGTCTTATTTAAATATGAACTTTTTTTTTTTTAATATTAGTTTTTTGAACTCTACACTTGAATTTAAATTTATGATCATTTTTCCCCACGAAAGTTGGTTCTTCCGCCTCCTTTCTTAGATCACCCCAAGCTCCCTCATTTTTTAATATATTATACATGCCGCATAGCCTACTCCGTTTCCTCCTATTTTTTTAATTTACGTATCCAGGCTACAATTAGGCTCTTGGCCTGGTGGTAACGATACATTAACACCATGTCAATTTAGTAACTCATTTCACGATTTTAGACTAAATAGGTATTTTTTGCACTTCTTCCTAAAGTCTTTCAGGTTTTTAGGAAAGGGGTCAAAGATATCTCCAGGTAATTCATTCCATTCTTGAATACCTCTGTTCAGAAAGGAGTTTTTTACAACTTCTAGTCTTTGAGGTTTGTATCTGATTTTAAATTTATGATCATTTTTACTGAAAAAATTTGGAGTTTCTAAACTACTACTGAAATTTTTCCATCCCCCCTCGTTACTTACAATCCTGTACATTCCACTCAGCCTATTTAATTTCCTTCTTGTTTGTAATGATTCCCACCCCAATAAATCTATCATCTTTGATACACTATCTTTTCTTTTGAATTTATTAAGAACATATCTTGCTGCTTTTCTTTGGACCTTTTCTATTTTATTTACATACGTGGTTTCGCAGGGATCCCATACATTCGTAGAATACTCAAGTATTGGCCTCACTATACTTTTATAAGCCAATTCCTTGGTATTCTTGTTACTTCCTCCCAGGTTCCTCATTATCCAGTGGAGGCTTTTAAATGCCTTTTTCACCACATTTTTAATATGTTGGCCCCATCCTAGATTTGACGATATGTTCAGGCCCAGGTATTTAATGTTGTCACGCTTTAATAACAAATCTCCGAGTAATTTATAATTCCTTAATTCGGTGTTCTTTTTGTTTGTGAAAGTTATTTGTGTACTTTTCCTAACGTTAATGTCCATCTTGTTGACTTTTATCCAGTTTTCCAATTTATCCAAATCCTCTTGTAAGATATCTTTATCTTCTCTTCCTCTTATTCTTCTATATATGATACAATCGTCCGCAAATAGCCGTAAGTCAGAGTCTATACTTTCGTGTAAGTCATTAATGTAAGTCAGGAATAGCAATGGACCCAAAACACTCCCTTGAGGAACGCCTGATGTAACAATTATGTCTTCTGAATATGCTTGCTTTATTCTTACCCTCTGCTTTCTCCCATTCAAAAAGTCTTTTATCCAACCCTTCACTCTCCAGTCTATGTCTAGTTTATCTATTTTTTCAAATAAGCAGTCATGTGATACGACGTCGAACGCTTTTTTAAAGTCTATGACTATTGCATCGACTTCTTCCCCTGCATTAATGACTTCAACAATATCTTGATATAAGCCTACTAGTTGCATCTCACAGGAGTGCCCTTTCCTAAAACCATATTGGTTTTTAAACAGCCAATTTTTGTCGTCCCAATATTTACGGATATATTGAGCTATCACTTTTTCCATCACCTTACATGTTACCGACGTTAGACTTATTGGTCTGTAATTTTCTGCTTTCGATTTATCTCCACCTTTAAATACCGGAATAACATTAGCTTCTTTCCAATCAGAAGGTAGTACCTGGTTATTGATTGACACATTGAAAAGGGTTCTAAAATATGGGATCACTGCTTCTTGACCTAGTTTTAGAGCATCTATTGATATATTATCTGGTCCTACTGATTTATTTGACCTTTCTTTTGAAATAATTTTGAATATTTCTCGATCTGTTACTTTAATATAGGCTACGTTTTTTACTCTTAATCCTGCCTCATCAGATGTAGATTTTTTATTTTCTTCTATGACATTTATATTTCCAGTCTCACTCTCGCTTCCTTTAAAGACTTTTGCATACCAGTTATTCAAGACATTTGCTATGCCCACATCCTCAAAAACAATTGTACCATTTTTGTCTTCAATCATGGCTACCACTTCCCTGTTGTCCTTTTTCCTTCTAATATATTTGTAAAATTTATTTGTATTCTTCTTATCTAGAATTCCCAGCAAATATTTTTCCCTCGCTTTCTTTTTTTCAGTGTTTAAATTTTTGATAATGTTTTTGTACTCACAACGATATGCATCTCCTAAAAATATTTTATTATAAACTTTTCTAGCTTTACGTAGAGGTAGAGAAAAGCTTCGTATATCTTACCATAACTATATTTAATATTTAAATATCTTGTGTAGAGATTAAGGATTTTAAAGTTTAATACACACCCTGCGGTGACCGAATTCCTCCCAAAGTTCATTTTAAATATTAATCAGGAGTCTGTATAATTAATCGTATGCTCCTTTTCAGATGGAAATGGTGGAAGGTGGATGAGACGACAGAATTTGCTCCATATTATTCCCACTTCATTTCTTCGATCCATATTAAAAACAGGCGACTCCCGAGTATCGACCGTTCGAGATTCGATAAATTCGAGATTTCGACCCAGCCGATCGAATTGGGAACTACTTTACGCGGAGTAATTTTCGCGGGTTTTAGTGTAGACATAGTTATATCTGCTCTAATTGTTTGAATTTGTGCTGATTTCACTCTTTTTTCTATTAATCTTTTATTTAAATTTATTTATTTTATTGATTTATATATAAATTTATCACTTGATGTGGCATCTAAAAGGAAATGTAAGTGAATCAAATAAAAGAGTGCATAAGACTCATAGTTATGAATTGAAATTAGAAATTTTAAAGCGTGTTGAGAAAGGTGAAAGCCAAACTGAAATCGCACGAACCTTGGGAATGTGTCGTTCAACTATTAGCACTAATTTGAAACAGAAGGAGAAAATTCTAGAAGATGTGATAAATTCACGTAATTTGACAAGAACAATTAACAGTCCTAGGCGCGGTGTTGTGATTCCTAAAATGGAAATACTTTTAAAACTTTGGGTGAATGATCAGTGCCAGAAACACATTCCTATTAGTGAGGCCATGATTAGAGCAAAGACTAAGGATCTGTATGATGATTGAAGGAAAGGATAGATGAAATTTCTGTTGATGCGCCTCCATTTAGTACAAGTCATGGCTGGTTTGACAGATTTAAGAAAAGGGCAGGTTTGCATAACCTTAAATTAACTGGCGAGGCTGCAAGTGCAAATACTGATGCTGCCTCAAGTTATACTGATGAATTGTGTGCATTGATTGAAGAGGGCGACTATTGTTCTCGTCGTGTTTTTAATTGTGACGAAACAGGATTATTTTGGAAGAAAATACCAGCCAGGACGTACCTTAACAAGGAAGATAAATCGCCTCAGTATTTAAGCCAGCAAAGGATAGGCTGACCCTGCTGTTTGGTGGCAGTGAAACAGGAGATTTTAAGCTTAAGCCTCTGTTAGTGTACACCTCCGAAAATCCCAGAGCTTTTAAGAGGAAGACGAAAAGTATGATGGCTGTCTAATGGAAGTCGAACTAAAGGGACTGGTTTGATTTTTATTTTATGCGATCAGTGAAAAAATATTGTAAGGACAAAAAAATGCCATTTAAAGTTTTGCTATTTTTGGACAACGCACCTGGACATCCCCAGAATTTAGATGACATGAATCCCAATGTGAAAGTACTGTTTCTTCTTTCAAACACCACCTCATTGCTCCAGCCTATGGAACAAACTGTCATTGCAACCTTCAAGCGGTATTATGCTCGTCGCACAGTGCAGCAGGCAATCGCAGCAACTGATACGGAAGGTGGTCCAATCCTAAGGGACTTCTGGAGAGGCTACAACATCTGGAATGCAATTAACAACATTGGAGATTCTTGGGCTGAGGTCAAGCAGTCAAACATGAACGGGGCATGGAATCCGCTCTGCCCACAGTCTGTCATTAATTTTAAAGGATTTGAAGAGATCCCTGAGCAGATCACCAGAGAAGTTGTTGCACTGGGGTTGCAACTTGTCTTTGAAAGGGATGAAGCAGATGGCGATGAGCAAATTTCATCTCATTCAGAGGAGTTGACCAATAAAGACCTCATCGAATTGCAACAATCCATTGAAACCAAGGAAGATTGCGAAGATGATATTATGGTTTCTCCAACTCGACCTATGGACTTGTCTTTAAAAGTTCTTCCGGAGTCTGGATAATTTCATAAACTTCATTGACGAAAAAGATCCTAATACTGAGAGCAGCTCATAGGTGCAAATTGCTGTTCATAAGGACGTAGCCTGCTACAGGGCCCTTTACGAACAAAAGAAGGATAAAATTCAACCAAAGCTGTATAAATTCTTTCAGAAGGTTGAAAGACCACAGCCAGCAGAAGCTGCTTCAACATCTGCTGCAAGGACTAGCCCGTCCAATTCCCCACCCAATAGCTCCTCTTCCTCCAACCAAAATCTTCCAACTTCTCAATTAATAAACCAACTCCAGTAAGCGCAGTTGAAAAAGATTTAAGCCATGAAAATATTTTTAATTTTATTGTTTCTTTATTCTTAAATTATTTTTTTCTTTTTTAATAACTTTTATATTAATTTCGCTGCCATAAATAGTTGTATGTATAGATAGATGTATGCAGGTATGTTATCCAGGTCGCGCGAGTCGTTTGCAACAAACCACTCGCGCGATCCAGACCGGGCCCACAACATAATGCATACATCTATTTTTGAAGTTCGAAACAAAAATTTTTCCTTTTTAGTGCAAAAATTAAGTTATACATTTAAAATATTTATTATATAATTTATTCATAATTTAATACTGTTGTATTCACATATTAGTAATGTTATTTTATAATTATAGAACGTGAGGGGACACTTTTTCCCGAGATGCGGGAACGTATCCCCCGATTATACAGAGTATAGAGTACAGGCGACTCCCGAGTCTCGTTGGGGATGCGTTCCTGAAACGTGTTTGAATCTCGAGTATTCGAGTGTCGAACGCCGTTTATCCATATACTTGCATGTTATATCTGGGAGATATGTTCCCGCATTGTTGTTATCAAGTTACCTGCATTTGTCACGTTCTAGAATTTTTTCCTTCTGTTTCACGTAAGTGCTAATAGTTGACACATTCCCAACGATCGTACGATTTCAGCATGGTTTTCAGTATGTGTTTCTTACACTGATCATCTACCCAAAGTTTTCCATTTTAGGAATCAAAACACCGCGCCTAGGACTGTTTATTGCTGTTATCAAATTACGTGAATTTATCACACGTTCTAGAATTTTCCCCTTCTGTTTCACATATGTGCTAATAGTTGAAGGACACATTCCGAACGATCGTGCGATTTCAGTATGGCCTTTCTCAACACGCTTTAAAATTTCTAATTTCAATTCATATCTATGAATCTTATGCCCTCTTTTATTTGATTCCCTTACATTATCACTATTACATTTCCTTTTAGATGCCATGTCAAGTGATAAATTTATAAATAAATTTCAATAAAAGATTAACAGAAAAAAGAGTGAAATCAGCACAAATCTACACCAAAACTAAACCTCGCGTTTGGTTGGAACCAATAACTACGCGAAGTTAATTCCGCGTATATTATCGATCGGCGGGATCGAAATCTCGAATTAATCGAGAGTCGAACGATCGAGACTCGGGAGTCGCCTGTATACGGAAAATCGGCGTTCGACATTCGACTATTCGAGATTCGAACACATTTTCAGGAACGCATCCCCGTCGAAACACAGGAGTCGCCTCTACTTTAAATTCACCTAATATTTTTTAAAGGTATAAAGAAAAGCTCCTAAAGCGTAAATTCGACCAGAGAAGCACTCACTCAGTAAATAGGAAGGGAAAAAATAGAAAACGTTAATAATAAAAATACTTACTGGTTTGCAGGACGATGGCCTTACAGGAACCTGTTGTCAAAAACTACGTCTAAAAAAGATGAAACACACACACGCACATTCAGGTTCGCGCAAGCTTCTCTGGAAATATGCTGCTTGAAATATACAGTTAGATACGTATCATAGGACTTCAGCAACTGAAGATGAGAGCGTAGCTCTCGAAATGCCGTAAATTTCCGATTATGATACGCATTTTTTTCACGAAAAATTGAGAAAAAGTTAGCGTGCGTATTATATATGGTAACAAGCGCATACACCTTCTTTTAGTACGGAAATAATTTATATTTTCGGACATATTTTCCCCGATAAATCGTACATTTCAATACATTTCGATAACATTTCTTTAAATATCGTTTTTCAAAACAAAAATAAGAATAATTATCTATTTACTTTTAGCTGTTCGAATCTTGGCTTCTGAATTCATTATTGCTGTCCTCAAATAGTTCGTCGGCGATTTTGTTTTCTCTCTCATCGTCTACGTCCGTTGTGTCCAACCTACGGCCCGCCGGCCGTATGTGGCCCGCGAAGGGTTTTTTTGTGGCCCGCAATATCATGATGAAAATGCAATTCGAAAAATTTAACACACAAATTTATATTTGCTTATGACAATTTTACTAACAAAACTTTTAATATCTGAATTTTTACCATAAAAACCTCAGACTATTTTTTCACTTAAATGGCATCTCAGAATATATAGATACTATTTAAACTCTAATCCTACCCGCGGAAGAATTGGCAACTTCCAATGCGACCCGCCGAAGGATTCACAATCACCGATGTGGATCGCTATGTACCTCCCATACAGGGATGCCAGACGTCCCGCAATGCGCGGGACAGTCCCGCACAACAAAGAATTGTCCCGCGTCCCGCACAACTTACAAATGTCCCGCAAAACCATTTCGAAAGTAAATATTTGAATGCGCCCACTATAAATATAAAGCGTTAATGCGTTGGTTTTGGCACATAGTTGCGCGAAAAGGTACGTAATTTAGGAAAGGCCGTTATGGATAGGGAAGCTTAATGGGAAATTAAACTTTGGCTCAATAGAGAATGACTGATTTACTCACCCCCGCGCAGTCCTTCTGGACACTAGACGGTTGCATTTTTCTTTTATATGTGCTTTTGGCGTTATATTTTCATATTTTGTGATTTTTCTAAAAGTTTATTATTGCCAAGCTTGTGGTGGTACTACGTAATATTGATTGTAAATAAATAAATGTTTTCACTTTCAAAAGTAAGGTATATACGGTATTATTTCAACATTATTCTGTTTCGGTAATATTTTATTTCTTATTATTGCCGAGCGTAAAAAATGTCCCGCGCAGTAGCTTCGGTATTATTGGCGACACGTAAAAAATGTCCCGCACGGTAGTTTCGAAAATCTGGTAACCCTGCTCCCATACGATGTCGTCTTCAGAACCATCAATGGCGTTTGGGAGACAACACCTTTTAAAGCCACGCTTTTTAAGAAAAAATCAATACAAGTTGCGAGCAACAAATATTATTTTACATACCTTGACCGGCTTGCATGAAGACGTGATATTCAAGTAAACTATCTCGCTCGACGGCAAGGCGAGAACTGTTATTCCAACTGATCAGATTATTACACAATGCAACATTGAGACGTTTCTATACATTGTATCGATCTTTAAAGTGAGAGTCAAAACTATATAGACGTTAAGTTTTCGTAAACACTCTTGCACATATCTCACTTTGCGGCAAGGCGAGAACTGTCTCGATACGGCTAATAACCAAGTGAAAAATTACAGTGATCTTTTTTTACATAAAATGAGTTGTGTATTAAACATGGTGATAAGACAATTTTCACATTTCACTCGTACAAACATGGGTGCGTATTATATAGGGTGCGAATTATAATAGGAAAATTGCGGTACGTATACTGATTGTGCGTGTCTGTTTCTTTTATTTTTATGTAGTTTTTCTTGACAACATCGTACCTACTGCAACCCAGTAAATATTTTTATTATTAACTTTTTTTATTGTTCCCCTTCCTATTTACTGAGTGTGTGCTTTTCTGGTTTATTTCACGGTTTGGGAGTTTTTTTATATCATTCAATCACCGTAGTCTCCACATTTTATCTTCAACATTAATATTTTTTTAAAATCAATATTTATAAGGTTTATCACTGCTACATCAACATCCACGTGTTACCCTGTAATTCACTTAATTGGTGGTTGACAGGAGGTGCAATGCACCAAAACGTATTTCATAGTTATCTCTCGCCGGTTGAACTTTCCTATTGTGATCTTCTATTGCCCTTGGAAAAAAGAGCCTTGATGACGATCCGTCTTACAGACAATCTCACGCACGGTCGTTTCTACCTACAAATGTAAATTGGTGCTTCAATTATTCCTGGAACCTCGTCTTTTAGACATGCCGACCTATATTTCTCCGTTGAACTACACAAATAAACCATCTCTACTTTATACTTTCCTGTTTGTAACGTTTTATGCGATTGTCTACTTTATACATAAGCGATTGTTCAAAATTACTGATTTAAAGTGCCCATGGGTTATAAACGGAATAAATTTAATGGCAATGGCCACATTATTATTAATCCATTTTAATGAAAATCCCTCAAATTATTAAAGTTTTGATTGATCATATTTACAAAAATTCCTTCTGCGAGTTGTTTGCTGCATGTTTAGTTTTTCATGAAAAATACGAAGCGTAGCTTTTGAGACTCAGAGATAGTACCAGTTGAGCATTAGATCATGTCTATGATTTCCATTGCTTAAACATATCGTCTTTAAAAGAATTTGAAATACAGTAAAGATCAAAACGTAAGCTCACCGATGGAAATGGTTTATGAATACTTTCTTGCGTTTTAGAGGAATCACTTATTGTCTACACAAATGGGTTGCAAATGGATTCATTTTACGGTGTTACGCTTCTGTATTCGGGAAAAAGCGAAAATAATAAATTTCTATAGTTTGTTCGCATTAATCGTACTGTGGGATTTGTCGATTGATCATTTTCGGAATTATTGAGACTATAAATTGATATAAGAATTCTAACAACCGCAATTCTGTACTTTAAATGTGTGCTTCATAATTTTTATCTAGTCGTCTTTCCATTTCACGTGGTGACATCGTGTTCAGCAATCACTAATATTTAAAGAGTTTTCTTAATTTTTTCTTAATTTTCCCTTTACAGTAAGAAATTTAACCAAGATATATTCGGAGATTAGAAAATAAACACCATTCAAAATATGAAGCTATTGGAATAAGTAGCTAAGATAGGCATCATCATAAGTGTCATCGAAAATAACGTCCAACATAAAAAGACTCCAAAATGTTTCTAGCAATAACTACCTTGAAAAACTGTATCAACTGTGTTATAGCATTCAAACATAAACATCCAGAACATTATCACTATTTACAGGATGTTTTGAGATCTTTATTCGTTATAGAGATTGTGTTTTATTGAACTGTATCACCGGAAAATCGCAGACTGAACTCAAGGTTAAGGTTTCTGAAGAAATATAAGCCTGAATATCTGGCGGAGGTGATATTAAGAGTAGGATACATACATCTGTACTTAGAAAGAAACTAACGTCACGATATCATAGGTGAGATCGGTTGTAGGACGGAACGTTATGGTTCAAATACAACAGCAATAGTTAAAAGTATTTTACAAATCAATAAAAGTTAAGTATGACATTAACATCAAAATAAAAACAGTAGAAATAATATTCCAAATTATAAAATCATCGAGAAAAATGTTATAGTCTAATGTATTCATTAAAGCGCGTCATAAATTAAGCTTAAATTTACTGCATTTGATGAATAATATAAAGTAAAAACATACAGAAATGTAGAATAAAAATGTGAATTAAAGCATATATTTGTACTCTATTTTCTTCCTTTGGAACCTTCATTCAATGGGACGATATCCCCTCGAAATGAATTTTTTATAGATGCCAGCGTCTTCGCCTCGTAAAAAATAATGTTTTACTGGAGGACTAAACTCTACCAAATCGATGAACTATGGCTCCTTACACCCGAAAGTTATTTATCTATAATAATAGAATTCCGAAACAAAACACTAAAGAAATCCCATTTATGAAACTAAGCTCGGCTTCGTAGAATTTACTTATAATTAAAAGAATGAAAACCTCTGTATCTTCCTCTAAAAGGTTTTTAATAACCGATCGTGTTTCATTAACAAGTTAGTAAAGTGTACAACGTATAACACATGGGCGCGTTTCGTGCAATGGAGTATTAGAAAGCAATTATATAACTGTACGTAAGGGAAATAGCGTCTTAAAGTTCTTTCCTTCATCATAAATAATCCATTTTCTTCTTATATAATAATATTGCATGCACACGTAAGGAAATTAAACGTTTGTTTGGGAGATTGTTTACGTTAGCATCAATGAAGTAACCATGCAAGACATTTTCTAAGTTCAACTCGATATAAGACTTTCCTGTTTGATTTTCTCGATAACGGCTACTCCTACGATAAAAATGTATAGAAAAGAAAAGACTTAATTTTCCAGTTCTACAACATTTATTTGAAAAATATTTTGATACTTTACGAGATAAGACGGAAATTTAATTTTTTGTCCCAAGTAAAGTGGTAATCCTGATTGGCGTACGTTATTAATTTTTTGATTGAAGGTCCTTAATATCAAATTTCATGAAAATCCGTTCGGTAGAAGCCGAGAACGAACATGCGGACGGACGGACGGACCGACCGACGATAATAAGCGCTCACGCTGTAAGCGAAACGCGCCTAAAAACCGTTTACACGGCTAAATATACTATGTAAAATTTGAGAATTTCTTTATAAACTGAGATAAAGGAGAAAAATAACTATTTCTCCATGGAAGAGGGATTGAGGTAAAATAGGAGTGTAATTTTCGTTGACGTTTTAATAGATTTATTCAGGAAGTAATATTCCTTGAAATTAACATCAGAGTAGTTTGTAAAGCGCTAACACAGCTGAGAGGGTTTTAGCATAATACGCTACGCACCTTATTTAGTGAAATGTTTTTCCAATCCCTTCCCTTTTGAAATGGTTCCAAATAAACGACCTCACACCCACTTTTAGATTCTCATCTCATTTTTAACCGAAGCGCTTAGAAGTTTATACAACCCACGTAATGTCTTAAAGACACACACCCACCCTATCTCTTCCCAAGTGTATTCCCCAAAAGCCCCTCCGTTCTCCGAGCCAGTTTCGCCCCAAGGTGCAAACTTTCAGCCATGGCTGGGAGCGCAGGGCCAAAAACCTTCTCTTCCCCGGATCCGCACCCTTCTCTCCTCCTACTCTTCCTCTCACCCTAAATGCCTTCTTACGTCACGCCCCGAGGGGCACCTTGCTCCCAGGGCTAGAAAAGGTTTACGAGCCCACTCCCACCCACTACTACCTACTAGGAAACAACCACAGGGCGATGGAGAACACGGTTCCTGGGTAGGGAATTTAAAGGGAGGGTGGAAAAGGAAGAGATGGAGGGAGAGGAGAGAGAGAGAGAGAGAGAGAGAGAGAGAGAGAGAGAGAGAGAGAGAGAGAGAGAGAGAGAGAGAGAGAGAGAGAGAGAGAGAGAGAGAGAGAGAGAGAGAGAGAGAGAGATGGTGAATGGGGAAGCATGGGCTGTGTACGTGAGCACTGTGAGAAAGTTTGAAAATTGGATTGATTCCAGAAAGGATGGAAAGGGTTAAGTGGAGTGGGAGGGGGACAGGCAAAATATTGCACGTTAAGTTTAAACTAATTGAATACGCGAAGTACTAGGAGGAAAATTCCTTCAACGTTCTTTTCAATTGAAGGGAACGATCTTCCTTCTTTGAAAGTGGGTCTATCTATCTATATGTGTGTGTGTGTGCGCGCGCGCGAGCGCACATGGGCGCATGAAACATCCTATAAAGACATTTAACTTCTTTGATTAATACCAAACAAGTTATATAAACGTCGATGTATATAAGAATTTATGAAATAATTTAATAAGCATAAACGCCAAGTTCCACATATTATAATCTTCGTTAATGATCTCGAATCCCACGTCCAAACCGATCGACTTGAAACGACATTTGATCCCTTATCTCCTAGCGGAGAAATACTATGGCTGTCTTTCCAATAAATATCTCTTAAACTGCTATAAAGATTCCGCTCAACCTCTCACGCATCCGTTTTAAGCAAGAAAAATATCGAAGAGGGCGAGAGAGCTACTCCTTTTCCTCTGCCTCGGTTAGGTCTACCTCTTGCAAGCAAGCGATAGAAATTACTGGAAGATGTTTTCCCACCACGGTTTCCAGAATTTCGCCAGAACTGATCCGGTCACGTCCAAGAGGAATCCCTGTTTCGGTCCAATGAACCACTCAATTGTGAAAATGCCTTTGATATCTCTATTAAAATATTTCTTGTTTGAAGTGGTTTATTTCCCCCTCTTCTTTCTTTTTACTTTCTCCGTACGTACGTACGTATTGTGATCACGAAAAAAGTCGACTTCGATATTTCAACGGAAATAGAGGATTTGAGGTCCCTAGAACACGTTTAGACTATTTTAGTAATGATGTCTGTGTGTTTGCGTGTGTGTGTGATTGTGGGCGCTCTAACTCAAAAAGTACGTGCCATATCGCTACCAAACTTCATATATAACACTTTAACATGAGCACAAAGAACTGATTAGTTTTTGAACAATAACGGTTAACCGGAAGTCGAGGTTTATTCGAAACCCGATTCCGTTTTTGCGATATTTCTCCTTTAAAACATCGTTGTTGTATATACAATTCGATACAAAAGTTATACAGAATGTAATTTCCTACAACTTTCATTTGCAACAATTTTCCATAGCAGTTATTGTTTAGGAATTATTTATAAATAATCGTTTTTTTTCGGTTACCAGCAAATATCTCATTAAAAACATCGTTATTTGTAATCTTCGTGAGGACCAAAGTTGTATAGAATAATATTTATTCCAAGTTTTGTTTGAAGCAAATTTTCGTAAAACCATCCATTTCGGAGATATTCAACCCTTTTTATAATTTCTAGTACCTATACAGTGCCACCACCATGTAGTGGTGAATTCCGTAAACATATTCAAAATATAATTTACGGCAATAAGGACGACTGCATTCTTTTACGATACGAAATAATAATTTTTTCTTATGATGCTATTCATAATAATTTAAATATCTATAAGTACCCCAAATATGGAGAAAGTCATGTGTTGGCTATATCAGATTTTTTCATAAACTTATTATGTCTATTAGAAATAACTAAAATGAGTATTTATTTTTCTATTAGTTTATTAAAATGTGTTAATCCGTGATTTGGAAACAGGTGATATAGTAGATTCTATTTGTTTAAGTTAAAAATAACAATATGCTATGAGATTGACTTTGGCGCTAGCTTTCTATTTTTCAGACGATATCTGACGAACTAAATCATCAAAATTAATCAACATTTGGAGCATGACCGTCAGTCTGAGAATAAAGCGTGTTATTTAGTAATCTCTCAAAAATTAAAGCGAAATTTTAGCAAAAGTAAAAACAAACTGCAATTATTTACCCGCTTGTTTGACTTATTTACCAATAAGTATTCTAAAAGAGAATGACGATTCGCATTTATTAGCTTATATTTGTCGCGAGAATAAGTAAACTACTTCGGCTCATCCTCATATTTTAAGCCAAAGTTGAACCTTTTTATATTGATTAGATATATAAACTAGAACTAAATACATAGATAATGAATATGCCTTGCATAGATTATTAGGATACCAGAGAAAACTATGTGTACCTAGAGCCAACGTTGAGCATCGAAAACTCTGATGTTTTATATATCCAGTCTCTGCGTGCTTAGCATGTCAAGTTTACACAGTACATTTTACGGCGTCCAGGGAGAAATTTCCCAATACTGCAATTTGATAGGAGAATTGAAAGATAATGTCTTATATACTATTTCGGTGAATCTATACACTTGAGAGTACGAAAAATCAATTTTCTCTGATATTTTAAAAATTGTGCAGTTCACATTATCTTCCTCATTAAAATATATTTCACACCAAAATAAGATATTTTCCTTATTTATTTAATCGAATTAATTAGCATTTATTGACATAATTTATGTTAATGCCTGGCAACATCTACTTCAATAAACAAGTAAAATAACTTATTGAAATCTAAATCTCCTGTTTTTTTAAATTACAGTAGAAGATATTTCGTTTAAAATACTATTGTTTTCATAAGGCATTGCCAGGAAATCTATTCTCATCAAATTATTTTTTATAATTTATAAGTATGGGATAAGAGGAATTAGCGCCTGCTTTCTCTATTTGGTAATCATTAAGAAAAACGCGCAATATATTCTTTCAGGAAAAGTCTGAATCTTGAGAATACTATGGAGCCATAGAAGTTAATTCAGCACATAAACTTAAAATTGAAAATCAATACACACACACACGCGCGCGCGGTATGTATGGAAAAAGTTTCAGGGTAAAACTTCGACACCCTTTAAGAGCCAACAAAAAGCCTCAAACTGCTGAAGGAGTTCTCTAGAAATGCTGATTGCGAGAGCATTTCCAATGGAGCGGAAATACGCAACAGAGGTCTCTCTCTTTTTCTATTTTTACGAAAAGAACCAAAGAACTGCAAAGTATTCATATCTTCATGAGAACTTGATACCACTGAATGAAAAATAACTCAGAATTCTATTTATATGATATAGGTAGCGTTTAAAGAAAGTCACAAAATGACTATCTTGTTGGAAACGCTCAAAAGAAATATGAATTGGTTATTGCCCGATTTTTTGGGGGTTAACGAAGATTACTAAATGAATGAAAGTAAATTGTTATTGTTTAGCCCAGTGTTTTTCAACATTTTTTGAATGGCGGAACACTTTGGAATGGGAAAAAATTTGCGGAACACCTGTATATATACATATACATACCTACATATAATTATTTATCTATCTACTATAATATATTATAAAGTGCGTGTTTGTTCATGGAACTCCCGCTAAACGATAAAAGCTGGAATAACCAAATTTGGTATAATTTTTCCTTACATCCTAACTTAGTGAATGGTTAAGGTTTGGTCAACCGGGATTAATCAGTTCTGCCAATATAGGGGATTAAATTTTTTCTTTAAGATAACACGTATGAATCCCTTTCTTGTCTTCCAAGGTATTTTTCCTTCAAGCATTAAAATACGTAAATATGGACCGATTTCTTTCGTTTTTCTTTATTCGACGAATAAAACTCTATACTATCTTATTCCTGCGAATTTTACATGCTAAACGGTTGAAGTTTTCAGAAATACGGT
This sequence comes from Uropetala carovei, assembly GCA_036926305.1. NCBI lineage: Eukaryota > Metazoa > Arthropoda > Insecta > Odonata > Petaluridae > Uropetala > Uropetala carovei. The sequence continues at coordinate 20,575 of JAXCHB010000393.1, forward strand.
ATTTGTTTCGAAATTTTGTGGATTTTTCGTGCCCCTCCCGGGCGTTGCCAAGGCGACCGTCATTGTTACCTCCGACTCAATTAGTTTCAATGAAGCTTATAAATAGACGAAGGTTAGCATTATTCGATTCGCACTTTCGTTTAAGCAACGAAACGATCGATGTTTATTGATAGCAACCTAAATAGATACCGAATATCATTCAGGAAGCGTTTATTGATGAAAGTAATTGAACCTTCTTTCGTCTGTTGAATACTGGAATCTTACATTTTTTGTAAGTAAAATCATTATAGTCTACATTATAATGTTTATTAACGTAAATAAGCTCACGCATCTGGTGCACATTTACGGTAGTCAGTGTTCAATCATGGACAACTGTAAGTTGCTTTCTCACGGGTTTCTTGCTTACAAGGCTTAAATGTAAACTTTCCATAGGAAAAATTACACAAGAAATGAAGCTGGATTTGGCGAAAGTGATATGATAGGAAATAAAATTATCGTTATATTTGAATGCAATACGTTCGGAAACGGTACACCGATTGAGAAACACTGGTTTAGCCTCATAATCGACAGCTTAAAAAATTATAATATTTTTCCAACATTTTACAAAATATGAACAATGAATTTAAAGTTTCAAAAATAAATTTCTAATTATAACTTATTATCAATTTTGAAAAAATGATTTTGATGAATATTATATATTATAATAGATACTTTCATAGCATGTCCAAACCATTACATAATTCCCAAAATTTTTAATGCATTGAATACATTTTCAAATGATATTCATTTTAAAATTTCTGAATCCCAATTTCTGTGCTTTTTCGTCGTGAATAAATTGACTTGCTCGATTTCTGCAAAAATTTAAAACTCAAACTGGAAATAAACTTCAAGGCGAGCTGTCAGTACAGTATAAAAAATTCGCTTCCTGAATCGGCTCCGTGTATGGGCAGACTCATCGCTGTCAAACATGTCTGTTCGTTTAATATCGTCGCGAGGTTGTTGGTTTAATAGGATCAAAATAAACTGGACTTGCGAAAACATAAAAATAGTCGTGGTTTCTGGAATTCCTAATTGTGTTTGTCTTGTGACAGTTTTTATCAGAGCTGCAAACCGAACCAAACCGAACCGCAGCCATTTTGCTGAACCGCGAACCGAACCGAAACCACTGATTAATTTTTCAATGAACGGAAAACCTAACCGTAATTTTTTGCAAAAGTGGTTCGGTTTCGGTTCGATCTCAATCCACAAATTACTGACCAGCGAAAAGACCAGGAATTTCCATTGGAAAAACCAGCGGGTTTGCTTCAAAGGAAAGAGTGCCTATCTCTTTCCTCTCTGATACTATTGTTATTGACACAAAAATCACGTTAGGATCAAAAATACAAATTTTTAAATATAAATAAATGAAGACTAGCAGCGCGTTGTAGCTACGCTTGCAAATAATCTAAATAGTTCGGCCCTAGGTTAGATCTTTGTTTCCTATTCATTTGAAGTGTTTCCCTATTTCTTTGTCTTTCTTGTACTCTCCGCTCCTCATATACACGGGCAATCCTGTGAGCTTCCGCATCTCTTTCTCTCTCTTTCCTACAATACTCTTCCTTTGATCTCTGGCTCCTCTTCCTTTCTATGGCAGCTGTAGCTGGGCTAATAGCTCTCCTATTCACTGGTCTACCCCTTGGAATTTTTAAATTTTCTGCGATTTTACAGCAATATATTAGAGCAATTACGTGATCACAATGTCACAGAGTTACTCAATGCTAGTTTAATATCGCGGTATATTCAAAGGGGAAAATTTTTTAATTCTATCTAGCCTTAGTTCAAATGATTATCGTTTCACCCTTATAAACGAACTCACAAACAGTCGCTTTCCTTCAAGTATCTATCGACTGCTTTTAACTTCTTACAGGACCTACTATAAAGGCGACGTCAATGCAAGCGTTTATTTAGATTATCAATGAAGAGAAGATATAAATAACGCTTTTATTACGTCTATTGGAAGGTTTAATTGGCCTTAAATGGATCGGTATGCGTACGAAAAATATGAAAAATTTCGAAAAAGAATGCGTATTTCTGAAACATTCGACCGCGTACGTGTAAACATTGCAAGCATAAGATAGTATAAAGCTATACCCGTCGAATAATGCAAAAAAGAAGGATAATATATTTACGTATTTTAATAAACGAAGGAAAAAACCTTGCACTCTGAAAAATCGAAAATCCCGTGTAAACATAAGGGAAATTATAATTGTCTCCTGGATTCGAACCCGGGACACTTTAGCAAAAGAAAATATTTTTACAGGTACATAATAGCCAGTAGAAACAAAACGCCGTTTACCTCATATCTTTACGACGAACGGTCCTCGAGAAATACGCTGATATAATTACGCGAGGCTTCATACGCACTGACGGACGCAGCTTCACTACGCGCATAATATATAGGATGATGATGGGATTGTAACATAAATTTTTGAAATATAAATTTTTCCTTTCTTTAAATAAATTCTTCTTTCATTTAAAATAATAATGACTGCTGATTGATTTACTTACAGATTGATACTCAATGTGTAATGTATATATTGGATAAATTTTTTCTGGATAGTATTTCAAATGATTAATTTAGTTAAACCGAACCGCAAACCGAGCCGAACCACTTATCAAAATTCCCGTCTGAACCGAAGCACTTCCAAAAATTTATAACCGAACCGCGAACCGAACCACCACCAAATTTTGAAGTGGTTTGCAGCTCTGGATTTTATTGTGTACTAACGAAGACTTTTTCATATAGTTTTCCACGGACTGCATTGTACGAACTCGTTATGCTTAAAATCGTATTTTGAGGTAGACATAAAAACTTAAGCTTTATTTAAAATGAATAAATTATTAAATTAATAAACTTCATTTATTTTAAATGACTCGCTTTGTTGAGTCATAAAGTAAAACGAGAAGGATAAATTAAACGTACCTTGCTAAAAATTTAACAATAAATATAAATAACTTTGCATTGAAAATTGTAGACTAAATTATGGATTATATTTTCACCGAATTTAAATGCATTTCTCGAAACATTTCAACTTGAATTAACGCAGTATTGTCAAAAGATTTGCCATTTAAAGAAATAATTACTTTCATATTAAGTTCGTAGTGAGATTTTAATGACGATCAATATTGAACGAAGGATCGTCTCTAAGGGTGGGCTACCCCCTCTTATTATAACGAGCAAAATGAACTTTTTTTTTGCGGTGGTGTGGAAACATAGGGCTGTTTGCTACGATTCTCCAAACCCGCATGATTTATTTAATTTAATTTAATTAAATATATTTAAATAAGTTTCTGTGAAAATATTAGTGGATTCGACAAATTTGTTTACTAAAATATAACAAACGTAAATTAACTTACAGATTAATTTTTATTCAAAATTTGATGGTTGATGGGAATAATAAATACGTCAATGTGTTAAAACAAACCTTTATTGCATTTTGTGTGTATATATTTGATATATCGTGAATTTTTGTTTAAATTTAGCAAGCTTTATAAAGCTCTCTTTTTAAGCAAGCACTTTGGTGTATGGAGCTCGTGCCTAAGTTTTGGTCGAATTTAAACCATCGCATTTTAATATAAGACAGATTAGGATTTGTTAAACGAACCGCCATCAATAGCTTGCAAAAATCAACAAATTGACTACTAAGTCCTGTCTTAGTGATTTACAGAGGAAAAGAGATGTGCACGAAGTCACTGTAAAGCACTTGATATGAGATGAGGAGAGAGAGAGATATTGACCAATATGTAACGGGCCGTGTTGTGCCAAAGAGGATTTCGGAGGCAAGCAGGCAATTGTATCCTTTAGAGTGGGAAATGGACCATCCGCCGCGCAAGTTACGCGCCCGCGACACACTACCAAGTTCCCCATTTTTCATCGTGAGAGATCGAGAGGCTCAAGTTAAACGGTGGTGATAACGGAGAGTTTATTGAAAGAGAACCCAAGTAGAATATGAGCAACCAGAGGCAAAATATATAGTTTACCTATTAAAGTTATGAATCCACTAGTAGGGCAGCCCCGGATCTCCGATCCTCAACGCGATTTAAATAAACTGAAAGTTTAGTGAAATAATTTTGATTGAATAATTAATGAAATAAATGAAATGCAAATAATCTAAATAGTTCGGCCTTAGGTTAGATCTTCTTTGTCCCTATTCATTTGACGTGTTTCCCAATTTCTTTGTCTTTCTTGTACTCTCCGCTCCTCGTCTACACGGGCAATCCTGTGGGTTTCCACATCTCTTTCTCTGTCTTTCCTACAGTACTCTTCCTTTGATCTCTGACTCCTCTTTTTTTCTCTGGCAGCTGTAGCTGGGCTAATAGCTCTACCTTACCTTAGTTCCAATGATTATCGTTGCACCCTTATAGACGAACTCACAAACAATTCCTTTACTTCAAGTGTTTATCAACGACTGCTTTTAACTTCTTACAGGACCTACTATAAAGGCGACGTCAATTCAACCGTTTATTTAGATTATCAATGAAGAGAAGATAACCATATAATGTGTTTACAAAGTAACGTGCGTCCCTATTCTTATCTAATTTCTAATTGAAGCGTGAGCCTATTTGCGTTAATAAGGATTACAGATGTGCAATATGATGGTTCTACTTACAAAACGGTAAGATTCCAGGATTCAAACCATGAAACAAAACAAAAAACAAACTAATGGCACAATTTAAAATAAAACTCAATACGTTGGGAGCTTGTTTGTTATACAGATGTTACTGACACAGCTAGAAACGCTTCCCAAACGCAGTCAACAAAATAATTATCCGTAAATATTTACGTTGCTATGCTTCATTAATTTCGATGCTTATGGTAAACAAAATTGCGAAGCGAATAACGCTATTCTTTCACCTTTTTGAAGGTATAATTGATAGTAATTGAATCAGAGGCAACAATGACGGTTGCCTTGGCAACGCCCGGAAAGAGTACGAAATATCCGCAAAATTTCGAAAAAGAATGTGTATTTCTGAAAACTTCGACCGTGTAACGTATAAGAATGGCAAGAATAAGATAGCATAGAGATTTAGTCGTCAGATAAAGTAAAAAAGAAGAAACTCGATTCATATTTACGTATTTTAACGAATGAAGGAAGAAAACCTTGCACTCTGAAAAATCGAAAATCCCTTGTAAACTTACGGGAAAATATAATTGTCTCCTGGATTCGAACCGGGGACACTTTGGTAAAGGAAATATTTTTCCAGGGACCTCATAGCCAGTATAAATAAAACGCCGTTAACCGCATGTCTTTACGACGAACGGCTCTCGAGAAATACGCCGATATAAATTGTAAACAAATGTCTATACGTAAAATTAATATACGTATAGTTAGATTTACTCGAATCAAGTTACTCTTACACATAAACATGTTTGTTATCCAATCATAGATTTATATATTTCATTAATTTCTAAATTCTACAATAATGTAATTCGTTAGAAAAACGTAAAATCATCATTCTTATCTCTATACCATTTTGCATATCCAGCGAACACTCTTCTGCTTAAGAGATTGATTCCCAAAATCCGGGTCACGTTAGGATTCTCATTAATGTCTCGAATGGTTATCAGAAGAAAGCCATGTCGACAGTCTCCACATATCAACTTGAAATTGCCGCCGTCGATTTCAGAAGCTTTTAGAACTTACGAGAAACATGGATGCGGAAAAGAGTGGATAAAAGAGAAATCGGAAAGTTTTTGTTTCTCTTGTGTGAAATTACACTATAATTCTACTCTTTTCTCGAAAATATTCATGAAAGAGATGGACCCAATTTACGATCCAGTATCGACACAATGGCACTCTATTCTGGCAGGAGCATGTTAATTGCTATTTCCCCGGCCTATCTACATATATCGTATCTTCGCTCGATTAGAAGTATGGATCGCGATTAGTCCATGCATGGATGGCTAGGTTGTCAGCGTCGCAGCAATAGAGGTTGAGAAACACTAGCTCAGGGCTACAATTGATTGTAAATTCAATGAAAATATGAGATTTACATAAATATTAATGCCCTATAATCTGGCTGAAGCAAATGTTAAGGGGTCGCTACACCGAAATTACACTCCAGTATCAATTTCTCATATCCTGTCTCATGACACTCAGGAAGAAACATTAAGTAGCATGAATTCTTTCGAGCGATTTTCAATATATTTTCTTTAATACATTCATAGAACCATCGGGAATAACCACATACTCAATAAATTCGGAACTAAAGAAGTTTTTTATCTTATGCGTTTTATAGCGCATAAGATAGATAGGTTTCAATCTGTGGTACGTGTACCGTTAAAGGTACGATTAGGTTGATAAAGGGGTACGCGAAAGTGTGAAATTCTTCTCCTAACTTCAGCGTTCACGCATGATTTCGGAAACAAAGGTTTAAATGTTAAGACAGCTAATAATTATATACAATGTTTACACAGTTTTAATGACAAAGTGAGATTGGGAAAGGAAAATTATTTAATAATTTCCGCGTATCTCTTCAAAGTATCCTAATTAACGTTAATTAACATATTCAGAAGTTAGAGGCCAATTTCTGTCAAATAAATCACGCATTTAATTTGAGAAAGTATATATTAAAAGAAAATGCATTATATTATTCTGTAATTGTTAAGGTTTATAAACACGTGTTCTCTGTTTTGCTTTGTGTTGTTCATTACGTCTTTATTTTAAAACTAGTAGAATTGCCCGTTAAAATTTAACGGGCGAATTACGATCATTCGAATCATTCAGAAAGCGAAACGTATCAAATATACCTAATACATCCGAATACTCTAAATATGTATTCTATAAGGTCTTTGTAATTTTATGTGATAAGTTATGGCATCTATATATATATGTGTGTGTACATACCTTGTTCTTTTTCTTATTATGTGACTAGCAGAAAAACCCGGCGTTGCCCGGGGAAATTTGGTTCAAACCCGATGGGAATTCTAGATGATAAGTACATGTTATTTAAGAATTCACTCGACCGCCGTTTTGAATAAAACGGGCAGAGAGAAACAAAAACCACGTATGAATTATTTCTGGGAGTCCTCCAAAATCGTACCAAATTTGATTCAAGTCAATAGTAGGACTTGGGAAAATACGCGTAGTTTAATCAGTCCCCGCCGTCCAATTACGGATAAGGAAGTAGTCGTTTCCCACCTTCCTCACTGTGTATAAGATGTAGATTACCTGCTCTTTGAGAACAGGATGTTTATGAGAACAGTTATTTTAGAGAACAGTTAAGGCATCAGAACAGTTCGAAAAGAACTGTCCCGTTCTTTCTGATCCATCTCTAGATGGCAATGCATTAGCATACAAAGTTATCTTGCCTTTTGTACAATTAAATTAAAACATTTGGGATTAAAAAGTAGCCTACGACCTTCCAATTTGTAAATAAAGTATTTGTTGAAATTTTGATTATTCAAGCTTTGACGGTGTGGAAATATATAGATGCACAAATAAACTAACTTTCATAAATATATAGGAGATTGATCTTATACTTTTATTGAAAGTGACAAATACCAAATTTGAACTTCCTAAGTTAATTTAATCGACAGTTATTGTCGAAAACCCAAATCGACACCCACCAAACTCCCACTTAAAATTTTTTGAGATACAACACATCTACTATAATATAATTTGAAGGGTGTGATTGTTGGTTTGTTCATGGAACTCCACCTAAAAGATAACAGAATAACCAAAATTGGCACCATTCTTCCTTACATCTTAACTTAATGACTGGTCAAGGTTTTGTTTCTTCCCGTCATTTTGATTCGAAATTGCGAACGATTTAATTATCGAACGTCACGTATTTTGCCGCGTCCTGAAACTGAAATACAGAGATGAGTGTAGACTACTTTCAATTTGCACTTTAAAATTACTTAATATAATGGTACGAACTTGAGACTTGGATACTTTTTTGCGGGAAAGAACAAAGTTTATTTTTATGGAATACAGATTCTGAATTCTGGTCGAATTCGCGTATAAAAGACGTGATTTTATCAATTTTATTACAATACCAATTATAAGCTACCCTGACAACTCCCATTTTCGCCGAAACTGAGAGGTCAATGCATTTATATGGGAAAAAGTTTAAAGTAATATCGTTTGTCAATTTCTGTGTACGATTTTAATTTGTTTACATGGAAACCAAATATTTGTTGTTTTTAATTGTATTATCTTCTAATCTCTACCAAAAATGTTTTGCAGAATGTGTTTGTGCATTTATAGCGCAATAACTACAAAACATAGAATCAGGAAGAAGGTGCCATTTTAACCGCAATAAAAAGCTAAGGAATATGGGAGGGTTCTTAAAGTGATTTGAACTACATTTTTTATATTAAAAATATTTTTCTCTTTTAATTTTTCCCATATAAATAACACGGGAATGAGCGTGTTGTTAGATTAACAATTTTCGTGACAACCGTTATAAACAATACGTAATATTAACTAAAAAGTAATATATACCTAATATAAACTACACGAAATAATATATACCTATATAATATAAACTAAGGTAGCGACGAAAGATACACAAAGTGTGGCGTAGAGTTCTCCAAAGCAAACCGTTTTTAAAACTACGTACATAAGTAAATAAAATAATTAGAAATAGATTTACCACAAATTGTGATTTTCAAACCTTTGAAGATATCGTCACAAAACTTCGCATAGGTAAATAATTTATCCTGCGGATAACATAGGCTATATGGCGATAAAAAATTGGGGGGGGGGTGGGGGGGGGGGGGGGGGGGAGGTGTGCTAAATTCAATAATTATTTTCCCACAAGTTTACAGGTAATTTTAGATTTTTCGGAGTGTAAGATTTTCTTCTTTCACTCATTTAAATAGGTAATTGCGAACAGATTTTCTTCATTTTTGCTTTATTCAACTATTAAAACTGTGTACTATCTTATTCTTACGATGTTTACATGATACACGGTCGAAGTTTTAGATTCACTAAATCCGTTGAAATTCAACGGGCACTCCAGCTAGTCTCCTATAATATATTTTGAAGGGTGTGTTTGTTGGATTGCTCATGGAACTCCTCCAAAACGATAAAAGATAAAATAACTAAATTTGGCACCACTCTTCCTTACATCCTAACTTAGTGAATGGTCAAGGTTTTGTTTCTGTCCGTCACTTTGATTCGAAATGGCGACCGATTGAATTATCGAACGTCGCGTATTTTGACGCGTCCAGCAACTGATATACAGGTATCAGCGTAAACTACTTTGAATTTGCACTTTAAAATTACTTAATATCATGGTACGAACTTGAGACTTGAGATTCTGAATTCTGGTCGAATTCGCGTATAAAAGCGGTTATTATCAATAAAATACGTGATTTTTTCAGTTTCATTACAATACGAATTATAAGATACCATGACAACTCTCATTGTCGCCGAAATTGAGAGTTCAATGCATTTATATTGAGATTATATAGTCCCTTCTTAGATTTAAGAGAGAGAAGGAGGTGAGGGAGGGAAAGCGAGAGAAGGGGAGGAGAGAAGTGGAGGGAGAGAGGGGGAGGGAGATAGGGGGAGGGAAAGAGCGGAGGGAGGGGAGAGAGACGGAGAAGGGAAGGAGAGTGTGGGAGTTTACACGTTATTTTCGATTTTTCACAGTGCAAGATTTTCTTCCTTCATTCATCTAAATTGGAAAATGCGGAGCGGTTTTCTTTATTTTTCCTTTATTCGACGGTTATAACTGTGTACTATCTTATTCTTGCGATGCTTACATGTTACACGGTCTAAGTTTTAGATTCACTAAATCCGTTGAAATTCAACTGGCACTGCAGCTAGTAGCCTATGTTTAAGCTGGACCAGTCTAAAGATACGCTGCAAGTTTCATAAAAATTCGCCCTGCCGTTTTTGCGTGATGCGGTAACAAACAAACAAACAGACAGACAGACAGACAACAATTCTGCAAACAGGTTCAAACGTCTTCTTTCGGTGTAAAACACACAAAAAAGTAAAACCCCTACAAAAAAACAAATATACAGACAGAGGTAACAATTTTATTTATATAGATGTACAGGAGAAACGCGACTTTTAAAAAACTGCCCAAAAAAGAACTCAGCTTTATGGTACGAAATATCTTTTCCAGTAACTTGATCCTATTAATGTTATTATATTACATTGCTTTCAGTATAATCTCAAGTTGCTGAAGTAAATTAATGTAGCTATGGAAGATACCTTATGCAATTGGGTAAAAAAATTTGCTCTATGTAGTTTTAAATAATTCGCACCTACATCAAATAATCACATTCCTTAGTAAAGTTTACTTCATTTGCGTAGGTGACAAGTTTGGGAGCTTATATTCCGATTAGCGAAGTTTTAAAAATCAAGGATTATGTTTACCTCTTGCAGCATATTTAGGTGGTATTACATAATACAGTTTCGCGATACAGAAAGCAGTTATACTGTATAACTATGTCTTTCAAACCTGAAGGTGTCAAATAATGTTTTTTCTCAATAAATTTATATTTTTCCGTGAGTTTTTTAAAGAATTTCCGCTGGTAATATTTCCTCTATCTCCCATTGTTTAACATGTATAATTTCTACGGCGATTGTACTTCGCCCAATTTTGGAATCTGTCCATCTATTTAAACGGTATATACATCTTCCTAAAGTTCATTGAAAAATGTGCTCTCTGATCTTCGTGCATATGTTTCATGGAATTTGAAAGTGCTTAATGTCACTTTTAGTCCTCTGAAACTTATAATAAATACGGTATCATTTATGACCACAGTAATACCTGGAAATTTTTTCTTTCCGTAGAAGTTGGATAAGACAGTTGATAACGAATACAACATCACGTTCCAACTTCTCACTGTGCAGTATTCGTGACGGAGCAGTTATTATCGTTGTCTCGTGTGTAATGAAGTAACACGGCCGTAGCTCAAAAGGGAAACAATGAAGCCCTCAACTTCAACCAGATAGCGTTCAAGTGCTGCTACGTACATACCTCCAACGTTCACTTTTTTCATGTCTCGTAGAGAGGGATTCCTTAACAATGACAAAAAAGCAACGGGTGTGAAACACACGACTCCCCTCCGTGCTACTACGTACCACGTTAAATTCTGCGGTCGCTTTTTATTTCAAAATCGATTACTTTATTTATTGTATGCAAGTCAGTCACTGAATATAAGGTGAATTTACGAAAGAATAGTAAGCTTAGATGCCGTTTAGAGTCATATGGAAAAATTCCTGAAATTTCACAATCAGAATAAGTTACCGAAAAGAAGCATCTGAGCGACAACCACTAGGTAAGTAGAATGAGAGAGAAAATGATTTCTAGTTTTTAATTTCGAAGAAGCACCAATAGCAATAAATTATCCAAAATATTTATTGAAAAGTCGATATGTTAAACATGTAATTATTCCATCGATATTTAATAATGATATTTTGGCTTTAAACATTTTGGTCACAGAAGACATTCCACTGCAAAGCAATTTCGTCCTCCGAAGTTGATTTATAACACATAATTCTGTGTTTATTTCATCGAGCGCGTCTGTTTAGATTAAAGCCAAGTTTAACTCCTTAAAAAAGTTCAATCACAGGTGAATCCATGATTCTCGGTCGTTAAACAGTTGCGTAGTTTTATAAACGCACCGATACTTCTGATCGTGTAAATATGTCGAATAGCACGTCCAGTATTACCTCCTAAAGCATTGTTCCAGCGAGGCGCTTAAAAAGTAGATCGACAACATTTAGCGTTAATTTTTTTGTAATAGATAGAATAACCGGGGGCATTCCCTTAAACTCAATTAGACCCAAAGAGAGCGGTTCAGTTGAGGGTGTCAGTCAGTGAGTAGGAGTGGAAGCAGGATATACCACACTCCCACTTAAACGCACCCCCTCCCCCTGCATCTCTCCTTTTCTTACAGGAGCTAGTGCTGCTGCCAACTGTTTCTTGCTCCTGAAAAGACACCAGAGAAGGCAATGGTCTTGCGCAATAATTCACCAACGCTGGAAGTAATTAATTTCCCCAACTCCCGGACAGCCTCACTCGGCCCGCTCGGTCCCTCTCTCTGCAAGTAACTTTTTTCTTTTCCCTTCCGCTAGATGTCGCCTTCAGCTGTCCTCTTGAGTGTCGTGACTACGCTTAAGCGCAACTCTGGCCCTGAGACACGAGATTACAAGGAAACGACGTCATAATTATTCCAGGCAGATATTCTATCACGAGAGTAGAGAGGTCCCAACATCCATATCACAAAAATTAGGACAACTGTCTCCTTTGAATTGAGAGAATATTCGTGTAATTTTTATATAAAGTTAAAGCCTAGAACGTGATTTCGAATGATTTTCAGTAACATCTATATGGAGCAACCTTTAAAGCCTTAGTTTACGCCTATAATAATAAATTAGAGAAAGTACTAAGATTGAAATCTGACACATTAATTTAGTTATTCTTCTTTGCGTTAAATTTATTGTCAATCCCACGGATATACTGCCATCCCTGCGGTTACATTAAAGTAACAGAATTAAAAATTCTATTAACAAACGCAGAAATGTGTACCGTATTTTTCACCAATGATGCGTAATAATGAAGATATTAACGCTATTTCTCGAAATTACATTTTTTCATTTAAAGATAAAAAACACGATAATTTTCAAAAAAACCATCAAAGAGATATATCTCCAAATCCCAAGAGCGACTCATTCAAGCAAAAAACTTTCCAATTTTAAAGCTGCTCTCGAGAATTTGTGAATGGGAGACCACCTCAACATCCCCTCTACCCCCTCTTCCTATATCCTCCTTCCTCCCCCCCCTCCCCCTCCTCCTCTCTCCTTCTTCCTCCCTCCGCTCCCCCTTCACCATATTCCAAATCCCTTTCCGCTTCACAATCAGAGAAATCGCCTTCGAGTAAGCAAATTAATAGGAAATTAATTTGGGGTTTAATATATTTATCGATAATTTTGTAATAACAGCGAAGGCGGACTTTTTAATTCAACATATCTCATACCGATGTTTTCATCTATCAAACCTTTTAATAATACTCTTCCTACATCTTTTAGTTTGAGAAAAGTATTACAAATTATACATTGCCAGAAACTATGATGTATTTTTTAGCAGTAAAACACTTTATTTAACTTCATCAGCATTTTAATTTACTTATTATTTAATTTCATTATACAAGATGTTTTTACTTTCTCCATACGTACGTAGTATAGGAAAAGTATAGTGATCACGAAAAAAACTGATTTCGAGATTTCAACGGAAATACACGTTCTGAGGTCCATAGAACACGTTTAGACTATTTTCGGAATGTCTGTGGGTGGGGATGGATGTATGTGATTGCGGGCGCTCTAACTCAAAAAGTACTTGTCATCAGGGCGGGTCCTAGGCGTGGGCGACCGCCCAGGGCGGCCCCTCGTCGGGGATGGCCACTCATCCTTTCCGATGCGTATTTGCGAAAATGGGGGGCGAGATATGACCCGTCACTTCCCATGAAATAAACTCAAATCTATCGTTTTCACCCTCCTCTGGACGCTCGCCTTCTATGAATTTAACAGTAGGAACCTTTGATTCTTCTTAAGGCGCCTATTTTCTTAGATAGCACTCTCCCTCAATTCAGGCAGAGCCATTATCTGAGGGACATGGTTGAAATTTTAATCAAAGAGCCAACAACTATGATTTCACGACCAATGTTTTTCTTGCAGAGAGTGAAAACAGATTTGCTATAAACAAGTGGCTCATATTTCATGCAGACAATGCAGTTTCTCTTATGAGATTCCGGGCTCTTTGGCCAAGGATGAGACATAAGAAGTATTACCGGTGTGTATTTTCACATAGATCGGGTGCGCTGTGAGATTTCTAATCCCTCTTCTTTCTTTGGTTTGGAATAATCCATGTTAAAAATACAGTAATTTGTTAAGGTCCCTGTGCATTTCTTTAAGGTGAAGAGTTGTGAAGTAGTACCACGTAAATCTAACAAATTGATCTCCAGCACACTGCTTTTACGGTATTTTCGGATATCAATCAGTTTCAAGACTTGCCCCTTCAGTCCGGCTCAAACTATTCAACTGTAAATTTCACTTTTCTATTTATAGTGTTCATAAAGGACGGCCAATAAAATGTCAGACAAAAAGAAAAAAAACGTACAATTTTAAAACTGAGTGGGAGTTTTGTTTTGTTGATAGTAAGTGAAAATGGGTTTCTTTTACTATGATCTAATTGTGGCATTTCCTAAGAAATTTACACTCGTAAATAACTTTGAAACACCGAATAATTTTCACAGCGAAAAATACTTTGAATCACTTTTCACATTAAAAAAACAATAATAAAACGAATATTTTATTTGTGCCAATGGATAAAAAGATATCGTCAATTTATTTCACAAGATATTCGCGATTAAAGGTCCATTGTCGTTCTATAAAAAATATATATAATTATCATAGCAACGGAAACAAAGCTGTAATAAAGCGGCATTCAAATTATAAAAATAAATTTAGACGAAAAATCGAAATATTATACATCTTAAGGAAAGCGTTGTATGAACATATATTTCAAACTAATATTATAGAATTTATATCCTCTATAACCTAGACAATGCCAAATATTTGCTTTAATGAAGCTCTATAGGACTGTGTTTTTCAAACATTTTCTATCGTGAGCCAGTGGAATACCTCGCGACGCAGTCGAAGGGAAGGCAACATGGATCAAAATACTTTCTTAACTGAATTTTCATTAACTCCCCATAAAACGTAACTCTTGTTACAATATTACCATTTGTGTAATAAGTGCATTTAGTACCTATCATTTTTTTCACATTTCAGCTGTTTATGCATCGAGTGCTCAGATATTCCTCTTGAGCCTCGCGACCCAGTAACGTGTCGCGACCCATACTTGAAATAACACTGCTGTAGGAGATATTTGGCAAAACCGATAACTAACAATAGATAACCCTCCCATCCGTTCGACCAATTTCAACCAAAATCTAAACAGAGCTTTTATTACCAATAAAATGTTTAAATATGAAATTTTGTGCGTCTGATTATTATTTGCTGATCCAGAGCGCCCGAAAAATTTATATCGCACAAAGACACCAGAGAGAAAATAGTGATATCTTATTCAAGTGAAATTAAAACGTTCCAGTCGAAACTTCGAAATCAATTTTTTCATGAAAGCAATACTTCCTCTATGCTGCATATAGGAGAAGTAAATATAAATCCGTCATTTGTATTTCCAACCTTTTTATTGCAATTTGAGGTATTTCTCAATTGTATTCTAATCATAATCCGAGTACGATAATTTTTTGAGCAGTCTATTGCATGTTAAATTTGATTAAATAGTGAAGACATGTTGAAACATTAGTATAAATATATAAATTGTTTAATGCGTAAGTAAGAGCGAAATTTTTATGCACGTTCATATTATGTAAGGTTCAAAACCTCGCACAAGATTTAAAATGTCTTAGCATTACATCGTACCTCTCAACATTACTGCACCGTTACGAATGAATGATATTAGAAATATAAACAACTGCATTAAGTAACAGTAGCTTAATAATTTATTCCGGAAGTAATTTCTTTTAATCAGTGCAATTTTAATTCTATTGAATGAGAATCTATGCTATGATCGCTATTGTGTCTCCTCCTGAGATTATTAGCAAATGTATTTTTCTCCCCAACCCCTATCTTCATACCTCTCTCCCCAACCCCCTCTCCAACTGCCTGTCTCCCCAACCCCCTATCCTCCTCATACCTCTCACCTTAACCCAACTCCTCCACACCATGACGCCACCGCCACACCCTCTTTACACCTCCTAGTTCTTGTTGCGGGCTCCACACGTCTTTAAGGAGTCCCGACACGCTTTCTTCGATCAATCTCCCGTAGGACGCCCCGCCAGACGTTTTAGGGCGCAGTGTCTAAACAGTTTTGGTCACCATGAAGAGGATTTGCAACGAAAGGGTTTTCTAAAAGGGGTTTCCATAAGAGCGGCACAAAGACCGCATGAAAGGGCGCCTTCCACATAGCCTGTGACGTAGTCGCAACTCGTATAACAAGACGTCGCGGCCCGTTACACGTTCAAGGGTGCGACGATGTCGAGCAGCCTTTTAAGGAATTTGGACTTTCAGTTTTGGTAAAGAATATAAAAAATGAGATTTCCATCATGAGGTTGGAGTGCTTCCAAGAATGTGATTTTTATTAATATAGTTATAACTTCTCATATCGTTATTTCCATCAATTTAAATGAACAGTCCTAATTAACACGCTTATCTTCATGTCATCGGCGTTTTGTAGTTCGCGATGTTGCGTCATAAAAAGCTCACATCTCTCTCTTCCGGAGTTTGGAGCTTAAAAATTTTCCTGCCTATTAAAAGTTTATTACGTATACAATTAAGTTGAATTCTCCCTCTCTCGTAATATGTTAACATTTTACGGTTATTCTGTTTGAGTCTTTCGCAACAATGCGTTTAGTCAAGCGGTGTTGTTGGCAATACGAAATTAGCATTAAAGATTTTGTCTCGCGTATCAAACAGGTCTCTGAGCCCTTAAAGTAATTGCCAAAATAAAATTACATTGGATAATTCAAGGATTAACCGCCGAAGGATTAAAGATTTTTTCATATTTATAATGGCTTCAAATATTATTTTACGCATGAATTTATTTCGTAAACATTTAAAAATATAATAATTATCAAATTCAATAAGAATATGAGTTTTTCATAACTGCCTTCTTGCAACGTAGTTGAAAGTTTTTTTTAGAACGGGAGCCAACTTCCCATGGAAAATTATCAACTAAAGGAATACACTGATTGGTGTTGAATTAAAGTTTTACTCTATTGTGCGATTTTTCGGTCGTTTTCATTGTGGAGAAGTCGGAATCAGTCAAAACGGGCCATACTATGCGCAGCGTCGTCCGAACAGCGGTGGGTGGTGGTTTTTATGGCTCCATTCCCTATAATGCCTTTTTTCTCCCCTCGTTGCCTCCCCCCCTATTATCCGCCCATCCCCTCCCCCTATTATTACGCCCTCATCCTGGGCGAAGCACCCTCTCGCTCCAGGGTGAGTCGTTACCTGGCCTCCTCCAACGAGAGAAACAACACCTCAACTTTTCTCATTACTTGGAGTGTAGAGAGGACGGTTTCCTTGCTAGATATGGGATGAAACTCTTCACCACTTCCTAAGTTTCCGAGTATGGGACTGAGCTGCAGACTTATTTTCGGGGTATCCACAACAAGTTATCATTTTGTCGCGAAAGCGGTTGTTTTTTCATCATAAGAAAACCACTGAAATTTAATCAGTATTCCTTGAGAGAAATTTTCCATTCAATTATACATCACTCGTTAAGATTTGGTTATTAATTACTCCATACGCAGTATGGGAAAGAATTGTGATCACGAAAAAAATCGACTTCCAGATTTCAACGGAAATACACGTTTTGAGATCACTAGAACACGTTTAGACTATTTTCGGAATGTCTGTGTGGGTGTCTGTGGGGATGTATGTGATTGGGGGCGCTCTAACTCAAAAAGTAAAAGCCATATCCTTACCAAATTTCACATATAACACTTTAACATGAGCACAAAGAACTTATTAGTTTTTCAACAATACCGGTTAAACGGAAGACGAGGTTTATTAGAAATCCGATTCGTTTTTTGTGATATTTCTCCGTTAAAACATCATTATTGTATATACAATTCTACAAAAATTTTACAGAGAATTTAATTTCCTACTACTTTCATATGAAGCAATTTTTCGTAGCAGTTACTGTATAGGATTTATTTGTAAAAAATAATCGTTTTTTTCGGTTTCCGTCAAATAACTCATTAAAAACGTCGTAATTGGTCATATTCGTGAGGACCAAAGTTGTAGAGAATAATATTTCTTCCAAGTGTTGCTTGAAACAAATTTTCGTAGAACAATCCTTTCGGAGATATTCAACTTTTTTCGTAATTTCCAGGATACAGCGCCACCACCATGCAGCAGTGAATTCTGTAAACATATTCAACATATAATTTAAGGTAATAAGGACGACTGTATTCTTTTAGGATAGGAAATAATAATTTCGCCACAAAATGCTATTCTTAATAATTTGAATATCTATACCACAAATATGGAGAAAGTCATGTTGGCCACATCAGATTTTTATTTTCTCCATACGTAGTAATGGGAAAGTATTGTGAACACGAAAAAAATCGACTTCGAGATTTCAACGGAAATACAAATTTTGAGTTCCCAAGAATACGTTTAGACTATTTTCGGAATGATGTTTGTGTGCGTGTGTGTACGTGATTTTGGGCGCTCTAACTCAAAATGTACTTGTCATATTAACACCAAATTTCATATATAACACTTTAGCATGACCACAAATAACGGATTAGTTTTTCGACAATACCCGCTAAACGGAAGTCGAGGTTTATTCGGAACCCGATTCGGTTTTTGTGATATTTCTCCGTTAAAACATCATTATTGTATATACAATTCTACACAAATTTCATATAGAATGTAATTTTATTTCACACAATTTTCCATAGCAGATATTGTTTAGGAATTATTTATAAAAAATCTGATGTTGCTAACACATGACTTTCTCCATACTTGGGGTATAGATATTTAAATTATTGTGAATAGCATTATGAGGCAAAATTATTATTTCGTATCACAAAAGAATACAGTCGTCCTTACTGCCGTAAATTTCGTATACAGTAAAACTCGTTTACTACGAATTTGAGGGGACCGACTCATTGCTTCGTTATAAGCGACTATGTTATATACGAGAAACATGGTTTTTGGCCTATACATCCCATATAACACGTATACACACAGTAGAAACTGTGCTATCCGGCTATTTAGAACCGGCCAGCCTTAGATACCTGCAATTACACAAATGCGATTCATTTTGTATTTCTTTTTCTTTTTTTATGAATTTTTGTGTGAATTATATTGTATGTGTAATAGCACAACTTCCACTTAAAATATTAGATGTATATATTACGTATTTACTCCGTATACTTCTGTGGCTGCCGAGTAAGCATGGCGTTTTTTGTTACGTAAGCCATTTGCATTGTCTAGATGTTTTGGTGTACTTCTATAATTTCAAGTTTTATCGCTTTTTATTATTTAAAAATTGACCCATCCATTGAATTTGGCATCAAAATAAATACCTAAAAGCAAGGAACAGGAGAGAAAAGGTTGGTTCAACGCTAACACAAAAGCTGGAGCTGATCAAACGAATTGAAAAAGGAAAAAATAGAGCAGCCATAGCAAAAGAATTCAACATCGGATCTTCCTCGCTCTACGATATCAAGGCTCTTAAGGCTAAATTAATGAAATTTGTGTTATCTTCTCAGACGAGTAAATCAATTAATAAACATCATACGCTTCATAAGCCAAAAATTGAGGAACTGGATAAAATATTATATCACTAGTTTTCACAGAAATATTCAGAAGAATTAAATAATTTCGTCCTTTTCTAATAAATAAAGATAAATAAGAAAGATAAATAAGAATGATATAATCCAATAAATTCAATTTTGGGAACAGGTTCACTGCCGTAATCCCCAAAATTCCCGGACGCCCTAAACTTTTCAATAGGCTTTTTGTTTTGCATGTAAGCGTAGCAACGTATTAAATAAGAATGGGTAAATAGTGTCTACATCTAACTACTTGTGGAAGAATTAAAATAAAAAATGCAAACCCCATGCATAGTTGTGTTTGGGGAGTACGATAGTGAACCTAAGCCCAATTTTGTTTGATTATTCCTAAATTTGCGATGTCAAAATCGAAAATCGCTCCCATAACCGGATATTTCTCCTAATCGGCTTTCCACAATCCCCAAGATAGCCGGATAATACAGCTTTTACTGTATTTGCAGTGAGTCGACTTCAATGCCGTACTTACATATGCAAAGAGATGCTTATCACCTTCGCGGCATGTAAAATGTTCGACTGCTATTACACACGATTTTTTAAATGGTCAATTAATATTATTATTATGGTCATTAATTTACATAAACATTTCACAGTTTTAATATCAATTTCAAAACAAAGGGAGCGTGGAAATTCGTATGGAAAGGGTTGATGAGGAAGGGGACCTCTACGAACAAGTGCGCGGTAAACGGGCGGAGACTATTCTTTACTTATCGCTCTGCTCGCCAAAATTCGTTATATATGGGGCATTTTTTGCCACGGGACCAAACATTTGTTCGTTACAGCCGAGAATTCGTAAAATGCGTGTTCGTTACATCCGAGAAATGTCACGAATGCCCTTATGGAGAAGTTCAAGCGACCGAGACATTTCTTCGTTATAGCCAAAATTTCACTTCAGGCGTGATAGTTATAAACGAGTTTTACTGAACTTTGAATATGTTTACAGAATTAACCGTTACATGGTGGTGGCGCTGTATACCGGTATTAAGAAAAAGCAAAATTTCACCGAATTGGATAACTCTACGAAAATTTGTTTCAAACTAAACTTGGAAGAAATAATTTTCCCTACAACTTTGGTCCTTACTAAGATTACCAGTAACGATGTTTTTAAGGAGATATTTGACGGAAATGGAAAAACTGATTATTTACAAATAATTCCTAAATAATAACTGCAATGCAAAATTGTTTTAAATAAAAAATGCAGGAAACTATTTTCTACATTTTTTGTAATGGCCAATGTATACAATAATGATGTATTATCGGAGAAATGTCGCAAAAACCGAATCGGGTTTCGAATAAACCTCGACTTCCGGTTAACCGGTATTGTCCAAAAGCTAACCAGTTCTTCATGCTCACCCTAAGTGTCACATATGAAATTCGGTATAGATATCGCAAGTACCTTTTGAGTTAGAGCGCCCACAATAACATACATCCACACAGTCACACACAGAGATATCATTCCGAAAACAGTCTAAACGTGTTTTAGAGACGTCAAAATGTGTATTTCCATTGAAATTTCGAAGTCGATTTTTTCGTGATCACAATACCTTCCCATTACTACGTATGGAGAAAGTAAAAAGAAATCTGATTTGGCCAAAACATGACTTTCTCCATATCTGGTGTATAGTTATTTAAATTATTATGAATAGCATTATAAGGCAAATTATCATTTCGTATCGTAAAAGAATATAGTCGTCCTGATTTCCGTACATTCGGTATAGTATGAATATGTTTACAGAATTCACCGCTACATGGTGGTGACGCTGTAGACTGGATATTAAGAAAAACCAAAATATCTCCGAAATGGATGGTACTACGAAAATTTGTTTCAAACAAAACTTGGAAGAAATATCATTCTCTACAACTTTGGTCCTCATGAAGATTACCAATAACGATGTTTTTAAGGAGAAAACCGAAAAAACGGTTATTTATAAATAACTCCTAAACAATAACTACAATAGAAAATTGTTTCAAATGAAAGTTGTAGAAAATTATATTCTCTATAACTTTTGTATAGAATTATAAATGCAATAATGATATTTTAACGAAGAAATAACCCAAAAACCGAATCGGGTATCGAATAAACCTCGACTTCCGGTTACCCGTTATTGTCGAAAAACTAATCAGCTCTTTATGCTCATGTTAAATTGTTATATATGAAGTTTGGTAGCGATATGGTACGTACTTTTAGAGTTAGAGCGCCCACACTAATATACAGACGCGCGCACACACCCACACACAGTCATCATTCCGAAAATAGTCTAAACGTGTTCTAGGGACCTCAAAACATTTATTTCCGTTGAAATCTCGAAGTCGATTTTTTTCATGAATACAATACTTCCCATTACTACGTATGGAGAAAGTAAAAATATTATTTATAAATAATTCATAAACAATAATTGCTATGAAAACTTGTTTCAAATGAAAGTTATAGGATATTACATTCTCTATAACTTTTTATAGAATTATTTATACAATAATGATGTTTTAACGAAGAAATATCGCAAAAACCGAATCGGGTTTCGAATAAACCTCGGCTTCCGGTTAACCGTTAATGGTAAAAAACTAATCAGTTCTTTATGCTCATGCTGAAGTGTTATATATGAAGTTTGGTAACGATATGGCAAGTACTTTTTGTGTTAGAACGCCCACAATCACTTACACACACACGCGCAGACAGATAGCATTCCGAAAATAGTCTAAACGTGTTCTAGGGATCTCAAAACGTGTATTTCCTTTGAAATCCCGAAGACGATTTTTTTCGTGATCACAATGCTTTCCCATTACTACGTATGGAAAAAGTAAACACATGAAAGTATATGCTTTACAACAGATTTAAATGCAAAATATTATAATAACTGATATCGTATCTTGATTTAAATGGATACCTTACTTTAATCGGTGTTTGAAAATAGTCCGATATTTTTTTTGGCGCGACAGCTTATGGCGTTTACGAAGAAAATTTGAAACCAGTTTTTACGATGAAAACAATTCGCAGTAAATTTGAACCAAGTTGTCTACGAAGAAAAAAATCTGATGTTGCCAACACATGACTTTCTCCATATTTGGGGTATAGATATATAAATTATTATGAATAGAATTATAAGGAAAAATTATTATTTCGTATCGTAAAAGAATACAGTCGTCCTTATTGCATAAATTCGGTATATTTTGAATATGTTTGAAGAATTCACCGCTAAATAGAGGTGGCGCTGTATACTAGAAAAAGCAAAATATCTTCGAAATGGATGGTCTACGAAAATTTGTTTCAACAAAACTTGGAAGAAATATTATTCTCTACACCGCGTTGGGAAGCTCTGGTGTATAGCCTGGAAGGAGGCATTCTACTCATCCAGATTTTAACACACTTTTGTAAAACTAATAACTCAAAACGACGCCTGTTTAGTAGCGTAAGCGAACATATTTTTAAGATGAACGAGTATACCTTTAGGTCCATTAAATACGATTTATAGGTACCTCGAAAAGTTTAACCGGAACTGGTGTTTGTGGGCAATAACTCAGCTACTTTGTAATGAATGCTTGGAATAAAAGCTACTGATAGCTTTTAATGCGCGTCTCTTTTTGATCAGAACTTTTACATGAATGGGATGCGAAGCTGAAAAACATATCGCTTAATAGCTTCTCCCTTCCCATTGAAATGTGACACATTTATCTTCGACGAAAATATACATTTCTACACTACATTATAATTCCCATCCATTGAATAAAGGGATCTAATCCACAGCACCATGAAAACGTTTAAAATGAAATGAAGTCATGCAACTTTAGGAGAATTTAGATGAAATAACCTCTTACCTTTGATGATTCCAACGGGGTACGAATCTGGCAACTTCTGCTCACAAACACTTTTCCAGTAAGCACTAAGGTCCGCTGATGAGGTCCCAGATTATGAACTTATCCTCAGGAATACAAAAATCCGTCACTTCCGAAAAAGGTGTACTTTATCGGAACTATAGAGAAAGAACACGTCCGCCCGTCTAGGAAGGCAAAGTTTGACTGACTGGCTAAGATGGCGGCAAAAAAAAAGACGCTCGCGGCGCATGTGCGAAGGTTGATTTTCAGTGGGTAGATGATAACTATCGCTTGCTAGAACCAACCCAGGTAAACGTGCCCGAGCCATTGACCTACTCGATAAAATGTTGCTATACCAGTTCCATTTCAGGAACGCGACGAGAGGCTCATAGTAACTATTCCACAAACTCTGGCCAAAAACGCTCGGAAAGTCGAGGCTCCTGGAGAAAGGCAGGTTCAACCTTTATGTAAACCAGGAGACCACCTATCGCGGCAGAATTAGGAGGGCGGAGACAATAATGTGAATTAATTTCTTGCACATAAGTAAGCGACCTGGCTTCTACAGTGGGAAATTAAGGGTCTAGGGAAGGGTTTGCACAAGTGGCGTGCCAAATTCATGTCAATATATGGCCTCGCGTGCCATTAATAAATTTCAATATAACTGAATGATCATTCTACATATATTAGTTGAGCACCTTGGTTTAATTAAAGAAGGATAACAATGTAGACGGTCTACATTTGTACGTATCAGTCTGAATTTCCGTATTTTGCATTGATTCAGTCATATAGGCGGCGATAGAGAACACGAGACGGAAGACACATGAATTATAAAATCTGATGTGACCAGCACATGACTTTCTCCATATTTGGGGTATAGATATTTAAATTATTATGAATAATATTACGAGGCAAAATTATTATTTCGTATCGTAAAAGAAGACACGTCCTTGTTGCCGTAAATTACGTATATTTTGAATGTCTACAGAATGCACCGCTACATGGTGTTGGCGCTGTATACTGGTATTAAGGTAAAGCGAAATATATCCGAAATGGATGGTTCTACGAAAATTAGTTTCAAACAAAACTTGGAAGAAATATTATTCTCTACAACTTTGGTCCTTACGAAGATTACCAATAACGATGTTTTTAAGGAGATATTTAACGGAAACCGAAAAACCGGTTATTTATAAATAACTCCTAAACAATAACTCCTATAGAAAATTTTTTCAATTGAAAACTGTAGGAAATTACATTCTCTATAACCTTTGTGTAAAATTGTATATACAATAATGATGTTTTAATGAAGAAATATCGCAAAAACCGAATCGGGTTTCGAATAAACCTCGACTTCCGGTTATCCGTTATTGTCCAAAAACTAATCATTTCTTTGTGCTCATGCTAAAGTGTCATATATGAAGTTTGGTAACGATATAGCACGTACGTTTTGAGTTAGAGCGCCCACAATAACATACACACACACGCACACACAGACATCATTCCGAAAATAGTGTAAACGTGTTCTAGGGACCTCAAAATGTGTATTTCCGTTGAAATCTCGAAGTCGATTTTTCTCATGAATACAATACTTTCCCATTACTACGTATGGGGAAAGTAAAAAGGCTGGGCAAAACTGCTCTTCATTACGGACACTATCGTAATATAATTGGCATGTTTCTTCAGAAAGAGGAAGAGAGAGGGAGAGAGAGGAAAAGAGGGAGAGAGGAACAGAGAGAGAGAGGGAAGAAAGGAAGCGCAAGAGAATACCAAAGAACTGTTTCTGGAAAAGTAAAAAAAAACTTCAAATACGCCTAAACTATTCCCATTACTCTCTCGCTTTTCCCAGATTACATAACCTGCGCGTCGCGAATGGAATATCATATTACGTAAGACGTCCTCTCATGGAAGGCGGCCTCAAACGCTCAGGGTCACTGCTCGCCTTATACCGTCTATCGCTCACAAAGCGTCCTTAAATTTAGAATTACTTACAATTCAAAGTACATACAGAACTAGTAATTCACCTCACAGCAGCTTTAAATATTAATAACAATTCGACGCTATATCGTGATAAGAGTTTCATTCTGTAAATATACCACATTTATAGACGAAGAGGGAGGAGAGAGGGGGAGGGAGAGTGGGAGGGAGGGAGAGGGGAGGAGGGAGAGAGAGAAAGGGAGACATTGGGTAGATTATCTATCAATTATTACAAAAACGCTTAAAAAATGAACACTTTTCCCTAAAAAATGAACATTTTCTTCCCAAAACACCCACACAAAACACACTTCAACACCTTAAATTCTTAATATTCACCTGTAACCTCGCAGGGTTGTTGGCTGGTCCGTCTCACGGTAATGGCTGCCTGTTATTCCTATATTCCAGTTTGCACTCGCACTTTAGACGAACCACACTCGGAATAATCTCTAATATATATATCTATTTAATCACTTCCAGAACATGGACATTAATATAACCTATCCACTGAACAACTTACTCGATAAATAACATAGTTTCGCAAACTATATCTCGCGTATTATTTCTTCCACGCGGAAGCCGAATACCTTTCGCACTCACACGGCATGCAAGGATGACTATAGCAGTCCTGGAAAGAACGCCCGATGATTTTCAACCAATCAGCGCCCGTCATTTCCCTTAAAAAGTAATCCTAGCGCGCTCGCGTCATGAAATACGAGGTGAATACGCCTACCCAGTACACTTAGAGGAGCGCTCCTACCTAGGGCAATTAGTTAGCGTTTCTAACTACGCAATGTTAGGGCCGCGGGTTCGAATCCATGTCTAGGGCATGGTCGTGTATGTTCGTCCTTGGTGTTGTTGTTAGGATACTCAGTATATGTGGCCCTTTGCTGTCTCTGAATTCTTGCAAATAAATAACGTATGGTTCTTTAATGTACCTCCTAATATTTCATTTTCTTTTTGTCTCATATATATTTTAAACTATAGCCTTTATGAAAAATAGTTCCAAATAAAAGTTGTAATATTTTTCATCCTCTACAACTTTCGTATTATCAACTAATTATGAAAAGTGAGTTCTAAAGAGGATAATCGAAAAAAAATGAAAAACGCCTTCTATAAACATCAACTTCCTGTTTACCTATATTGTTCTAAAATTAATCCACACTTACCCCTGCTATAAAAATGTTGTATTTGAAATTTGGTATTGAAATGACGAATGCTTCTTTTAATATTAAATTCTGAAATAATGTGGATTAATAAATATCTTTATGATGATTTCTCCCGTATACGTAACAGACGTTATTAGCAGAATTTACAACCTGATCCCTAATACGTACATTTTATGGTAGCTCTAACTTAAAAACGAATTATCATATACGAAAAGCACTAAATACCAACACAGCACGAAAATAAATATACATGATTTGGTGTTACAATAAAAGTTGTAGATAATTTAATTGTCTGAAATATTAGTTTGAACGTTTTTACTTTCTCCATACCTAGTAATGGGAAATTATTGTATTCATGAGAAAAATCGACTTCGAGATTTCAACGGAAATACACGTTTTGAGGTCCCTAGAACACGTTTACACTATTTTCGGAATGATGTCTGTGTGTGCGTGTGTGTGTATGCTATTGTGGGAGCTCTAACTCAAAAAGTACGTGCCATATCGTTACCAAACTTCATATATGACACTTTAACATGAGCATAAAGAACTGATTAGTTTTTGGACAATAACGGATAACCGGAAGTCGAGGTTTATTCGAAACCCGATTCGGTTTTTGCGATATTTCTTCGTTAAAACATCATTATTACTTTCTCCATACGTAGTAATGGGATTGTACTGTATTCATGAAAAAAATCGACTTCGAGATTTCAACGGAAATACATGTTTTGAGGTCCCTAGAACACGTTTAGACTATTTTCGGAATGATGTCTGTGTGTGATGTGGTTTTCTGCGCTCTAACTCAAGTAGTACTTGCCATATCGTTACCAAATTTCATGTATAACACTTTAGAATAAGCACAAAGAACTCATTAGTTTTTGGACAATACCGGTTAACTGGAAGTCGAGGTTTATTCGAAAAACGATTCGGTTTCCGCCATATTTCCCCGATGATACATCATTGTTGTATTTACAATCTATACAAAAGTTATAGATAATGTAATTTCCTACAACTTTCATTTGAAACAATTTTCCAAAGCAGTTATTGATTAGGAATTAGTAGTAATAATAGGAATAATAATAGGAATTAATAATAAATAATCGGTATTTTCGGTTTCCGTCTAATATCTCCTGAAAAACGTCATTATTTGTAATCTTCGTGAGGACCAAACTTTTAGAGAATAATATTCTTTCCAAGTTTTGTTTGAAACAAATTTTTGTAGGACCATCCATTTCGGAGATATTTAACTTTTTCTTTATTTCCAGTATACAGCGCCAACACTGTGTAGTGGTGAATTCTGCAAACATATTCAAAATATAATTTACGGCAATAAGGACAACTGTATTTTTTTACGATATGAAATAGTAATTTTGTCTTATAATGATATTCATAATAATTAAAATATCTGTACCCCAAATATGGAGAAAGTCATGTGTTGGCCACATCAGATTTTTTCGTAAAGTGAATTGTTTAAGAGATATTGTGATATTTTTTTGAAATTTTTAAATAAGTCGCCAAGTGGTAGCTTAGTTTCCGATGCTACCAAGTATAGGGTGACCAGATGCTTCTGGTAAGAACCGGTACGAAACAAGTTTTGAAAGGGAAAAACCTGGACATTTTACTAAAAAACTGACGTGGCCAACAAATGACTCTCCATTTTCGGGTATAGATATTTATATTATTAAGAATAGCAAAATTATCATTTCGTATCGCAAAAGAATACTGTGGTATTTATTTCCGTAAATTAGGTATATTTCAAATATTTACATAATTCACCGCTAAAATGTTGCGGCGCTGTGTACTGAAAACTACAATGAAGTTGAATATCTCCGAAATGGATGGTTCTACAAAAATTAGTTTCAAAGAAAACCTGGAAGAAATATTATTCTCTACAACTTTGGTCCTCGCGAAGATTACCAATAACGACGTTTTTAAGGAGATATTTGACGGAAACCGAAAAACCGGTTATTTATAAATAATTCCTAAACAATAACTCCTATAGAAAATTGTTTCAAATGAAAATTGTAGGAAATTACATTTTCTATAACCTTTGTATAGAATTCTATATACTATAATGAGGTTTTAATGTAGAAATATCGCAAAAACCGAATCGGGTTTCGAATAAGCCTGTACTTTCGGTTAACTAATCAGTTTTTTATGCTCAGGTTAAAGTGTTATATATGAAGTTTGGTAACGATATGGCAAGTACTTCTTGAGTTAGAGCGCCCACAATACCATACACACGTACACACACACACTGACATAATTCCGAAAATAGTTTAAACGTGGTCTAGGGATCTCAAAACGTGTATTTCAGTTGAAATCTCGAAGTCGATTTTTTTCATGACCCCACACTACTACGTATGGAGAAATTAAAAGGAAATTTTTCCGAAATTGATGGTTCTACGAAAATTTGTTTCAAACAAAACTTGGAAAAAATATTACTCTCTATAACTTTGTTCCTTACGATATTACGAATAAGGATGTTTTTAAACAGATATTTGACGGAAACCGAAAAACCGATTATTTATAAATGAACCCCAAATAATAACTGCTATGGAAAATTATTTGAAATTAAAAATGTAGGAAATTATTTTTTCTACTTTTCTGTAATGGTCAATGGTACAATAATGAGGTATTAGAGGAGAAATATTGCAAAAACCGAATCGGTGTTCTAATAGACCTCGACTTCTGTTTAACCGTTATTGTCCAAAAACAAATCACGAAATTTAGTATTGATATGGCAAGTATTTTTTGAGTTAGAGCGCCCACAATAATATACATCCACACAGTCACACACACAGATATCATTCCGAAAACCGTCTAAACTTGTTCTAGAGACGTCAAAACGTTTAGTTCCATTGAAATCTCAAAGTCGATTCTTTTGTGTTCACAAAACTATCCCATTACTATGTTTGGAGAAAGTGAAAATTATCGGTTTTACTTTCTCCATATGTTGTAATGGGAAAGTATTGTGATCACGAAAAAATCGACTTCGAGATTTCAATGGAAATACATGTTTTGAGTTCCTTAGAACACGTTTAGACTCTTTTCGGAATGCTTCTTAGAGTTTTAACAGGAATAGAAATGTACGATTTAAGACCTTTAAGAATGAAATTATATGAAAATAGAAAATCGATATTACTCTTGAGTAAAGCCTATTTTAAAGAATTGCATATAGGTATATATATTCCATTTTGCAATATCACATATAATCTTGTACCTAGCTGGTCAGCTAAAATTAACTTTCTCGTTGTACTTAACTATAATTATTAACTAAAACCGAACTAATGAAACAGTGAAAATTCTTATTTTTGATCGTATTTATTGAAGTACATATCTTTTAATGAATGTAAGCCTAAAACATTATTTATTTTTAAATTAAAACTGTAATTTAACACGAATTGCGTTGATATTAAAATGCACAATTAGGCATATTAGGCTTAAGTTCATACATTACTCTATAAAAAATTAGTGAAATATTTACAAATATTTTTTTAATTGCATATTAAATTATTTAAAACTGCTAGATTTAAGAATCAGTGCACTCACTGGTACGTGTTAATTTTATACCCGTTTTCTACTCTTATGAAACTTGACCGTGGCGCAGCGAATAGCCAATCAAGGCGTTTTCCCCTTCCACCTCCATTTGAAGTTTTCGAGAGGCGCTCTTGCCCGATATCCGCTCTTGAAGAAAGTCGCATGCGAACGCTAAGGCGTAAAAGCGGTAGATCTGGCAACACAGTCGAGCTCGGAGCGATGTGAACAGCACGATGGCGAGAGACCGACTGACTTTCTCCCATCCCCATCGACAGTCTCTCAAGCTTTCATTGGCTGCAGCAGTAAGCATACAACTAGGATTTTCAAGGACAAGCTTCATAGGAGTAGAAAACCCTTATAACTTCAACATTGATCGTATTTATAGAAGTAAAATATTTTTTAATATATTTATAAATTAAGTATGATTTATTTTTAAATAAAAACTATAAAATAACACGAATTGCGTTGATTTTAAACAGTATAATTAGGCATGTTTAGCATGTTCATTATCCCTTATGAAAGTCATTAATAATAATAATAATAAATTTTATTTGCCATAAGAACAATTTCTTTTACATTGTATTGGCATCATGATTTTTTACACAATTCGCAATGTTAAACAGTATCCTCTTCATGCTAACACCATGATTTTTAACAATTCACAGGTTTTAAATATTATCCTCTTTATATTCATTGACAGAGTAATATGCTTTATTTATAAAAAATGCTTTTTAACTCCCTATTAAAACGGTTTACATTTAAAATACCTATATTGCATTTTACCAGCATAATCAGGACGTCTCTAATAATTGAAGCCTGTGATGTTTCATATATAGAAACTTTATTTCTAGTATTATATTTATGAACATTTCCTAATTTGATTTTTTGTACATTTTGTGTTTTTTTCGTATAAAATAGTGTTATACATATACAAAGAATGGATAGTCATAATTTTTAGTTTTTTAAAATATTCCCTGCATGAGACTCTTAGTTTCACATTAGCAATTATTCTAATGACTCTTTTTTGTAAGGTAAAAACTCTTCTATTATTTCCATTTGATGAATTACCCCACACAATAACACAGTATCTAGCAGGGCCGTCCCTAGGGGGGTGCGGGGCCCGGGGCAATCAGCATTTGTGGGGGCTTTTAACAATCTAAAATTATCAAGGTATAATTCGTGCACTAAAAATTAATTGTAAAAATATTTCATATTTTTAGATATGTATATTCCCGTATTATAGATATTATTATTATTATATCTACATTCCCATATTATAGATATTATTATATTAGATATGCATATTCCCGTATTTTTGACGTAGAATGCACTCAAGATATCAAAAGAAAAACATTAATTTCAGCAACGATATTTTGGTATTTACGTCAGATAAGAATATCGAAATATTTTACTTGTCTATGATATCGACACTAAAAGTTTTCGAATGCGACTGCCCGATAGCATCAGCAATTACGTCACATTTTGTATGTGGCAATGTATGAAATTAATCCTATGCGACCATGTATTAAATCAACAGTATACATTCTCATTTGAACCGATGCATGATGGCTAACATGGAGCAAGGGCGATAAATGTAAGAGCGCTTAGCGATTCACTCAATTTACAAGTGTGATTATTTGTGAAAATTTGGGGCAAACACATTGTACGAATGCGAAACATTTTCCGGGACTCCTCACCATGCAGGACAAACTATCGAAATCGGGCACTCTCCCGCCTAATCCAGGAAGATTGGCTGGCTTAAGATAACTCCGTTCTTTAGGAAAGTATTCCTTATGTTTACATAGGTTGCTTATTTTGTGCAATAAACTGTAATAATTATATAGGTGTATTCAGA
>JAXCHB010000394.1:0-60462 GCA_036926305.1 Uropetala carovei
GAAAATTTTTTTCAAAATGTTTTTCAAAAATTTTCTTCAGAATTTTTTTTCAAAATTTTTTTCGAAATTTTTTTTCAAATTTTTTTTTTAAAAAATTTTTTTCAAAATTTTTTTCGAAAATTTTTTTTCAAAATTTTTTTTCAAAATTTTTTTCGAAAATTTTTTTCAAAATTTTTTTCGAAAATTTTTTTCGAAATTTTTTTCGAAATTTTTCTCGAAAATTTTTTCGAAAATTTTTTTTTTAAAATTTTTTTTGAAAATTTTTTTCGAAAGTTTTTTCGAAAATTTTTTTCAAAATTTTTTTCGGAAAATTTTTTTAAAACATTTTTTTCGAAAATTTTTTTTCAAAATTTTTTTAAAAAATTTTTTTTCAAATTTTTTTTCAAAATTTTTTTCGAAAATTTTTTTCGAAAATTTTTTTCAAAATTTTTTTCGAAAATTTTTTTCAAAATTTTTTTTGAAAATTTTTTTCAAAATTTTTTTCGAAATTTTTTTCGAAAATTTTTTTCGAAATTTTTTTTTCAAATTTTTTTCGAAAATTTTTTTCAAAATTTTTTTCGAAAATTTTTTTCAAAATTTTTTTCAAAATTTTTTTCGAAATTTTTTTTGTAAATTTTTTTCGAAAATTTTTTTCAAAATTTTTTTCGAAAATTTTTTTCGAAATTTTTTTTCAAATTTTTTTCGAAAATTTTTTTCAAAATGTTTTTCAAAAATTTTCTTCAAAATTTTTTTTCAAAATTTTTTTCGAAATTTTTTTTCAAATTTTTTTTCAAAAATTTTTTTCAAAATTTTTTTCGAAAATTTTTTTTTCAAAATTTTTTTCGAAAATTTTTTTCGAAAATTTTTTTCAAAATTTTTTTCGAAAATTTTTTTCGAAAATTTTTTTCAAAATTTTTTTTGAAAATTTTTTTCAAAATTTTTTTCGAAATTTTTTTCGAAAATTTTTTTTAAAAATTTTTTTCGAAAATTTTTTTTCAAATTTTTTTTTCAAATTTTTTTTCAAAATTTTTTTCGAAATTTTTTTTCAAATTTTTTTTCGAAAATTTTTTTCAAAATTTTTTTTGAAAATTTTTTTCGAAAATTCTTTTCAAAATTTTTTTCGAAAATTTTTTTCGAAATTTTTTTCGAAATTTTTTTCGAAAATTGTTTTCGAAATTTTTTTCGAAAATTTTTTTCGAAATTTTTTTCGAAAGTTTTTTTCGAAATTTTTTTCGAAAATTTTTTTCGAAATTTTTTTTTCAAATTTTTTTCGAAAATTTTTTTTCAAAATTTTTTTCAAAATTTTTTTCGAAAATTTTTTTCGAAAATTTTTTTTAAAAAATTTTTTTTTAATTTTTTTAAAAATTTTTTTCAAAATTTTTTTCGAAAATTTTTTTTCAAAATTTTTTTCGAGAATTTTCTTCGAAACTTTTTTTTCAAAATTTTTTTCGAAAATTTTTTTTCGAAAATTTTTTTCAAAAATTTTTTTCAAAATTTTTTTTCAAAATTTTTTTCGAAAATTTTTTTCAAATTTTTTTTCGAAAATTTTTTTCAAAATTTTTTTCGAAAATTTTTTTTCAAAATTTTTTTCGAAAATTTTTTTCAAAATTTTTTTCGAAAATTTTTTTCAAAATTTTTTTCAAAATTTTTTTCGAAAATTTTTTTTAAAAATTTTTTTTCAAATTTTTTTTGAAAATTTTTTTCGAAAATTTTTTTCGAAAATTTTTTTCAAAATTTTTTTCGAAAATTTTTTTCGAAATTTTTTTCGAAAATTTTTTTCGAAATTTTTTTCGAAATTTTTTTCGAAAATTTTTTTCAAAATTTTTTTCGGAAAATTTTTTTTTAAAAATTTTTTTCGAAAGTTTTTTTTCAAAATTTTTTTCAAAATTTTTTTTGAAAATTTTTAAAAAAAATTTTTTTTTAAATTTTTTTTCAAAATTTTTTTTCAAAATTTTTTTTAAAAATTTTTTTCGAAAATTTTTTTTCAAAATTTTTTTCAAAATTTTTTTTGAAAATTTTTAAAAAGAATTTTTTTAAAAATGTTTTTTCAAAATTTTTTTTCAAAATTTTTTTTGAAAATTTTTTTCGAAAATTTTTTTCAAAATTTTTTTCGAAAATTTTTTTCGAAAATTTTTTTCGAAAATTTTTTTCGAAATTTTTTTTCAAATTTTTTTCGAAAATTTTTTTCAAAATGTTTTTCAAAAATTTTCTTCAAAATTTTTTTTCAAAATTTTTTTCGAAATTTTTTTTCAAATTTTTTTTTTTAAAAATTTTTTTCAAAATTTTTTTCGAAAATTTTTTTTCAAAATTTTTTTTCAAAATTTTTTTCGAAAATTTTTTTCAAAATTTTTTTCGAAAATTTTTTTCGAAATTTTTTTCGAAATTTTTCTCGAAAATTTTTTCGAAAATTTTTTTTTAAAAATTTTTTTTCAAAATTTTTTTCGAAAGTTTTTTCGAAAATTTTTTTCAAATTTTTTTTCGGAAAATTTTTTTAAAACATTTTTTTCGAAAATTTTTTTTCAAAATTTTTTTAAAAAATTTTTTTTCAAATTTTTTTTCAAAATTTTTTTTCAAAATTTTTTTCGAAAATTTTTTTCGAAAATTTTTTTCAAAATTTTTTTCGAAAATGTTTTTCGAAAATTTTTTTCAAAATTTTTTTTGAAAATTTTTTTCAAAATTTTTTTCGAAA
Source organism: Uropetala carovei (assembly GCA_036926305.1). Classification (NCBI taxonomy): domain Eukaryota; kingdom Metazoa; phylum Arthropoda; class Insecta; order Odonata; family Petaluridae; genus Uropetala; species Uropetala carovei. Next base: position 2,669 of record JAXCHB010000394.1, read on the forward strand.
TTTTTTTTGGAAAATTTTTTTCGAAATTTTTTTTTCAAATTTTTTTCGAAAATTTTTTTTCAAAATTTTTTTCGAAAATTTTTTTCAAAATTTTTTTCGAAATTTTTTTTGTAAATTTTTTTCGAAAATTTTTTTCAAAATTTTTTTCGAAAATTTTTTTCGAAATTTTTTTTCAAATTTTTTTCGAAAATTTTTTTCAAAATGTTTTTCAAAAATTTTCTTCAAAATTTTTTTTCAAAATTTTTTTCGAAATTTTTTTTCAAATTTTTTTTGAAAATTTTTTTCGAAAATTTTTTTCGAAAATTTTTTTCAAAATTTTTTTCGAAAATTTTTTTCGAAATTTTTTTCGAAAATTTTTTTCGAAAATTTTTTTCGAAATTTTTTTCGAAAATTTTTTTCAAAATTTTTTTCGGAAATTTTTTTTTTTTAAATTTTTTTCGAAAGTTTTTTTTCAAAATTTTTTTCAAAATTTTTTTTGAAAATTTTTTTTAAAATTTTTTTTCAAAATTTTTTTTCAAAATTTTTTTTAAAAATTTTTTTCGAAAATTTTTTTTCAAAATTTTTTTCAAAATTTTTTTTGAAAATTTTTAAAAAGAATTTTTTTAAAAATGTTTTTTCAAAATTTTTTTTCAAAATTTTTTTTGAAAATTTTTTTCGAAAATTTTTTTCAAAATTTTTTCGAAAATTTTTTTCAAAATGTTTTTCAAAAATTTTCTTCAAAATTTTTTTTCAAAATTTTTTTCGAAATTTTTTTTCAAATTTTTTTTTTAAAAAATTTTTTTCAAAATTTTTTTCGATAATTTTTTTTCAAAATTTTTTTTCAAAATTTTTTTCGAAAATTTTTTTCAAAATTTTTTTCGAAAATTTTTTTCGAAATTTTTTTCGAAATTTTTCTCGAAAATTTTTTCGAAAATTTTTTTTTTAAAATTTTTTTTGAAAATTTTTTTCGAAAGTTTTTTCGAAAATTTTTTTCAAAATTTTTTTCGGAAAATTTTTTTAAAACATTTTTTTCGAAAATTTTTTTTCAAAATTTTTTTAAAAAATTTTTTTTCAAATTTTTTTTCAAAATTTTTTTCGAAAATTTTTTTCGAAAATTTTTTTACAAATTTTTTTCGAAAATTTTTTTCAAAATTTTTTTTGAAAATTTTTTTCAAAATTTTTTTCGAAATTTTTTTCGAAAATTTTTTTCGAAATTTTTTTTTCAAATTTTTTTCGAAAATTTTTTTTCAAAATTTTTTTCGAAAATTTTTTTCAAAATTTTTTTCAAAATTTTTTTCGAAATTTTTTTTGTAAATTTTTTTCGAAAATTTTTTTCAAAATTTTTTTCGAAAATTTTTTTCGAAATTTTTTTTCAAATTTTTTTCGAAAATTTTTTTCAAAATGTTTTTCAAAAATTTTCTTCAAAATTTTTTTTCAAAATTTTTTTCGAAATTTTTTTTCAAATTTTTTTTCAAAAATTTTTTTCAAAATTTTTTTCGAAAAGTTTTTTTTCAAAATTTTTTTCGAAAATTTTTTTCGAAAATTTTTTTCAAAATTTTTTTCGAAAATTTTTTTCGAAAATTTTTTTCAAAATTTTTTTTGAAAATTTTTTTCAAAATTTTTTTCGAAATTTTTTTCGAAAATTTTTTTCGAAATTTTTTTTCAAATTTTTTTCGAAAATTTTTTTTCAAATTTTTTTCGAAAATTTTTTTTAAAAATTTTTTTTCGAAAATTTTTTTAAAAATTTTTTTTTCAAAATTTTTTTCAAAATTTTTTTCGAAATTTTTTTTGTAAATTTTTTTCGAAAATTTTTTTCAAAATTTTTTTCGAAAATTTTTTTCAAAATTTTTTTCGAAAATTTTTTCAAAATTTTTTTCGAAAATTTTTTTTCGAAAATTTTTTTCAAAATTTTTTTTGAAAATTTTTTTCGAAAATTTTTTTCAAAATTTTTTTCGAAATTTTTTTTAAAAATTTTTTTCGAAAATTTTTTTCGAAAATTTTTTTCGAAATTTTTAAAAAAATTTTTTTTAAAAATTTTTTTCGAAAATTTTTTTTAAAAATTTTTTTCGAAAATTTTTTTTCAAAATTTTTTTCAAAATTTTTTTCGAAAATTTTTTTAAAAAATTTTTTTTCAAATTTTTTTTGAAAATTTTTTTCCAAATTTTTTTCGAAAATTATTTTCGAAATTTTTTTCGAAAATTTTTTTCGAAATTTTTTTTTCAAATTTTTTTCGAAAATTTTTTTTCGAAAATTTTTTTTCAAATTTATTTTCAAAATTTTTTTCGAAAATTTTTTTTCAAAATTTTTTCGAGAATTTTTTTCGAAAATGTTTTTTCAAATTTTTTTTCGAAAATTTTTTTTCGAAAATTTTTTTCAAAATTTTTTTCAAATTTTTTTTTCAAAATTTTTTTCGAAATTTTTTTTCAAATTTTTTTTCAAAAATTTTTTTCCAAATTTTTTTCAAAATTTTTTTCAAAATTTTTTTTGAAAATTTTTTTTGAAAATTTTTTTGAAAATTTTTTCGAAAATTTTTTAAAAAAATTTTTTTCGAAAATTTTTTTCAAAATTTTTTTCGAAAATTTTTTTCGAAAATTTTTTTTAAAAATTTTTTTCGAAAATTTTTTTTCAAAATGTTTTTCGAAAATTTTTTTAAATTTTTTTTTTCAAATTTTTTTTCAAAATTTTTTTTGAAAATTTTTTTCGAAATTTTTTTTTGAAAATTTTTTTCAAATTTTTTTTCGAAAATTTTTTTCAAATTTTTTTTTGGAAATTTTTTTCGAAAATTTTTTTAAAAATTTTTTTTCAAATTTTTTTTCAAAATTTTTTTCGAAAATTTTTTTCAAAATTTTTTTCGAAAATTTTTTTCAAATTTTTTTTCGAAAATTTTTTTTCGAAAATTTTTTTCAAATTTTTTTTTGGAAATTTTTTTCAAAATTTTTTTCGAAAATTTTTTTCGAAATTTTTTAAAAATTTTTTTTTCAAATTTTTTTTGAAAATTTTTTTCGAAAATTGTTTTCAAAATTTTTTTCGAAATTTTTTTCGAAAATTTTTTTCGAAATTTTTATTTCGAAATTTTTTTCGAAAATTTTTTTTCAAAATTTTTTTCGAAATTTTTTTTCGAAAATTTTTTTAAAAAATTTTTTTTCCAATTTTTTTTCAAAATTTTTTTCAAAATTTTTTTCGAAAATTTTTTTTCAATATTTTTTTCGAGAATTTTTTTCGAAACTTTTTTTTCAAAATTTTTTTCGAAAATTTTTTTTCGAAAATTTTTTTCAAAAATTTTTATCAAAATTTTTTTTCAAAATATTTTTCGAAAATTTTTTTCAAATTTTTTTTCGAAAATTTTTTTCGAAAATTTTTTTTCTAAATTTTTTTCGAAAATTTTTTTTCAAATTTTTTTCGAAAATTTTCCTTTAAATATGTTTTTCAAAATTTTTTTCAAAATTTTTTTCGAAAATTTTTTTTAAAAATTTTTTTCGAAAATTTTTTTCAAAATTTTTTTCGAAAATTTTTTTCGGAAAATTTTTTTTAAAAATTTTTTTCGAAAATTTTTTTTCAAAATTTTTTTTGAAAATTTTTTTCGAAAATTTTTTTCGAAAATTTTTTTCGGAAAATTTTTTTCGAAAATTTTTTTTAAAAATTTTTTTCGAAAATTTTTTTTCAAAATTTTTTTCAAAATTTTTTTCGAAAATTTTTTTAAAAATTTTTTTTTCAAATTTTTTTTCAAAATTTTTTTTCAAAATTTTTTTCAAAATTTTTTTTCAAAATTTTTTTCGAAAATTTTTTTCGAAAATTTTTTTCAAATTTTTTTTCAAAAATTTTTTTCAAAATTTTTTTCGAAAATTTTTTTTCAAAATTTTTTTTCAAAATTTTTTTCGAAAATTTTTTTCCAAATTTATTTCGAAAATTTTTTTCGAAAATTTTTTTCGAAATTTTTTTCAGTTTTTCTAGAAATTTTTTTTCAAAATTTTTTTCGAAAATTTTTTTTGAAAATTTTTTTTCAAAATTTTTTCGAAAATTTTTTTAAAAAATTTTTTTCGAAAATTTTTTTCAAAATTTTTTTCGAAAATTTTTTTCGAAAATTTTTTTTCAAAATTTTTTTCAAAATTTTTTTCGAAAATTTTTTTCGAAAATTTTTTTCGAAAATTTTTTTAAAAAATTTTTTTTCAAAATTTTTTTCGAAAATTTTTTTAAAAAATTTTTTTTCAAAATTTTTTTCGAAAATTTTTTTTCAAAATTTTATTCGAGAATTTTTTTCAAAATTTTTTTAAAAAATTTTTTTCAAAATTTTTTTCGAAATTTTTTTCGAAAATTTTTTTCGAAAATTTTTTTTCAAAATTTTTTTCGAAATTTTTTTTCGAAAATTTTTTTTAAAAATTTTTTTTCAAATTTTTTTTTAAATTTTTTTCGAAATTTTTTTTTCAAAATTTTTTTCGAAAATTTTTTTCGAAACTTTTTTTTCAAAATTTTTTTCGAAAATTTTTTTTCGAAAATTTTTTTCAAAAATTTTTTTCAAAATTTTTTTCAAAATTTTTTTCGAAAATTTTTTTCAAATTTTTTTTCGAAAATGTTTTTTCAAATTTTTTTCAAAATTTTTTTCAAAATTTTTTTCGAAAATTTTTTTCGAAAATTTTTTTTAAATTTTTTTTTTTAAATTTTTTTCAAAATTTTTTTCGAAAATTTTTTTTAAAAATTTTTTTTCAAATTTTTTTTTGAAATTTTTTTTTGAAAATTTTTTTCGAAAATTTTTTTCAAAATTTTTTTCGAAAATTTTTTTCGAAATTTTTTTCGAAATTTTTTTCGAAAATTTTTTTCAAGTTTTTTCAAAATTTTTTTCGAAAATTTTTTTTCAAAATTTTTTTCGAGAATTTTTTTCGAAACTTTTTTTTCAAAATTTTTTTCGAAAATTTTTTTTCGAAAATTTTTATCAAAATTTTTTTTCAAAATTTTTTTTCAAAATTTTTTTCGAAAATTTTTTTCAAATTTTTTTTCAAATTTTTTTCAAAATTTATTTCGAAAATTTTTTTCAAATTTTTTTCGAAAATTTTTTTCGAAAATTTTTTTCGAAATTTTTTTCGAAAATTTTTTTCGAAATTTTTTTTTCAAATTTTTTTCGAAATTTTTTTTTCAAATTTTTTTTCAAAATTTTTTTTCAAAATTTTTTTTCCATATTTTTTTCAAAATTTTTTTCCATATTTTTTTCAAAATTTTTTTCGAAAATTTTTTTCGGAAAATTTTTTTTAAAAATTTTTTTCGAAAATTTTTTTTCAAAATTTTTTTCAAAATTTTTTTTGAAAATTTTTTTTAAAAAATTTTTTTAAATTTTTTTTCAAAATTTTTTTTTAAAATTTTTTTAAAAAATTTTTTTAAAAATTTTTTTTCAAAATTTTTTTCAAACTTTTTTTCGAAAATTTTTTTTCAAAATTTTTTTCGAGAATTTTTTTCGAAACTTTTTTTTCAAAATTTTTTTCGAAAATTTTTTTTCGAAAATTTTTATCAAAATTTTTTTTCAAAATTTTTTTTCAAAATTTTTTTCAAAATTTTTTTCGAAAATTTTTTTTCAAATTTTTTTTGAAAATTTTTTTGAAAATTTTTTTCGAAAATTTTTTTCAAAATTTTTTTCGAAATTTTTTTTCGAAATTTTTTTCGAATTTTTTTTTCAAAATTTTTTTCGAAAATTTTTTTTCAAAATTTTTTTCGAGAATTTTTTTCGAAAATTTTTTTTAAAAATTTTTTTCGAAAATTTTTTTTCAAATTTTTTTTTCAAATTTTTTTTCAAAATTTTTTTCGAAATTTTTTTTCAAATTTTTTTTCGAAAATTTTTTTCAAAATTTTTTTTGAAAATTTTTTTCGAAAATTTTTTTCAAAATTTTTTTCGAAAATTTTTTTCGAAATTTTTTTCGAAATTTTTTTCGAAAATTGTTTTCGAAATTTTTTTCGAAAATTTTTTTCGAAATTTTTTTCGAAAGTTTTTTTCGAAATTTTTTTCGAAAATTTTTTTCGAAATTTTTTTTTCAAATTTTTTTCGAAAATTTTTTTTCAAAATTTTTTTCGAAAATTTTTTTTAAAAAATTTTTTTTTTATTTTTTTTCAAAATTTTTTTCGAAAATTTTTTTTCAAAATTTTTTTCGAGAATTTTCTTCGAAACTTTTTTTTCAAAATTTTTTTCGAAAATTTTTTTTCGAAAATTTTTTTCAAAAATTTTTTTCAAAATTTTTTTTCAAAATTTTTTTCGAAAATTTTTTTCAAAATTTTTTTCGAAAATTTTTTTTCAAAATTTTTTTCGAAAATTTTTTTCAAAATTTTTTTCGAAAATTTTTTTCAAAATTTTTTTCGAAAATTTTTTTTAAAAATTTTTTTTCAAATTTTTTTTGAAAATTTTTTTCGAAATTTTTTTCGAAAATTTTTTTCGAAATTTTTTTCGAAATTTTTTTCGAAAATTTTTTTAAAAATTTTTTTCGGAAAATTTTTTTTTTTTAAATTTTTTTCGAAAATTTTTTTTCAAAATTTTTTTCAAAATTTTTTTTGAAAATTTTTTAAAAAAATTTTTTTAAAAATTTTTTTTCAAAATTTTTTTTCAAAATTTTTTTTAAAAATTTTTTTCGAAAATTTTTTTTCAAAATTTTTTTCAAAATTTTTTTTCAAAATTTTTTTCAAAATTTTTTTTGAAAATTTTTAAAAAGAATTTTTTTAAAAATGTTTTTTCAAAATTTTTTTTCAAAATTTTTTTTGAAAATTTTTTTCGAAAATTTTTTTCAAAATTTTTTTCGAAAATTTTTTTCGAAAATTTTTTTCGAAATTTTTTTTCAAATTTTTTTCAAAATGTTATTCAAAAATTTTCTTCAAAATTTTTTTTCAAAATTTTTTTCGAAATTTTTTTTCAAATTTTTTTTTAAAAAATTTTTTTCAAAATTATTTTCGAAAATTTTTTTTCAAAATTTTTTTCGAAAATTTTTTTCAAAATTTTTTTCGAAAATTTTTTTCGAAATTTTTTTCAAAATTTTTTTCGAAATTTTTCTCGAAAATTTTTTCGAAAATTTTTTTTTTAAAATTTTTTTTGAAAATTTTTTTCGAAAATTTTTTTCGAAAGTTTTTTCGAAAATCTTTTTCAAAATTTTTTTCGGAAAATTTTTTTAAAACATTTTTTTCGAAAATTTTTTTCGAAAATTTTTTTTTTAAATTTTTTTTTCAAAATTTTTTTCAAAATTTTTTTCGAAAAATTTTTTAAAAAATTTTTTTTCAAATTTTTTTCGAAAATTTTCTTCCAAAATTTTTTTCGAAATTTTTTTCGAAAATTTTTTTCGAAATTTTTTTTTCAAATTTTTTTCGAAATTTTTTTTTCAAATTTTTTTTCAAAATTTTTTTTCAAAATTTTTTTTCCATATTTTTTTCAAAATTTTTTTCGAAAATTTTTTTCAAAATTTTTTTCGAAAATTTTTTTCAAAATTTTTTTCGAAAATTTTTTTCAAAATTTTTTTCGAAAATTTTTTTTCAAAATTTTTTTCGAAAATTTTTTTCGGAAAATTTTTTTTAAAAATTTTTTTCGAAAATTTTTTTTCAAAATTTTTTTCAAAATTTTTTTTGAAAATTTTTTTTAAAAAATTTTTTTAAATTTTTTTTCAAAATTTTTTTTCAAAATTTTTTAAAAAAATTTTTTTAAAAATTTTTTTTCAAAATTTTTTTCAAACTTTTTTTCGAAAATTTTTTTTCAAAATTTTTTTCGAGAATTTTTTTCGAAACTTTTTTTTCAAAATTTTTTTCGAAAATTTTTTTTCGAAAATTTTTATCAAAATTTTTTTTCAAAATTTTTTTTCAAAATTTTTTTTGAAAATTTTTTTGAAAATTTTTTTCGAAAATTTTTTTCAAAATTTTTTTCGAAAATTTTTTTCGAAATTTTTTTTCGAAATTTTTTTTGAAAATTTTTTTCAAAATTTTTTTCGAAAATTTTTTTTCAAAATTTTTTTCGAGAATTTTTTTCGAAAATTTTTTTTAAAAATTTTTTTCGAAAATTTTTTTTCAAATTTTTTTTTCAAATTTTTTTTCAAAATTTTTTTCGAAATTTTTTTTCAAAGTTTTTTTCGAAAATTTTTTTCAAAATTTTTTTTGAAAATTTTTTTCGAAAATTTTTTTCAAAATTTTTTTCGAAAATTTTTTTCGTAATTTTTTTCGAAATTTTTTTCGAAAATTGTTTTCGAAATTTTTTCGAAAATTTTTTTCGAAATTTTTTTCGAAAGTTTTTTTCGAAATTTTTTTCGAAAATTTTTTTCGAAATTTTTTTTTCAAATTTTTTTCGAAAATTTTTTTTCAAAATTTTTTTCAAAATTTTTTTCGAAAATTTTTTTCGAAAATTTTTTTTAAAAAATTTTTTTTTAATTTTTTTTCAAAATTTTTTTCAAAATTTTTTTCGAAAATTTTTTTTCAAAATTTTTTTCGAGAATTTTCTTCGAAACTTTTTTTTCAAAATTTTTTTCGAAAATTTTTTTTCGAAAATTTTTTTCAAAAATTTTTTTCAAAATTTTTTTTCAAAATTTTTTTCGAAAATTTTTTTCAAATTTTTTTTCAAAAATTTTTTTCAAAATTTTTTTCGAAAATTTTTTTTCAAAATTTTTTTCGAAAATTTTTTTCAAAATTTTTTTCGAAAATTTTTTTCAAAATTTTTTTCAAAATTTTTTTCGAAAATTTTTTTTAAAAATTTTTTTACAAATTTTTTTTGAAAATTTTTTTCGAAATTTTTTTCGAAAATTTTTTTCAAAAATTTTTTTCGAAATTTTTTTCGAAATTTTTTTCGAAAATTTTTTTCAAAATTTTTTTCGGAAAATTTTTTTTTTTTAAATTTTTTTCGAAAATTTTTTTTCAAAATTTTTTTCAAAATTTTTTTTGAAAATTTTTTAAAAAAATTTTTTTTTAAATTTTTTTTCAAAATTTTTTTTCAAATTTTTTTTAAAAAATTTTTTCCAAAATTTTTTTTCAAAATTTTTTTCAAAATTTTTTTTGAAAATTTTTAAAAAGAATTTTTTTAAAAATGTTTTTTCAAAATTTTTTTTCAAAATTTTTTTTGAAAATTTTTTTCAAAATTTTTTTCGAAAATTTTTTTCGAAAATTTTTTTCGAAATTTTTTTTCAAATTTTTTTCGAAAATTTTTTTCAAAATGTTTTTCAAAAATTTTCTTCAAAATTTTTTTTCAAAATTTTTTTCGAAATTTTTTTTCAAATTTTTTTTTTTTTTAATTTTTTTCAAAATTTTTTTTCAAAATTTTTTTTCAAAATTTTTTTCGAAAATTTTTTTCAAAATTTTTTTCGAAAATTTTTTTCGAAATTTTTTTCGAAATTTTTTTCGAAATTTTTCTCGAAAATTTTTTCGAAAATTTTTTTTTTTAAATTTTTTTTGAAAATTTTTTTCGAAAATTTTTTTCGAAAGTTTTTTCGAAAATTTTCTTCAAAATTTTTTTCGGAAAATTTTTTTAAAACATTTTTTTCGAAAATTTTTTTTAAAAATTTTTTTAAAAAATTTTTTTTCAAATTTTTTTTCAAAATTTTTTTTCAAAATTTTTTTCGAAAATTTTTTTCGAAAATTTTTTTCAAAATTTTTTTCGAAAATTTTTTTCAAAATTTTTTTTGAAAATTTTTTTCAAAATTTTTTTCGAAATTTTTTTCGAAAATTTTTTTCGAAATTTTTTTTTCAAATTTTTTTCGAAAATTTTTTTTCAAAATTTTTTTCGAAAATTTTTTTCAAAATTTTTTTCAAAATTTTTTTCGAAATTTTTTTTGTAAATTTTTTTCGAAAATTTTTTTCAAAATTTTTTTCGAAAATTTTTTTCGAAATTTTTTTCAAATTTTTTTCGAAAATTTTTTTCAAAATGTTTTTCAAAAATTTTCTTCAAAAGTTTTTTTCAAAATTTTTTTCGAAATTTTTTTTCAAATTTTTTTTCAAAAATTTTTTTCAAAATTTTTTTCGAAAATTTTTTTTCAATTTTTTTTTTCAAAATGTTTTTCGAAAATTTTTTTCAAAATTTTTTTCGAAAATTTTTTTCGAAATTTTTTTCAAAATTTTCTCGAAAATTTTTTCGAAAATTTTTTTTTAAAAATTTTTTTCGAAAATTTTTTTCGAAAATTTTTTTCGAAAGTTTTTTTGGAAAATTTTTTTTAAAATTTTTTTCGGAAAATTTTTTTAAAACATTTTTTTCGAAAATTTTTTTTCAAAATTTTTTTAAAAAATTTTTTTTCAAATTTTTTTTCAAAATTTTTTTTCAAAATTTTTTTCGAAAATTTTTTTCGAAAATTTTTTTCAAAATTTTTTTCGAAAATTTTTTTCAAAATTTTTTTTGAAAATTTTTTTCAAAATTTTTTTCGAAATTTTTTTCGAAAATTTTTTTCGAAATTTTTTTTTCAAATTTTTTTCGAAAATTTTTTTTCAAAATTTTTTTCGAAAATTTTTTTCCAAATTTTCAAAATTTTTTTCGAAATTTTTTACAAAATTTTTCTCGAAAATTTTTTTCAAAATTTTTTTCGAAAATTTTTTTCAAAATTTTTTTCGAAAATTTTTTTCGAAAATTTTTTTTAAAAATTTTTTTCGAAAATTTTTTTTCAAAATTTTTTTCAAAATTTTTTTCGAAAATTTTTTTCAAAATTTTTTTCGAAAATTTTTTTTAAAATTTTTTTTTCAAATTTTTTTTTCAAAATTTTTTTTGAAAATTTTTTTCAAAGTTTTTTTCGAAAATATTTTTCGAAATTTTTTTCGAAAATTTTTTTTGAAATTTTTTTCGAAAATTTTTTTTGAAATTTTTTTCGAAAATTTTTTTCGAAATTTTTTTTTCAAATTTTTTTCGAAAATTTTTTTTCAAATTTTTTTCGAAAATTTTTTTTAAAAATTTTTTTTCGAAAGTTTTTTTAAAAATTTTTTTTTTCAAAATTTTTTTCAAAATTTTTTTCGAAATTTTTTTTGTAAATTTTTTTCGAAAATTTTTTTCAAAATTTTTTTCGAAAATTTTTTTCAAAATTTTTTTCGAAAATTTTTTCAAAATTTTTTTCGAAAATTTTTTTTCGAAAATTTTTTTCAAAATTTTTTTTGAACATTTTTTTCGAAAATTTTTTTCAAAATTTTTTTCGAAATTTTTTTTGAAAATTTTTTTCGAAAATTTTTTTCAAAATTTTTTTCGAAAATTTTTTTTAAAAATTTTTTTCGAAAATTTTTTTTCAAAATTTTTTTCAAAATTTTTTTCGAAAATTTTTTTAAAAAATTTTTTTTCAAATTTTTTTTCAAAATTTTTTTTGAAAATTTTTTTCCAAATTTTTTTCGAAAATTTTTTTCCAAATTTTTTTCGAAAATTTTTTTCGAAATTTTTTTCGAAAATTTTTTTCGAAATTTTTTTCGAAAATTTTTTTCGAAATTTTTTTCGAAAATTTTTTTCGAAATTTTTTTTTCAAATTTTTTTCGAAAATTTTTTTTCGAAAATTTTTTTTCAAATTTTTTTTCAAAATTTTTTTCGAAAATTTTTTTTCAAAATTTTTTCGAGAATTTTTTTCGAAAATGTTTTTTCAAATTTTTTTTCGAAAATTTTTTTTCGAAAATTTTTTTCAAAATTTTTTTCAAATTTTTTTTTCAAAATTTTTTTCGAAATTTTTTTTCAAATTTTTTTTCAAAAATTTTTTTCCAAATTTTTTTCGAAATTTTTTTTTCAAAATTTTTTTCGAAAATTTTTTTTCAAATTTTTTTCAAAATTTTTTTCGAAAATTTTTTTCGAAAATTTTTTTCGAAAATTTTTTTCGAAATTTTTTTCAAAATTTTTTTCAAAATTTTTTTTGAAAATTTTTTTCAAAATTTTTTTCGAAAATTTTTTTCAAAATTTTTTTCGAAAATTTTTTTCAAAATTTTTTTCGAAAATTTTTTTCGGAAAATTTTTTTTAAAAATTTTTTTCGAAAATTTTTTTTTCAAAATTTTTTTCAAAATTTTTTTTAAAAATTTTTTTAAAAAAATTTTTTAAATTTTTTTTCAAAATTTTTTTTCAAAATTTTTTTAAAAAATTTTTTTAAAAATTTTTTTTCAAAATTTTTTTCAAACTTTTTTTCGAAAATTTTTTTTCAAAATTTTTTTCGAGAATTTTTTTCGAAACTTTTTTTTCAAAATTTTTTTCGAAAATTTTTTTTCGAAAATTTTTATCAAAATTTTTTTTCAAAATTTTTTTTCAAAATTTTTTTCAAAATTTTTTTCGAAAATTTTTTTTCAAATTTTTTTTGAAAATTTTTTTGAAAATTTTTTTCGAAAATTTTTTTCAAAATTTTTTTCGAAAATTTTTTTCGAAATTTTTTTTCGAAATTTTTTTCGAAAATTTTTTTCAAAATTTTTTTCGAAAATTTTTTTTCAAAATTTTTTTCGAGAATTTTTTTCGAAAATTTTTTTTAAAAATTTTTTTCGAAAATTTTTTTTCAAATTTTTTTCGAAAATTTTTTTTCAAATTTTTTTTTCAAATTTTTTTTCAAAATTTTTTTCGAAATTTTTTTTCAAATTTTTTTTCGAAAATTTTTTTCAAAATTTTTTTTGAAAATTTTTTTCGAAAATTTTTTTCAAAATTTTTTTCGAAAATTTTTTTCGAAATTTTTTTCGAAATTTTTTTCGAAAATTGTTTTCGAAATTTTTTTCGAAAATTTTTTTCGAAATTTTTTTCGAAAGTTTTTTTCGAAATTTTTTTCGAAAATTTTTTTCGAAATTTTTTTTTCAAATTTTTTTCGAAAATTTTTTTTCAAAATTTTTTTCAAAATTTTTTTCGAAAATTTTTTTCGAAAATTTTTTTTAAAAAATTTTTTTTTAATTTTTTTTCAAATTTTTTTCAAAATTTTTTTCGAAAATTTTTTTTCAAAATTTTTTTCGAGAATTTTCTTCGAAACTTTTTTTTTCAAAATTTTTTTCGAAAATTTTTTTTCGAAAATTTTTTTCAAAAATTTTTTTCAAAATTTTTTTTCAAAATTTTTTTCGAAAATTTTTTTCAAATTTTTTTTCGAAAATTTTTTTCAAAATTTTTTTCGAAAATTTTTTTTCAAAATTTTTTTCGAAAATTTTTTTCAAAATTTTTTTCGAAAATTTTTTTCAAAATTTTTTTCAAAATTTTTTTCGAAAATTTTTTTTAAAAATTTTTTTTCAAATTTTTTTTGAAAATTTTTTTCGAAAATTTTTTTCGAAAATTTTTTTCAAAATTTTTTTCGAAAATTTTTTTCGAAATTTTTTTCGAAAATTTTTTTCGAAAATTTTTTTCGAAATTTTTTTCGAAATTTTTTTCGAAAATTTTTTTCAAAATTTTTTTCGGAAAATTTTTTTTTAAAAATTTTTTTCGAAAGTTTTTTTTCAAAATTTTTTTCAAAATTTTTTTTGAAAATTTTTAAAAAAAATTTTTTTTTAAATTTTTTTTCAAAATTTTTTTTCAAAATTTTTTTTAAAAATTTTTTTCGAAAATTTTTTTTCAAAATTTTTTTCAAAATTTTTTTTGAAAATTTTTAAAAAGAATTTTTTTAAAAATGTTTTTTCAAAATTTTTTTTCAAAATTTTTTTTGAAAATTTTTTTCGAAAATTTTTTTCAAAATTTTTTTCGAAATTTTTTTCGAAAATTTTTTTCGAAAATTTTTTTCGAAATTTTTTTTCAAATTTTTTTCGAAAATTTTTTTCAAAATGTTTTTCAAAAATTTTCTTCAAAATTTTTTTTCAAAATTTTTTTCGAAATTTTTTTTCAAATTTTTTTTTTTTTAAATTTTTTTCAAAATTTTTTTCGAAAATTTTTTTTCAAAATTTTTTTTCAAAATTTTTTTCGAAAATTTTTTTCAAAATTTTTTTCGAAAATTTTTTTCGAAATTTTTTTCGAAATTTTTCTCGAAAATTTTTTCGAAATTTTTTTTTTAAAAATTTTTTTTGAAAATTTTTTTCGAAAGTTTTTTCGAAAATTTTTTTCAAATTTTTTTTCGGAAAATTTTTTTAAAACATTTTTTTCGAAAATTTTTTTTCAAAATTTTTTTAAAAAATTTTTTTTCAAATTTTTTTTCAAAATTTTTTTTCAAAATTTTTTTCGAAAATTTTTTTCGAAAATTTTTTTCAAAATTTTTTTCGAAAATGTTTTTCGAAAATTTTTTTCAAAATTTTTTTTGAAAATTTTTTTCAAAATTTTTTTCGAAATTTTTTTCGAAAATTTTTTTCGAAATTTTTTTTTCAAATTTTTTTCGAAAATTTTTTTTCAAAATTTTTTTCGAAAATTTTTTTCAAAATTTTTTTCGAAATTTTTTTTGTAAATTTTTTTCGAAAATTTTTTTCAAAATTTTTTTCGAAAATTTTTTTCGAAATTTTTTTTCAAATTTTTTTCGAAAATTTTTTTCAAAATGTTTTTCAAAAATTTTCTTCAAAATTTTTTTTCAAAATTTTTTTCGAAATTTTTTTTCAAATTTTTTTTGAAAATTTTTTTCGAAAATTTTTTTCGAAAATTTTTTTCAAAATTTTTTTCGAAAATTTTTTTCGAAATTTTTTTCGTTTTTTTCGAAAATTTTTTTCAAAATTTTTTTCGAAAATTTTTTTCGAAATTTTTTTCGAAAATTTTTTTCGAAAAATTTTTTCGAAAGTTTTTCGAAAATTTTTTTCAAAATTTTTTTCGGAAAATTTTTTTAAAACATTTTTTTCGAAAATTTTTTTTCAAAATTTTTTTAAAAAATTTTTTTTCAAATTTTTTTCAAAATTTTTTTCGAAAATTTTTTCGAAAATTTTTTCAAAATTTTTTTCGAAAATTTTTTCAAAATTTTTTTTGAAAATTTTTTCAAAATTTTTTTCGAAATTTTTTTCGAAAATTTTTTTCGAAATTTTTTTTTCAAATTTTTTTCGAAAATTTTTTTCAAAATTTTTTCGAAAATTTTTTTCAAAATTTTTTTCAAAATTTTTTTCGAAATTTTTTTTGTAAATTTTTTTCGAAAATTTTTTTCAAAATTTTTTCGAAAATTTTTTTCGAAATTTTTTTCAAATTTTTTTCGAAAATTTTTTTCAAAATTTTTTCGAAATTTTTTCGAAATTTTTTCAAAATTTTTTTCGAAATTTTTCTCGAAAATTTTTTCGAAAATTTTTTTTAAAAATTTTTTTGAAAATTTTTTTCGAAAATTTTTTTCGAAAGTTTTTTCGAAAATCTTTTTCAAAATTTTTTTCGGAAAATTTTTTAAAACATTTTTTTCGAAAATTTTTTTCGAAAATTTTTTTTAAATTTTTTTTTTTTAAATTTTTTTCAAAATTTTTTCGAAAATTTTTTTAAAATTTTTTTTTCAAATTTTTTTTGAAATTTTTTTTGAAAATTTTTTTCGAAAATTTTTTTCAAAATTTTTTTCGAAAATTTTTTTCGAAATTTTTTTCGAAAATTTTTTTCGAAATTTTTTTCGAAAATTTTTTTCAAGTTTTTCGAAAATTTTTTTCAAAATTTTTTTCGAGAATTTTTTTAGAAATTTTTTCGAATTTTTTTCGAAAATTTTTTTCGAAATTTTTTTCGAAAATTTTTTTCGAAATTTTTTTTTCAAATTTTTTTCGAAAATTTTTTTTCAAAATTTTTTTCAAAATTTTTTTCGAAAATTTTTTTCGAAAATTTTTTTAAAAAATTTTTTTCGAAAATTTTTTTTCAAATTTTTTCGAGAATTTTTTTCGAACTTTTTTTTCAAAATTTTTTTCGAAAATTTTTTTTCGAAAATTTTATCAAAATTTTTTTTCAAAATTTTTTTCAAAATTTTTTCGAAAATTTTTTTCAAATTTTTCTTCAAATTTTTTGAAAATTTATTTCGAAAATTTTTTTCAAAATTTTTTTCGAAAATTTTCTTCGAAAATTTTTTTCGAAAATTTTTTTTTAAATTTTTTTTTCAAAATTTTTTTCAAAATTTTTTCGAAAAATTTTTTAAAAAATTTTTTTTCAAATTTTTTTCGAAAATTTTCTTCCAAAATTTTTTTCGAAATTTTTTTCGAAAATTTTTTTCGAATTTTTTTTTCAAATTTTTTCGAAATTTTTTTTTCAAATTTTTTTCAAAATTTTTTTTCAAAATTTTTTTTCCATATTTTTTCAAAATTTTTTTCGAAAATTTTTTTCAAAATTTTTTTCGAAAATTTTTTCAAATTTTTTCGAAAATTTTTTCAAAATTTTTTTCGAAAATTTTTTTTCAAAATTTTTTCGAAAATTTTTTCGGAAAATTTTTTTAAAAATTTTTTTCGAAAATTTTTTTTCAAAATTTTTTTCAAAATTTTTTTGAAAATTTTTTTAAAAAATTTTTTTAAATTTTTTTCAAAATTTTTTTCAAAATTTTTTAAAAAAATTTTTTTAAAAATTTTTTTTCAAATTTTTTTCAAACTTTTTTTCGAAACTTTTTTTTAAAATTTTTTTCGAAAATTTTTTTTCGAAAATTTTTTTCAAAAATTTTTTTCAAAATTTTTTTTCAAAATTTTTTTCGAAAATTTTTTTCAAATTTTTTTCGAAAATTTTTTTCAAATTTTTTTCGAAAATTTTTTTTCAAAATTTTTTTCGAAAATGTTTTTCAAAATTTTTTCGAAAATTTTTTTCAAAATTTTTTTCGAAATTTTTTTTTTAAATTTTTTTTTCAAATTTTTTTTGAAAATTTTTTTCGAAATTTTTTTCGAAAATTTTTTTCGAAATTTTTTTCGAAATTTTTTTCGAAAATTTTTTTAAAAATTTTTTTCGGAAAATTTTTTTTTTTTAATTTTTTTCGAAAATTTTTTTTCAAAATTTTTTCAAAATTTTTTTGAAAATTTTTTAAAAAATTTTTTTTAAAATTTTTTTTCAAAATTTTTTTTCAAAATTTTTTTTAAAAATTTTTTTCGAAAATTTTTTTTCAAAATTTTTTTCAAAATTTTTTTTCAAAATTTTTTTCAAAATTTTTTTTGAAAATTTTTAAAAAGAATTTTTTTAAAAATGTTTTTTCAAAATTTTTTTTCAAATTTTTTTTGAAAATTTTTTCGAAAATTTTTTTCAAAATTTTTTTCGAAAATTTTTTTCGAAAATTTTTTTCGAAATTTTTTTTCAAATTTTTTTCGAAAATTTTTTTCAAAATGTTTTTCAAAAATTTTCTTCAAAATTTTTTTTCAAAATTTTTTTCGAAATTTTTTTTCAAATTTTTTTTTTTAAATTTTTTTCAAAATTATTTTCGAAAATTTTTTTTCAAAATTTTTTTCGAAAATTTTTTTCAAAATTTTTTTCGAAAATTTTTTTCGAAATTTTTTTCGAAATTTTTTTCGAAATTTTTTTCGAAATTTTTCTCGAAAATTTTTTCGAAATTTTTTTTTAAAAATTTTTTTTGAAAATTTTTTCGAAAATTTTTTTCGAAAGTTTTTTCGAAAATCTTTTCAAATTTTTTTCGGAAAATTTTTTTAAAACATTTTTTTCGAAAATTTTTTCGAAAATTTTTTTTAAATTTTTTTTTTTTAAATTTTTTTCAAAATTTTTTTCGAAAATTTTTTTTAAAATTTTTTTTCAAATTTTTTTTTGAAATTTTTTTTGAAAATTTTTTTCGAAAATTTTTTTCAAAATTTTTTTCGAAAATTTTTTTCGAAATTTTTTTCGAAAATTTTTTTCAAGTTTTTTCGAAAATTTTTTTTCAAAATTTTTTTCGAGAATTTTTTAGAAATTTTTTTCGAAATTTTTTTCGAAAATTTTTTTCGAAATTTTTTTCGAAAATTTTTTCGAAATTTTTTTTTCAAATTTTTTTCGAAATTTTTTTTCAAAATTTTTTCAAAATTTTTTTCGAAAATTTTTTTCGAAAATTTTTTAAAAAAATTTTTTTAAAATTTTTTTCAAAATTTTTTTCGAAAATTTTTTTTCAAAATTTTTTTCGAGAATTTTTTTCGAAACTTTTTTTTCAAAATTTTTTTCGAAAATTTTTTTCGAAAATTTTATCAAATTTTTTTTCAAAATTTTTTTTCAAAATTTTTTTCGAAAATTTTTTCAAATTTTTTTTCAAATTTTTTTGAAAATTTATTTCGAAAATTTTTTTCAAAATTTTTTTCGAAAATTTTCTTCGGAAATTTTTTTCGAAAATTTTTTTTTAAATTTTTTTTCAAAATTTTTTCAAAATTTTTTCGAAAAATTTTTTAAAAATTTTTTTCAAATTTTTTTCGAAAATTTTCTTCCAAAATTTTTTCGAATTTTTTTCGAAAATTTTTTCGAAATTTTTTTCAATTTTTTCGAAATTTTTTTTCAAATTTTTTTCAAATTTTTTTTCAAAATTTTTTTTCCATATTTTTTTCAAAATTTTTTTCGAAAATTTTTTTCAAAATTTTTTTCGAAAATTTTTTTCAAAATTTTTTTCGAAAATTTTTTTCAAATTTTTTTCGAAAATTTTTTTTCAAAATTTTTTTCGAAAATTTTTTCGGAAAATTTTTTTTAAAAATTTTTTTCGAAAATTTTTTTTCAAAATTTTTTTCAAAATTTTTTTGAAATTTTTTTTAAAAAATTTTTTTAAATTTTTTTTCAAAATTTTTTTTCAAAATTTTTAAAAAAATTTTTTTAAAAATTTTTTTTCAAAATTTTTTTCAAACTTTTTTTCGAAAATTTTTTTCAAAATTTTTTTCGAGAATTTTTTCGAAACTTTTTTTCAAAATTTTTTCGAAATTTTTTTCGAAAATTTTTATCAAATTTTTTTCAAAATTTTTTTCAAAATTTTTTTGAAAATTTTTTGAAAATTTTTTCGAAAATTTTTTCAAAATTTTTTTCGAAAATTTTTTTCGAAATTTTTTTTCGAATTTTTTTTGAAAATTTTTTTCAAAATTTTTTTCGAAAATTTTTTTTCAAAATTTTTTTCGAGAATTATTTTTCGAAAATTTTTTTAAAAATTTTTTTCGAAAATTTTTTTCAAATTTTTTTTCAAATTTTTTTTCAAAATTTTTTCGAAATTTTTTTTCAATTTTTTTCGAAAATTTTTTTCAAAATTTTTTTGAAAATTTTTTTCGAAAATTTTTTTCAAAATTTTTTTTCGAAATTTTTTTCGTAATTTTTTTCGAAATTTTTTCGAAAATTGTTTTCGAAATTTTTTCGAAAATTTTTTCGAAATTTTTTTCGAAAGTTTTTTTCGAAATTTTTTTCAAAATTTTTTTCAAAATTTTTTTCGAAATTTTTTTCGAAAATTTTTTTTAAAAATTTTTTTTTAATTTTTTTTCAAAATTTTTTCAAAATTTTTTTCGAAAATTTTTTTTCAAAATTTTTTTCGAGAATTTTCTTCGAAACTTTTTTTTCAAAATTTTTTCGAAAATTTTTTTTCGAAAATTTTTTTCAAAATTTTTTTCAAAATTTTTTTTCAAAATTTTTTTCGAAAATTTTTTTCAAATTTTTTTTCGAAAATTTTTTTCAAAATTTTTTTCGAAAATTTTTTTTCAAAATTTTTTTCGAAAATTTTTTTCAAAATTTTTTTCAAAATTTTTTTCGAAAATTTTTTTTAAAATTTTTTTTTTTAAATTTTTTTTGAAAATTTTTTTCGAAATTTTTTTCGAAATTTTTTTCAAAAATTTTTTTCGAAATTTTTTCGAAATTTTTTTCGAAAATTTTTTTCAAAATTTTTTTCGGAAAATTTTTTTTTTAAATTTTTTTCGAAAATTTTTTTCAAAATTTTTTTCAAATTTTTTTGAAAATTTTTTAAAAAAATTTTTTTTTAAATTTTTTTTGAAAATTTTTTTCAAAATTTTTTTTAAAATTTTTTCCAAAATTTTTTTCAAAATTTTTTTCAAAATTTTTTTGAAAATTTTTAAAAAGAATTTTTTTAAAAATGTTTTTTCAAAATTTTTTTCAAAATTTTTTTGAAAATTTTTTTCGAAAATTTTTTCAAAATTTTTTTCGAAAATTTTTTTCGAAATTTTTTTTCAAATTTTTTTTCGAAAATTTTTTTCAAAATGTTTTTCAAAAATTTTCTTCAAAATTTTTTTTCAAAATTTTTTTCGAAATTTTTTTCAAATTTTTTTTTTTTTAATTTTTTCAAATTTTTTTTCAAATTTTTTTCAAAATTTTTTTCGAAAATTTTTTTCAAATTTTTTCGAAAATTTTTTCGAAATTTTTTTCGAAATTTTTTTCGAAATTTTTCTCGAAAATTTTTTCGAAAATTTTTTTTTAAAATTTTTTTTGAAATTTTTTTCGAAAATTTTTTTCGAAAGTTTTTTCGAAAATTTTCTTCAAAATTTTTTTCGGAAAATTTTTTAAAACATTTTTTTCGAAATTTTTTTTTAAATTTTTTAAAAAATTTTTTTCAAATTTTTTTTCAAAATTTTTTTTCAAATTTTTTCGAAAATTTTTTTCGAAAATTTTTTCAAAATTTTTTCGAAAATTTTTTTCAAAATTTTTTTTGAAAATTTTTTTCAAAATTTTTTTCGAAATTTTTTTCGAAATTTTTTCGAAATTTTTTTTTCAAATTTTTTTCGAAAATTTTTTTCAAAATTTTTTTCGAAAATTTTTTTCAAAATTTTTTTCAAAATTTTTTTCGAAATTTTTTTTGTAAATTTTTTTCGAAAATTTTTTCAAAATTTTTTTCGAAATTTTTTCGAAATTTTTTTTCAAATTTTTTTCGAAAATTTTTTTCAAAATGTTTTTCAAAAATTTCTTCAAAAGTTTTTTTCAAAATTTTTTTCGAATTTTTTTTCAAAAATTTTTTTCAAAATTTTTTTCGAAAATTTTTTTTCAAAATTTTTTTTCAAAATGTTTTTCGAAAATTTTTTTCAAAATTTTTTTCGAAAATTTTTTTCGAAATTTTTTTCAAAATTTTCTCGAAAATTTTTTCGAAAATTTTTTTTTAAAAATTTTTTTCGAAAATTTTTTTCGAAAATTTTTTTCGAAAGTTTTTTTGGAAAATTTTTTTTAAAATTTTTTTCGGAAAATTTTTTTAAAACATTTTTTTCGAAAATTTTTTTTCAAAATTTTTTTAAAAAATTTTTTTTCAATTTTTTTTTCAAAATTTTTTTTCAAAATTTTTTTCGAAAATTTTTTTCGAAAATTTTTTTCAAAATTTTTTTCGAAAATTTTTTTCAAAATTTTTTTTGAAAATTTTTTTCAAAATTTTTTTCGAAATTTTTTTCGAAAATTTTTTTCGAAATTTTTTTTTCAAATTTTTTTCGAAAATTTTTTTTCAAAATTTTTTTCGAAAATTTTTTTCCAAATTTTCAAAATTTTTTTCGAAAATTTTTTTCGAAATTTTTTACAAAATTTTTCTCGAAAATTTTTTTCAAAATTTTTTTCGAAAATTTTTTTCAAAATTTTTTTCGAAAATTTTTTTCGAAAATTTTTTTAAAAATTTTTTTCGAAAATTTTTTTTCAAAATTTTTTTCAAAATTTTTTTCGAAAAAAATTTTTTTCAAAATTTTTTTCGAAAATTTTTTTTAAAATTTTTTTTTCAAATTTTTTTTCAAAATTTTTTTTGAAAATTTTTTTCAGTTTTTTTCGAAAATATTTTTCGAAATTTTTTTCGAAAATTTTTTTTGAAATTTTTTTCGAAAATTTTTTTTGAAATTTTTTTCGAAAATTTTTTTCGAAATTTTTTTTTCAAATTTTTTTCGAAAATTTTTTTTCAAATTTTTTTCGAAAATTTTTTTTAAAAATTTTTTTTCGAAAGTTTTTTTAAAAATTTTTTTTTTCAAAATTTTTTTCAAAATTTTTTTCGAAATTTTTTTTGTAAATTTTTTTCGAAAATTTTTTTCAAAATTTTTTTCGAAAATTTTTTTCAAAATTTTTTTCGAAAATTTTTTCAAAATTTTTTTCGAAAATTTTTTTTCGAAAATTTTTTTCAAAATTTTTTTTGAACATTTTTTCGAAAATTTTTTTCAAAATTTTTTTCGAAATTTTTTTTGAAAATTTTTTTCGAAAATTTTTTTCAAAATTTTTTTCGAAAATTCTTTTCGAAATTTTTAAAAAAATTTTTTTTAAAAATTTTTTTCGAAAATTTTTTTTCAAAATTTTTTTCGAAAATTTTTTTTCAAAATTTTTTTCAAAATTTTTTTCGAAAATTTTTTTAAAAATTTTTTTTTCAAATTTTTTTTCAAAATTTTTTTTGAAAATTTTTTTCTAAATTTTTTTCGAAAATTTTTTTCCAAATTTTTTTCGAAAATTTTTTTCGAAATTTTTTTTGAAAATTTTTTTCGAAATTTTTTTCGAAAATTTTTTCGAAATTTTTTTCGAAAATTTTTTTCGAAATTTTTTTTTCAAATTTTTTTCGAAAATTTTTTTTCGAAAATTTTTTTTCAAATTTTTTTTCAAAATTTTTTTCGAAAATTTTTTTTCAAAATTTTTTCGAGAATTTTTTTCGAAAATGTTTTTTCAAATTTTTTTTCGAAAATTTTTTTTCGAAAATTTTTTTCAAAATTTTTTTCAAATTTTTTTTTCAAAATTTTTTTCGAAATTTTTTTTCAAATTTTTTTTCAAAAATTTTTTTCGAAAATTTTTTTCGAAATTTTTTTCAAAATTTTTTTCAAAATTTTTTTTGAAAATTTTTTTTGAAAATTTTTTTAAAAATTTTTTTTCAAAATTTTTTTCAAACTTTTTTTCGAAAATTTTTTTTCAAAATTTTTTTCGAGAATTTTTTTCGAAACTTTTTTTTCAAAATTTTTTTCGAAAATTTTTTTTCGAAAATTTTTATCAAAATTTTTTTCAAAATTTTTTTTCAAAATTTTTTTCAAAATTTTTTTCGAAAATTTTTTTTCAAATTTTTTTTGAAAATTTTTTTGAAAATTTTTTTCGAAAATTTTTTTCAAAATTTTTTTCGAAAATTTTTTTCGAAATTTTTTTTCGAAATTTTTTTCGAAAATTTTTTTCAAAATTTTTTTCGAAAATTTTTTTTCAAAATTTTTTTCGAGAATTTTTTTCGAAAATTTTTTTTAAAAATTTTTTTCGAAAATTTTTTTTCAAATTTTTTTTTCAAATTTTTTTTCAAAATTTTTTTCGAAATTTTTTTTCAAATTTTTTTTCGAAAATTTTTTTCAAAATTTTTTTTGAAAATTTTTTTCGAAAATTTTTTTCAAAATTTTTTTCGAAAATTTTTTTCGAAATTTTTTTCGAAATTTTTTTCGAAAATTGTTTTCGAAATTTTTTTCGAAAATTTTTTTCGAAATTTTTTTCGAAAGTTTTTTTCGAAATTTTTTTCGAAAATTTTTTTCGAAATTTTTTTTTCAAATTTTTTTCGAAAATTTTTTTTCAAAATTTTTTTCAAAATTTTTTTCGAAAATTTTTTTCGAAAATTTTTTTAAAAAATTTTTTTTTAATTTTTTTTAAAATTTTTTTCAAAATTTTTTTCGAAAATTTTTTTTCAAAATTTTTTTCGAGAATTTTCTTCGAAACTTTTTTTTTCAAAATTTTTTTCGAAAATTTTTTTTCGAAAATTTTTTTCAAAAATTTTTTTCAAAATTTTTTTTCAAAATTTTTTTCGAAAATTTTTTTCAAAATTTTTTTCGAAAATTTTTTTCGAAAATTTTTTTCAAAATTTTTTTCAAAATTTTTTTCGAAAATTTTTTTTAAAAATTTTTTTTCAAATTTTTTTTGAAAATTTTTTTCGAAAATTTCTTTCGAAAATTTTTTTTCAAAATTTTTTTCGAAAATTTTTTTCGAAATTTTTTTCGAAAATTTTTTTCGAAAATTTTTTTCGAAATTTTTTTCGAAATTTTTTTCGAAAATTTTTTTCAAAATTTTTTTCGGAAAATTTTTTTTTTAAAATTTTTTTCGAAAGTTTTTTTTCAAAATTTTTTGCAAAATTTTTTTTGAAAATTTTTAAAAAAAATTTTTTTTTTAATTTTTTTTCAAAATTTTTTTTCAAAATTTTTTTTAAAAATTTTTTTCGAAAATTTTTTTTCAAAATTTTTTTCAAAATTTTTTTTGAAAATTTTTAAAAAGAATTTTTTTAAAAATGTTTTTTCAAAATTTTTTTTCAAAATTTTTTTTGAAAATTTTTTTCGAAAATTTTTTTCAAAATTTTTTTCGAAATTTTTTTCGAAAATTTTTTTCGAAAATTTTTTTCGAAATTTTTTTTCAAATTTTTTTCGAAAATTTTTTTCAAAATGTTTTTCAAAAATTTTCTTCAAAATTTTTTTTCAAAATTTTTTTCGAAATTTTTTTTCAAATTTTTTTTTTTTAAATTTTTTTCAAAATTTTTTTCGAAAATTTTTTTTCAAAATTTTTTTTCAAAATTTTTTTCGAAAATTTTTTTCAAAATTTTTTTCGAAAATTTTTTTCGAAATTTTTTTCGAAATTTTTCTCGAAAATTTTTTCGAAAATTTTTTTTTAAAAATTTTTTTTGAAAATTTTTTTCGAAAGTTTTTTCGAAAATTTTTTTCAAATTTTTTTTCGGAAAATTTTTTTAAAACATTTTTTTCGAAAATTTTTTTCGAAAATTTTTTTTCAAAATTTTTTTAAAAAATTTTTTTCAAATTTTTTTCAAAATTTTTTTTCAAAATTTTTTCGAAAATTTTTTTCGAAAATTTTTTTCAAAATTTTTTTCGAAAATGTTTTTCGAAAATTTTTTTCAAAATTTTTTTTGAAAATTTTTTTCAAAATTTTTTTCGAAATTTTTTTCGAAAATTTTTTTCGAAATTTTTTTTTCAAATTTTTTTCGAAAATTTTTTTTCAAAATTTTTTTCGAAAATTTTTTTCAAAATTTTTTTCGAAATTTTTTTTGTAAATTTTTTTCGAAAATTTTTTTCAAAATTTTTTTCGAAAATTTTTTTCGAAATTTTTTTTCAAATTTTTTTCGAAAATTTTTTTCAAAATGTTTTTCAAAAATTTTCTTCAAAATTTTTTTTCAAAATTTTTTTCGAAATTTTTTTTCAAATTTTTTTTGAAAATTTTTTTCGAAAATTTTTTTCGAAAATTTTTTTCAAAATTTTTTTCGAAAATTTTTTTCGAAATTTTTTTCGAAAATTTTTTTCGAAAATTTTTTTCGAAAGTTTTTTCGAAAATTTTTTTCAAAATTTTTTTCGGAAAATTTTTTTAAAACATTTTTTTCGAAAATTTTTTTCAAAATTTTTTTAAAAAATTTTTTTTCAAATTTTTTTTCAAAATTTTTTTCGAAAATTTTTTTCGAAAATTTTTTTCAAAATTTTTTTCGAAAATTTTTTTCAAAATTTTTTTTGAAAATTTTTTTCAAAATTTTTTTCGAAATTTTTTTCGAAAATTTTTTTCGAAATTTTTTTTTCAAATTTTTTTCGAAAATTTTTTTTCAAAATTTTTTTCGAAAATTTTTTTCAAAATTTTTTTCAAAATTTTTTTCGAAATTTTTTTTGTAAATTTTTTTCGAAAATTTTTTTCAAAATTTTTTTCGAAAATTTTTTTCGAAATTTTTTTTCAAATTTTTTTCGAAAATTTTTTTCAAAATGTTTTTCAAAAATTTTCTTCAAAATTTTTTTTCAAAATTTTTTTCGAAATTTTTTTTCAAATTTTTTTTCAAAAATTTTTTTCAAAATTTTTTTCGAAAATTTTTTTTTCAAAATTTTTTTCGAAAATTTTTTTCGAAAATTTTTTTCAAAATTTTTTTCGAAAATTTTTTTCGAAAATTTTTTTCAAAATTTTTTTTGAAAATTTTTTTCAAAATTTTTTTCGAAATTTTTTTCGAAAATTTTTTTAAAAAATTTTTTTTCAAATTTTTTTTCAAAATTTTTTTTGAAAATTTTTTTCCAAATTTTTTTCGAAAATTTTTTTCGAAATTTTTTTCGAAAATTTTTTTCGAAATTTTTTTCGAAAATTTTTTTCGAAATTTTTTTTTCAAATTTTTTTCGAAAATTTTTTTTCAAATTTATTTTCAAAATTTTTTTCGAAAATTTTTTTTCAAAATTTTTTCGAGAATTTTTTTCGAAAATGTTTTTTCAAATTTTTTTTCGAAAATTTTTTTTTGAAAATTTTTTTCAAAATTTTTTTCAAATTTTTTTTTCAAAATTTTTTTCGAAATTTTTTTTCAAATTTTTTTCAAAAATTTTTTTCCAAATTTTTTTCAAAATTTTTTTCAAAATTTTTTTTGAAAATTTTTTTTGAAAATTTTTTTTGAAAATTTTTTCGAAAATTTTTTTAAAAAATTTTTTTCGAAAATTTTTTTCAAAATTTTTTTCGAAAATTTTTTTCGAAAATTTTTTTTAAAAATTTTTTTCGAAAATTTTTTTTCAAAATGTTTTTCGAAAATTTTTTTAAATTTTTTTTTTCAAATTTTTTTTCAAAATTTTTTTTGAAAATTTTTTTCGAAATTTTTTTTTGAAAATTTTTTTCAAATTTTTTTTCGAAAATTTTTTTCAAATTTTTTTTTGGAAATTTTTTTCGAAAATTTTTTTAAAAATTTTTTTTCAAATTTTTTTTCAAAATTTTTTTCGAAAATTTTTTTCAAATTTATTTCGAAAATTTTTTTCGAAGATTTTTTTCAAATTTTTTTTTGGAAATTTTTTTCAAAATTTTTTTCGAAAATTTTTTTCGAAATTTTTTAAAAATTTTTTTTTCAAATTTTTTTTGAAAATTTTTTTCGAAAATTGTTTTCAAAATTTTTTTCGAAATTTTTTTCGAAAATTTTTTTCGAAATTTTTTTTTCCAAATTTTTTTCGAAAATTTTTTTTCAAAATTTTTTTCGAAATTTTTTTTCGAAAATTTTTTTAAAAAATTTTTTTTCCAATTTTTTTTCAAAATTTTTTTCAAAATTTTTTTCGAAAATTTTTTTTCAATATTTTTTTCGAGAATTTTTTTCAAAACTTTTTTTTCAAAATTTTTTTCGAAAATTTTTTTTCGAAAATTTTTTTTCAAAAATTTTTATCAAAATTTTTTTTCAAAATATTTTTCGAAAATTTTTTTCAAATTTTTTTTCGAAAATTTTTTTCGAAAATTTTTTTTCTAAATTTTTTTCGAAAATTTTTTTTCAAATTTTTTTCGAAAATTTTCCTTTAAATATGTTTTTCAAAATTTTTTTCAAAATTTTTTTCGAAAATTTTTTTTCAAAATTTTTTTTGAAAATTTTTTTCGAAAATTTTTTTCGAAAATTTTTTTCGGAAAATTTTTTTCGAAAATTTTTTTTAAAAATTTTTTTCGAAAATTTTTTTTCAAAATTTTTTTCAAAATTTTTTTCGAAAATTTTTTTAAAAATTTTTTTTTCAAATTTTTTTTCAAAATTTTTTTTCAAAATTTTTTTCAAAATTTTTTTTCAAAATTTTTTTCGAAAATTTTTTTCGAAAATTTTTTTCGAAAATTTTTTTCAAATTTTTTTTCAAAAATTTTTTTCAAAATTTTTTTCGAAAATTTTTTTTCAAAATTTTTTTTCAAAATTTTTTTCGAAAATTTTTTTCCAAATTTATTTCGAAAATTTTTTTCGAAAATTTTTTTCGAAATTTTTTTCAGTTTTTCTAGAAATTTTTTTTCAAAATTTTTTTCGAAAATTTTTTTTGAAAATTTTTTTTCAAAATTTTTTCGAAAATTTTTTTAAAAAATTTTTTTCGAAAATTTTTTTCAAAATTTTTTTCGAAAATTTTTTTCGAAAATTTTTTTTCAAAATTTTTTTCAAAATTTTTTTCGAAAATTTTTTTCGAAAATTTTTTTAAAAAATTTTTTTTCAAAATTTTTTTCGAAAATTTTTTTAAAAAATTTTTTTTCAAAATTTTTTTCGAAAATTTTTTTTCAAAATTTTATTCGAGAATTTTTTTCAAAATTTTTTTTAAAAATTTTTTTCAAAATTTTTTTCGAAATTTTTTTCGAAAATTTTTTTCGAAAATTTTTTTTCAAAATTTTTTTCGAAATTTTTTTTCGAAAATTTTTTTTAAAAATTTTTTTTCAAATTTTTTTTTTAAATTTTTTTCGAAATTTTTTTTTCAAAATTTTTTTCGAAAATTTTTTTCGAAACTTTTTTTTCAAAATTTTTTTCGAAAATTTTTTTTCGAAAATTTTTTTCAAAAATTTTTTTCAAAATTTTTTTCAAAATTTTTTTCGAAAATTTTTTTTCAAAATTTTTTCGAGAATTTTTTTCGAAAATGTTTTTTCAAATTTTTTTTCGAAAATTTTTTTTTGAAAATTTTTTTCAAAATTTTTTTCAAATTTTTTTTTCAAAATTTTTTTCGAAATTTTTTTTCAAATTTTTTTTCAAAAATTTTTTTCCAAATTTTTTTCAAAATTTTTTTCAAAATTTTTTTTGAAAATTTTTTTTGAAAATTTTTTTTGAAAATTTTTTCGAAAATTTTTTTAAAAAATTTTTTTCGAAAATTTTTTTCAAAATTTTTTTCGAAAATTTTTTTCGAAAATTTTTTTTAAAAATTTTTTTCGAAAATTTTTTTTCAAAATGTTTTTCGAAAATTTTTTTAAATTTTTTTTTTCAAATTTTTTTTCAAAATTTTTTTTGAAAATTTTTTTCGAAATTTTTTTTTGAAAATTTTTTTCAAATTTTTTTTCGAAAATTTTTTTCAAATTTTTTTTTGGAAATTTTTTTCGAAAATTTTTTTAAAAATTTTTTTTCAAATTTTTTTTCAAAATTTTTTTCGAAAATTTTTTTCAAATTTATTTCGAAAATTTTTTTTCGAAGATTTTTTTCAAATTTTTTTTTGGAAATTTTTTTCAAAATTTTTTTCGAAAATTTTTTTCGAAATTTTTTAAAAATTTTTTTTTCAAATTTTTTTTGAAAATTTTTTTCGAAAATTGTTTTCAAAATTTTTTTCGAAATTTTTTTCGAAAATTTTTTTCGAAATTTTTTTTTCCAAATTTTTTTCGAAAATTTTTTTTCAAAATTTTTTTCGAAATTTTTTTTCGAAAATTTTTTTAAAAAATTTTTTTTCCAATTTTTTTTCAAAATTTTTTTCAAAATTTTTTTCGAAAATTTTTTTTCAATATTTTTTTCGAGAATTTTTTTCAAAACTTTTTTTTCAAAATTTTTTTCGAAAATTTTTTTTCGAAAATTTTTTTTCAAAAATTTTTATCAAAATTTTTTTTCAAAATATTTTTCGAAAATTTTTTTCAAATTTTTTTTCGAAAATTTTTTTCGAAAATTTTTTTTCTAAATTTTTTTCGAAAATTTTTTTTCAAATTTTTTTCGAAAATTTTCCTTTAAATATGTTTTTCAAAATTTTTTTCAAAATTTTTTTCGAAAATTTTTTTTCAAAATTTTTTTTGAAAATTTTTTTCGAAAATTTTTTTCGAAAATTTTTTTCGGAAAATTTTTTTCGAAAATTTTTTTTAAAAATTTTTTTCGAAAATTTTTTTTCAAAATTTTTTTCAAAATTTTTTTCGAAAATTTTTTTAAAAATTTTTTTTTCAAATTTTTTTTCAAAATTTTTTTTCAAAATTTTTTTCAAAATTTTTTTTCAAAATTTTTTTCGAAAATTTTTTTCGAAAATTTTTTTCAAATTTTTTTTCAAAAATTTTTTTCAAAATTTTTTTCGAAAATTTTTTTTCAAAATTTTTTTTCAAAATTTTTTTCGAAAATTTTTTTCCAAATTTATTTCGAAAATTTTTTTCGAAAATTTTTTTCGAAATTTTTTTCAGTTTTTCTAGAAATTTTTTTTCAAAATTTTTTTCGAAAATTTTTTTTGAAAATTTTTTTTCAAAATTTTTTCGAAAATTTTTTTAAAAAATTTTTTTCGAAAATTTTTTTCAAAATTTTTTTCGAAAATTTTTTTCGAAAATTTTTTTTCAAAATTTTTTTCAAAATTTTTTTCGAAAATTTTTTTCGAAAATTTTTTTAAAAAATTTTTTTTCAAAATTTTTTTCGAAAATTTTTTTAAAAAATTTTTTTTCAAAATTTTTTTCGAAAATTTTTTTTCAAAATTTTATTCGAGAATTTTTTTCAAAATTTTTTTTAAAAATTTTTTTCAAAATTTTTTTCGAAATTTTTTTCGAAAATTTTTTTCGAAAATTTTTTTTCAAAATTTTTTTCGAAATTTTTTTTCGAAAATTTTTTTTAAAAATTTTTTTTCAAATTTTTTTTTTAAATTTTTTTCGAAATTTTTTTTTCAAAATTTTTTTCGAAAATTTTTTTCGAAACTTTTTTTTCAAAATTTTTTTCGAAAATTTTTTTTCGAAAATTTTTTTCAAAAATTTTTTTCAAAATTTTTTTCAAAATTTTTTTCGAAAATTTTTTTCAAATTTTTTTTCGAAAATTTTTTTCGAAAATTTTTTTTCAAAATTTTTTTCGAAAATTTTTTTTCAAATTTTTTCTCGAAAATTTTTTTCAAACTTTTTTTCGAAAATTTTTTTCGAAAATTTTTTTCAAAATTTTTTTCGAAAATTTTTTTCAAATTTTTTTTCGAAAATTTTTTTTCGAAAATTTTTTTCAAATTTTTTTTTGGAAATTTTTTTCAAAATTTTTTTCGAAAATTTTTTTCGAAATTTTTTAAAAATTTTTTTTTCAAATTTTTTTTGAAAATTTTTTTCGAAAATTGTTTTCAAAATTTTTTTCGAAATTTTTTTCGAAAATTTTTTTCGAAATTTTTTTTTCCAAATTTTTTTCGAAAATTTTTTTTCAAAATTTTTTTCGAAATTTTTTTTCGAAAATTTTTTTAAAAAATTTTTTTTCCAATTTTTTTTCAAAATTTTTTTCAAAATTTTTTTCGAAAATTTTTTTTCAATATTTTTTTCGAGAATTTTTTTCAAAACTTTTTTTTCAAAATTTTTTTCGAAAATTTTTTTAAAAATTTTTTTTTCAAATTTTTTTTCAAAATTTTTTTTCAAAATTTTTTTCAAAATTTTTTTTCAAAATTTTTTTCGAAAATTTTTTTCGAAAATTTTTTTCGAAAATTTTTTTCAAATTTTTTTTCAAAAATTTTTTTCAAAATTTTTTTCGAAAATTTTTTTTCAAAATTTTTTTTCAAAATTTTTTTCGAAAATTTTTTTCCAAATTTATTTCGAAAATTTTTTTCGAAAATTTTTTTCGAAATTTTTTTCAGTTTTTCTAGAAATTTTTTTTCAAAATTTTTTTCGAAAATTTTTTTTGAAAATTTTTTTTCAAAATTTTTTCGAAAATTTTTTTAAAAAAATTTTTTCGAAAATTTTTTTCAAAATTTTTTTCGAAAATTTTTTTCGAAAATTTTTTTTCAAAATTTTTTTCAAAATTTTTTTCGAAAATTTTTTTCGAAAATTTTTTTAAAAAATTTTTTTTCAAAATTTTTTTCGAAAATTTTTTTAAAAAATTTTTTTTCAAAATTTTTTTCGAAAATTTTTTTTCAAAATTTTATTCGAGAATTTTTTTCAAAATTTTTTTTAAAAATTTTTTTCAAAATTTTTTTCGAAATTTTTTTCGAAAATTTTTTTCGAAATTTTTTTTTCAAAATTTTTTTCGAAATTTTTTTTCGAAAATTTTTTTTAAAAATTTTTTTTCAAATTTTTTTTTAAAATTTTTTTCGAAATTTTTTTTTCAAAATTTTTTTCGAAAATTTTTTTCGAAACTTTTTTTTCAAAATTTTTTTCGAAAATTTTTTTTCGAAAATTTTTTTCAAAAATTTTTTTCAAAATTTTTTTTAAAATTTTTTTCGAAAATTTTTTTCAAATTTTTTTTCGAAAATTTTTTTCGAAAATTTTTTTTCAAAATTTTTTTCGAAAATTTTTTTTCAAATTTTTTCTCGAAAATTTTTTTCAAACTTTTTTTCGAAAATTTTTTTCGAAAATTTTTTTCAAATTTTTTTTCGAAAATTTTTTTCAAAATTTTTTTCGAAAATATTTTTTTCAAAATTTTTTTCGAAAATGTTTTTTCAAATTTTTTTCAAATTTTTTTTCAAAATTTTTTTCGAAAATTTTTTTTAAATTTTTTTTTTTTAATTTTTTTCAAAATTTTTTTCGAAAATTTTTTTTTAAAATTTTTTTTCAAATTTTTTTTTGAAATTTTTTTTTGAAAATTTTTTTCGAAAATTTTTTTCAAAATTTTTTTCGAAAATTTTTTTCGAAATTTTTTTCGAAATTTTTTTCGAAAATTTTTTTCAAGTTTTATCAAAATTTTTTTCGAAAATTTTTTTTCAAAATTTTTTTCGAGAATTTTTTTCGAAACTTTTTTTTCAAAATTTTTTTCGAAAATTTTTTTTCGAAAATTTTTATCAAAATTTTTTTTCAAAATTTTTTTCGAAAATTTTTTTCAAATTTTTTTTCAAATTTTTTTCAAAATTTATTTCGAAAATTTTTTTCAAATTTTTTTCGAAAATTTTTTTCGAAAATTTTTTTCGAAATTTTTTTCGAAAATTTTTTTCGAAATTTTTTTTTCAAATTTTTTTCGAAATTTTTTTTTCAAATTTTTTTTCAAAATTTTTTTTCAAAATTTTTTTTCCATATTTTTTTCAAAATTTTTTTCGAAAATTTTTTTCAAAATTTTTTTCGAAAATTTTTTTCAAAATTTTTTTCGAAAATTTTTTTCAAAATTTTTTTCGAAAATTTTTTTCAAAATTTTTTTCGAAAATTTTTTTCGGAAAATTTTTTTTAAAAATTTTTTTCGAAAATTTTTTTTCAAAATTTTTTTCAAAATTTTTTTTGAAAATTTTTTTTAAAAAATTTTTTTAAATTTTTTTTCAAAATTTTTTTTTAAAATTTTTTTAAAAAATTTTTTTAAAAATTTTTTTTCAAAATTTTTTTCAAACTTTTTTTCGAAAATTTTTTTTCAAAATTTTTTTCGAGAATTTTTTTCGAAACTTTTTTTTCAAAATTTTTTTCGAAAATTTTTTTTCGAAAATTTTTATCAAAATTTTTTTTCAAAATTTTTTTTCAAAATTTTTTTCAAAATTTTTTTCGAAAATTTTTTTTCAAATTTTTTTTGAAAATTTTTTTGAAAATTTTTTTCGAAAATTTTTTTCAAAATTTTTTTCGAAAATTTTTTTCGAAATTTTTTTTCGAAATTTTTTTCGAAAATTTTTTTCAAAATTTTTTTCGAAAATTTTTTTTCAAAATTTTTTTCGAGAATTTTTTTCGAAAATTTTTTTTAAAAATTTTTTTCGAAAATTTTTTTTCAAATTTTTTTTTCAAATTTTTTTCAAAATTTTTTTCGAAATTTTTTTTCAAATTTTTTTTCGAAAATTTTTTTCAAAATTTTTTTTGAAAATTTTTTTCGAAAATTTTTTTCAAAATTTTTTTCGAAAATTTTTTTCGAAATTTTTTTCGAAATTTTTTTCGAAAATTGTTTTCGAAATTTTTTTCGAAAATTTTTTTCGAAATTTTTTTCGAAAGTTTTTTTCGAAATTTTTTTCGAAAATTTTTTTCGAAATTTTTTTTTCAAATTTTTTTCGAAAATTTTTTTTCAAAATTTTTTTCGAAAATTTTTTTTAAAAAATTTTTTTTTAATTTTTTTTCAAAATTTTTTTCAAAATTTTTTTTGAAAATTTTTTTTCAAAATTTTTTTCGAGAATTTTCTTCGAAACTTTTTTTTCAAAATTTTTTTCGAAAATTTTTTTTCGAAAATTTTTTTCAAAAATTTTTTTCAAAATTTTTTTCGAAAATTTTTTTCAAATTTTTTTTCGAAAATTTTTTTCAAAATTTTTTTCGAAAATTTTTTTTCAAAATTTTTTTCGAAAATTTTTTTCAAAATTTTTTTCGAAAATTTTTTTCAAAATTTTTTTCGAAAATTTTTTTTAAAAATTTTTTTTCAAATTTTTTTTGAAAATTTTTTTCGAAATTTTTTTCGAAAATTTTTTTCGAAATTTTTTTCGAAATTTTTTTCGAAAATTTTTTTAAAAATTTTTTTCGGAAAATTTTTTTTTTTAAATTTTTTTCGAAAATTTTTTTTCAAAATTTTTTTCAAAATTTTTTTTGAAAATTTTTTAAAAAAATTTTTTTTAAAATTTTTTTTTAAAATTTTTTTTCAAAATTTTTTTTAAAAATTTTTTTCGAAAATTTTTTTTCAAAATTTTTTTCAAAATTTTTTTTCAAAATTTTTTTCAAAATTTTTTTTGAAAATTTTTAAAAAGAATTTTTTTAAAAATGTTTTTTCAAAATTTTTTTTGAAAATTTTTTTCGAAAATTTTTTTCAAAATTTTTTTCGAAAATTTTTTTCGAAAATTTTTTTCGAAAATTTTTTTCGAAATTTTTTTTCAAATTTTTTTCGAAAATTTTTTTCAAAATGTTTTTCAAAAATTTTCTTCAAAATTTTTTTTCAAAATTTTTTTCGAAATTTTTTTTCAAATTTTTTTTTTAAAAAATTTTTTTCAAAATTATTTTCGAAAATTTTTTTTCAAAATTTTTTTCGAAAATTTTTTTCAAAATTTTTTTCGAAAATTTTTTTCGAAATTTTTTTCAAAATTTTTTTCGAAATTTTTCTCGAAAATTTTTTCGAAAATTTTTTTTTAAAAATTTTTTTTGAAAATTTTTTTCGAAAATTTTTTTCGAAAGTTTTTTCGAAAATCTTTTTCAAAATTTTTTTCGGAAAATTTTTTTAAAACATTTTTTTCGAAAATTTTTTTCGAAAATTTTTTTTAAATTTTTTTTTTTTAAATTTTTTTCAAAATTTTTTTCGAAAATTTTTTTTAAAATTTTTTTTTCAAATTTTTTTTTGAAATTTTTTTTTGAAAATTTTTCTCGAAAATTTTTTTCAAAATTTTTTTCGAAAATTTTTTTCGAAATTTTTTTCGAAAATTTTTTTCAAGTTTTTTCGAAAATTTTTTTTCAAAATTTTTTTCGAGAATTTTTTTAGAAATTTTTTTCGAAATTTTTTTCGAAAATTTTTTTCGAAATTTTTTTCGAAAATTTTTTTCGAAATTTTTTTTTCAAATTTTTTTCGAAAATTTTTTTTCAAAATTTTTTTCAAAATTTTTTTCGAAAATTTTTTTCGAAAATTTTTTTAAAAAAATTTTTTTAAAATTTTTTTTCAAAATTTTTTTCGAAAATTTTTTTTCAAAATTTTTTTCGAGAATTTTTTTCGAAACTTTTTTTTCAAAATTTTTTTCGAAAATTTTTTTTCGAAAATTTTTATCAAAATTTTTTTTCAAAATTTTTTTTCAAAATTTTTTTCGAAAATTTTTTTCAAATTTTTCTTCAAATTTTTTTGAAAATTTATTTCGAAAATTTTTTTCAAAATTTTTTTCGAAAATTTTCTTCGAAAATTTTTTTCGAAAATTTTTTTTTTAAATTTTTTTTTCAAAATTTTTTTCAAAATTTTTTTCGAAAAATTTTTTAAAAAATTTTTTTTCAAATTTTTTTCGAAAATTTTCTTCCAAAATTTTTTTCGAAATTTTTTTCGAAAATTTTTTTCGAAATTTTTTTTTCAAATTTTTTTCGAAATTTTTTTTTCAAATTTTTTTTCAAAATTTTTTTTCAAAATTTTTTTTCCATATTTTTTTCAAAATTTTTTTCGAAAATTTTTTTTCAAAATTTTTTTCGAAATTTTTTTTCGAAAATTTTTTTAAAAAATTTTTTTTCCAATTTTTTTTCAAAATTTTTTTCAAAATTTTTTTCGAAAATTTTTTTTCAATATTTTTTTCGAGAATTTTTTTCAAAACTTTTTTTTCAAAATTTTTTTCGAAAATTTTTTTTCGAAAATTTTTTTTCAAAAATTTTTATCAAAATTTTTTTTCAAAATATTTTTCGAAAATTTTTTTCAAATTTTTTTTCGAAAATTTTTTTCGAAAATTTTTTTTCTAAATTTTTTTCGAAAATTTTTTTTCAAATTTTTTTCGAAAATTTTCCTTTAAATATGTTTTTCAAAATTTTTTTCAAAATTTTTTTCGAAAATTTTTTTTCAAAATTTTTTTTGAAAATTTTTTTCGAAAATTTTTTTCGAAAATTTTTTTCGGAAAATTTTTTTCGAAAATTTTTTTTAAAAATTTTTTTCGAAAATTTTTTTTCAAAATTTTTTTCAAAATTTTTTTCGAAAATTTTTTTAAAAATTTTTTTTTCAAATTTTTTTTCAAAATTTTTTTTCAAAATTTTTTTCAAAATTTTTTTTCAAAATTTTTTTCGAAAATTTTTTTCGAAAATTTTTTTCGAAAATTTTTTTCAAATTTTTTTTCAAAAATTTTTTTCAAAATTTTTTTCGAAAATTTTTTTTCAAAATTTTTTTTCAAAATTTTTTTCGAAAATTTTTTTCCAAATTTATTTCGAAAATTTTTTTCGAAAATTTTTTTCGAAATTTTTTTCAGTTTTTCTAGAAATTTTTTTTCAAAATTTTTTTCGAAAATTTTTTTTGAAAATTTTTTTTCAAAATTTTTTCGAAAATTTTTTTAAAAAATTTTTTTCGAAAATTTTTTTCAAAATTTTTTTCGAAAATTTTTTTCGAAAATTTTTTTTCAAAATTTTTTTCAAAATTTTTTTCGAAAATTTTTTTCGAAAATTTTTTTAAAAAATTTTTTTTCAAAATTTTTTTCGAAAATTTTTTTAAAAAATTTTTTTTCAAAATTTTTTTCGAAAATTTTTTTTCAAAATTTTATTCGAGAATTTTTTTCAAAATTTTTTTTAAAAATTTTTTTCAAAATTTTTTTCGAAATTTTTTTCGAAAATTTTTTTCGAAAATTTTTTTTCAAAATTTTTTTCGAAATTTTTTTTCGAAAATTTTTTTTAAAAATTTTTTTTCAAATTTTTTTTTTAAATTTTTTTCGAAATTTTTTTTTCAAAATTTTTTTCGAAAATTTTTTTCGAAACTTTTTTTTCAAAATTTTTTTCGAAAATTTTTTTTCGAAAATTTTTTTCAAAAATTTTTTTCAAAATTTTTTTCAAAATTTTTTTCGAAAATTTTTTTCAAATTTTTTTTCGAAAATTTTTTTCGAAAATTTTTTTTCAAAATTTTTTTCGAAAATTTTTTTTCAAATTTTTTCTCGAAAATTTTTTTCAAACTTTTTTTCGAAAATTTTTTTCGAAAATTTTTTTCAAAATTTTTTTCGAAAATTTTTTTCAAATTTTTTTTCGAAAATTTTTTTTCGAAAATTTTTTTCAAATTTTTTTTTGGAAATTTTTTTCAAAATTTTTTTCGAAAATTTTTTTCGAAATTTTTTAAAAATTTTTTTTTCAAATTTTTTTTGAAAATTTTTTTCGAAAATTGTTTTCAAAATTTTTTTCGAAATTTTTTTCGAAAATTTTTTTCGAAATTTTTTTTTCCAAATTTTTTTCGAAAATTTTTTTTCAAAATTTTTTTCGAAATTTTTTTTCGAAAATTTTTTTAAAAAATTTTTTTTCCAATTTTTTTTCAAAATTTTTTTCAAAATTTTTTTCGAAAATTTTTTTTCAATATTTTTTTCGAGAATTTTTTTCAAAACTTTTTTTTCAAAATTTTTTTCGAAAATTTTTTTTCGAAAATTTTTTTCAAAAATTTTTATCAAAATTTTTTTTCAAAATATTTTTCGAAAATTTTTTTCAAATTTTTTTTCGAAAATTTTTTTCGAAAATTTTTTTTCTAAATTTTTTTCGAAAATTTTTTTTCAAATTTTTTTCGAAAATTTTCCTTTAAATATGTTTTTCAAAATTTTTTTCAAAATTTTTTTCGACAATTTTTTTTCAAAATTTTTTTTGAAAATTTTTTTCGAAAATTTTTTTCGAAATTTTTTTTCGGAAAATTTTTTTCGAAAATTTTTTTTAAAAATTTTTTTCGAAAATTTTTTTTCAAAATTTTTTTCGAAAATTTTTTTAAAAATTTTTTTTTCAAATTTTTTTTCAAAATTTTTTTTCAAATTTTTTTTCAAAATTTTTTTTCAAAATTTTTTTCGAAAATTTTTTTCGAAAATTTTTTTCGAAAATTTTTTTCAAATTTTTTTTCAAAAATTTTTTTCAAAATTTTTTTCGAAAATTTTTTTTCAAAATTTTTTTTCAAAATTTTTTTCGAAAATTTTTTTCCAAATTTATTTCGAAAATTTTTTTCGAAAATTTTTTTCGAAATTTTTTTCAGTTTTTCTAGAAATTTTTTTTCAAAATTTTTTTCGAAAATTTTTTTTGAAAATTTTTTTTCAAAATTTTTTCGAAAATTTTTTTAAAAAAATTTTTTCGAAAATTTTTTTCAAAATTTTTTTCGAAAATTTTTTTCGAAAATTTTTTTTCAAAATTTTTTTCAAAATTTTTTTCGAAAATTTTTTTCGAAAATTTTTTTAAAAAATTTTTTTTCAAAATTTTTTTCGAAAATTTTTTTAAAAAATTTTTTTTCAAAATTTTTTTCGAAAATTTTTTTTCAAAATTTTATTCGAGAATTTTTTTCAAAATTTTTTTTAAAAATTTTTTTCAAAATTTTTTTCGAAATTTTTTTCGAAAATTTTTTTCGAAAATTTTTTTTCAAAATTTTTTTCGAAATTTTTTTTCGAAAATTTTTTTTAAAAATTTTTTTTCAAATTTTTTTTTTAAATTTTTTTCGAAATTTTTTTTTCAAAATTTTTTTCGAAAATTTTTTTCGAAACTTTTTTTTCAAAATTTTTTTCGAAAATTTTTTTTCGAAAATTTTTTTCAAAAATTTTTTTCAAAATTTTTTTCAAAATTTTTTTCGAAAATTTTTTTCAAATTTTTTTTCGAAAATTTTTTTCGAAAATTTTTTTTCAAAATTTTTTTCGAAAATTTTTTTTCAAATTTTTTCTCGAAAATTTTTTTCAAACTTTTTTTCGAAAATTTTTTTCGAAAATTTTTTTCAAATTTTTTTTCGAAAATTTTTTTCAAAATTTTTTTCGAAAATTTTTTTTCAAAATTTTTTTCGAAAATGTTTTTTCAAATTTTTTTCAAATTTTTTTTCAAAATTTTTTTCGAAAATTTTTTTTAAATTTTTTTTTTTTTAATTTTTTTCAAAATTTTTTTCGAAAATTTTTTTTAAAAATTTTTTTTCAAATTTTTTTTTGAAATTTTTTTTTGAAAATTTTTTTCGAAAATTTTTTTCAAAATTTTTTTCGAAAATTTTTTTCGAAATTTTTTTCGAAATTTTTTTCGAAAATTTTTTTCAAGTTTTTTCAAAATTTTTTTCGAAAATTTTTTTTCAAAATTTTTTTCGAGAATTTTTTTCGAAACTTTTTTTTCAAAATTTTTTTCGAAAATTTTTTTTCGAAAATTTTTATCAAAATTTTTTTTCAAAATTTTTTTCGAAAATTTTTTTCAAATTTTTTTTCAAATTTTTTTCAAAATTTATTTCGAAAATTTTTTTCAAATTTTTTTCGAAAATTTTTTTCGAAAATTTTTTTCGAAATTTTTTTCGAAAATTTTTTTCGAAATTTTTTTTTCAAATTTTTTTCGAAATTTTTTTTTCAAATTTTTTTTCAAAATTTTTTTTCAAAATTTTTTTTCCATATTTTTTTCAAAATTTTTTTCGAAAATTTTTTTCAAAATTTTTTTCGAAAATTTTTTTCAAAATTTTTTTCGAAAATTTTTTTCAAAATTTTTTTCGAAAATTTTTTTCAAAATTTTTTTCGAAAATTTTTTTCAAAATTTTTTTCGAAAATTTTTTTCGGAAAATTTTTTTTAAAAATTTTTTTCGAAAATTTTTTTTCGAAAATTTTTATCAAAATTTTTTTTCAAAATTTTTTTTCAAAATTTTTTTCAAAATTTTTTTCGAAAATTTTTTTTCAAATTTTTTTTGAAAATTTTTTTGAAAATTTTTTTCGAAAATTTTTTTCAAAATTTTTTTCGAAAATTTTTTTCGAAATTTTTTTTCGAAATTTTTTTCGAAAATTTTTTTCAAAATTTTTTTCGAAAATTTTTTTTCAAAATTTTTTTCGAGAATTTTTTTCGAAAATTTTTTTTAAAAATTTTTTTCGAAAATTTTTTTTCAAATTTTTTTTTCAAATTTTTTTTCAAAATTTTTTTCGAAATTTTTTTTCAAATTTTTTTTCGAAAATTTTTTTCAAAATTTTTTTTGAAAATTTTTTTCGAAAATTTTTTTCAAAATTTTTTTCGAAAATTTTTTTCGAAATTTTTTTCGAAATTTTTTTCGAAAATTGTTTTCGAAATTTTTTTCGAAAATTTTTTTCGAAATTTTTTTCGAAAGTTTTTTTCGAAATTTTTTTCGAAAATTTTTTTCGAAATTTTTTTTTCAAATTTTTTTCGAAAATTTTTTTTCAAAATTTTTTTCGAAAATTTTTTTTAAAAAATTTTTTTTTAATTTTTTTTCAAAATTTTTTTAAAAATTTTTTTCGAAAATTTTTTTTCAAAATTTTTTTCGAGAATTTTCTTCGAAACTTTTTTTTCAAAATTTTTTTCGAAAATTTTTTTTCGAAAATTTTTTTCAAAAATTTTTTTCAAAATTTTTTTCGAAAATTTTTTTCAAATTTTTTTTCGAAAATTTTTTTCAAAATTTTTTTCGAAAATTTTTTTTCAAAATTTTTTTCGAAAATTTTTTTCAAAATTTTTTTCGAAAATTTTTTTCAAAATTTTTTTCGAAAATTTTTTTTAAAAAATTTTTTTCAAATTTTTTTTGAAAATTTTTTTCGAAATTTTTTTCGAAAATTTTTTTCGAAATTTTTTTCGAAATTTTTTTCGAAAATTTTTTTAAAAATTTTTTTCGGAAAATTTTTTTTTTTAAATTTTTTTCGAAAATTTTTTTTCAAAATTTTTTTCAAAATTTTTTTTGAAAATTTTTTAAAAAAATTTTTTTTAAAATTTTTTTTTAAAATTTTTTTTCAAAATTTTTTTTAAAAATTTTTTTCGAAAATTTTTTTTCAAAATTTTTTTCAAAATTTTTTTTCAAAATTTTTTTCAAAATTTTTTTTGAAAATTTTTAAAAAGAATTTTTTTAAAAATGTTTTTTCAAAATTTTTTTTGAAAATTTTTTTCGAAAATTTTTTTCAAAATTTTTTTCGAAAATTTTTTTCGAAAATTTTTTTCGAAAATTTTTTTCGAAATTTTTTTTCAAATTTTTTTCGAAAATTTTTTTCAAAATGTTTTTCAAAAATTTTCTTCAAAATTTTTTTTCAAAATTTTTTTCGAAATTTTTTTTCAAATTTTTTTTTTAAAAAATTTTTTTCAAAATTATTTTCGAAAATTTTTTTTCAAAATTTTTTTCGAAAATTTTTTTCAAAATTTTTTTCGAAAATTTTTTTCGAAATTTTTTTCAAAATTTTTTTCGAAATTTTTCTCGAAAATTTTTTCGAAAATTTTTTTTTAAAAATTTTTTTTGAAAATTTTTTTCGAAAATTTTTTTCGAAAGTTTTTTCGAAAATCTTTTTCAAAATTTTTTTCGGAAAATTTTTTTAAAACATTTTTTTCGAAAATTTTTTTCGAAAATTTTTTTTAAATTTTTTTTTTTTAAATTTTTTTCAAAATTTTTTTCGAAAATTTTTTTTAAAATTTTTTTTTCAAATTTTTTTTTGAAATTTTTTTTTGAAAATTTTTTTCGAAAATTTTTTTCAAGTTTTTTCGAAAATTTTTTTTCAAAATTTTTTTCGAGAATTTTTTTAGAAATTTTTTTCGAAATTTTTTTCGAAAATTTTTTTCGAAATTTTTTTCGAAAATTTTTTTCGAAATTTTTTTTTCAAATTTTTTTCGAAAATTTTTTTTCAAAATTTTTTTCAAAATTTTTTTCGAAAATTTTTTTCGAAAATTTTTTTAAAAAAATTTTTTTAAAATTTTTTTTCAAAATTTTTTTCGAAAATTTTTTTTCAAAATTTTTTTCGAGAATTTTTTTCGAAACTTTTTTTTCAAAATTTTTTTCGAAAATTTTTTTTCGAAAATTTTTATCAAAATTTTTTTTCAAAATTTTTTTTCAAAATTTTTTTCGAAAATTTTTTTCAAATTTTTCTTCAAATTTTTTTGAAAATTTATTTCGAAAATTTTTTTCAAAATTTTTTTCGAAAATTTTCTTCGAAAATTTTTTTCGAAAATTTTTTTTTTAAATTTTTTTTTCAAAATTTTTTTCAAAATTTTTTTCGAAAAATTTTTTAAAAAATTTTTTTTCAAATTTTTTTCGAAAATTTTCTTCCAAAATTTTTTTCGAAATTTTTTTCGAAAATTTT
The DNA here is from genome assembly GCA_036926305.1 of Uropetala carovei. Classification (NCBI taxonomy): domain Eukaryota; kingdom Metazoa; phylum Arthropoda; class Insecta; order Odonata; family Petaluridae; genus Uropetala; species Uropetala carovei. Next base: position 44,427 of record JAXCHB010000394.1, read on the forward strand.
TTTCGAAATTTTTTTTTCAAATTTTTTTCGAAATTTTTTTTTCAAATTTTTTTTCAAAATTTTTTTTCAAAATTTTTTTTCCATATTTTTTTCAAAATTTTTTTCGAAAATTTTTTTCAAAATTTTTTTCGAAAATTTTTTTCAAAATTTTTTTCGAAAATTTTTTTCAAAATTTTTTTCGAAAATTTTTTTTCAAAATTTTTTTCGAAAATTTTTTTCGGAAAATTTTTTTTAAAAATTTTTTTCGAAAATTTTTTTTCAAAATTTTTTTCAAAATTTTTTTTGAAAATTTTTTTTAAAAAATTTTTTTAAATTTTTTTTCAAAATTTTTTTTCAAAATTTTTTAAAAAAATTTTTTTAAAAATTTTTTTTCAAAATTTTTTTCAAACTTTTTTTCGAAACTTTTTTTTCAAAATTTTTTTCGAAAATTTTTTTTCGAAAATTTTTTTCAAAAATTTTTTTCAAAATTTTTTTTCAAAATTTTTTTCGAAAATTTTTTTCAAATTTTTTTTCGAAAATTTTTTTCAAATTTTTTTTCGAAAATTTTTTTTCAAAATTTTTTTCGAAAATTTTTTTCAAAATTTTTTTCGAAAATTTTTTTCAAAATTTTTTTCGAAATTTTTTTTTAAAAATTTTTTTTCAAATTTTTTTTGAAAATTTTTTTCGAAATTTTTTTCGAAAATTTTTTTCGAAATTTTTTTCGAAATTTTTTTCGAAAATTTTTTTAAAAATTTTTTTCGGAAAATTTTTTTTTTTAAATTTTTTTCGAAAATTTTTTTTCAAAATTTTTTTCAAAATTTTTTTTGAAAATTTTTTTAAAAAATTTTTTTTAAAATTTTTTTTCAAAATTTTTTTTCAAAATTTTTTTTAAAAATTTTTTTCGAAAATTTTTTTTCAAAATTTTTTTCAAAATTTTTTTTCAAAATTTTTTTCAAAATTTTTTTTGAAAATTTTTAAAAAGAATTTTTTTAAAAATGTTTTTTCAAAATTTTTTTTCAAAATTTTTTTTGAAAATTTTTTTCGAAAATTTTTTTCAAAATTTTTTTCGAAAATTTTTTTCGAAAATTTTTTTCGAAATTTTTTTTCAAATTTTTTTCGAAAATTTTTTTCAAAATGTTTTTCAAAAATTTTCTTCAAAATTTTTTTTCAAAATTTTTTTCGAAATTTTTTTTCAAATTTTTTTTTTTAAAAATTTTTTTCAAAATTATTTTCGAAAATTTTTTTTCAAAATTTTTTTCGAAAATTTTTTTCAAAATTTTTTTCGAAAATTTTTTTCGAAATTTTTTTCGAAATTTTTTTCGAAATTTTTTTCGAAATTTTTCTCGAAAATTTTTTCGAAAATTTTTTTTTAAAAATTTTTTTTGAAAATTTTTTTCGAAAATTTTTTTCGAAAGTTTTTTCGAAAATCTTTTTCAAAATTTTTTTCGGAAAATTTTTTTAAAACATTTTTTTCGAAAATTTTTTTCGAAAATTTTTTTAAATTTTTTTTTTTTAAATTTTTTTCAAAATTTTTTTCGAAAATTTTTTTTAAAATTTTTTTTTCAAATTTTTTTTTGAAATTTTTTTTTGAAAATTTTTTTCGAAAATTTTTTTCAAAATTTTTTTCGAAAATTTTTTTCGAAATTTTTTTCGAAAATTTTTTTCAAGTTTTTTCGAAAATTTTTTTTCAAAATTTTTTTCGAGAATTTTTTTAGAAATTTTTTTCGAAATTTTTTTCGAAAATTTTTTTCGAAATTTTTTTCGAAAATTTTTTTCGAAATTTTTTTTTCAAATTTTTTTCGAAAATTTTTTTTCAAAATTTTTTTCAAAATTTTTTTCGAAAATTTTTTTAAAAAAATTTTTTTAAAATTTTTTTTCAAAATTTTTTTCGAAAATTTTTTTTCAAAATTTTTTTCGAGAATTTTTTTCGAAACTTTTTTTTCAAAATTTTTTTCGAAAATTTTTTTTCGAAAATTTTTATCAAAATTTTTTTTCAAAATTTTTTTTCAAAATTTTTTTCGAAAATTTTTTTCAAATTTTTTTTCAAATTTTTTTGAAAATTTATTTCGAAAATTTTTTTCAAAATTTTTTTCGAAAATTTTCTTCGGAAATTTTTTTCGAAAATTTTTTTTTTAAATTTTTTTTTCAAAATTTTTTTCAAAATTTTTTTCGAAAAATTTTTTAAAAAATTTTTTTTCAAATTTTTTTCGAAAATTTTCTTCCAAAATTTTTTTCGAAATTTTTTTCGAAAATTTTTTTCGAAATTTTTTTTTCAAATTTTTTTCGAAATTTTTTTTTCAAATTTTTTTTCAAAATTTTTTTTCAAAATTTTTTTTCCATATTTTTTTCAAAATTTTTTTCGAAAATTTTTTTCAAAATTTTTTTCGAAAATTTTTTTCAAAATTTTTTTCGAAAATTTTTTTCAAAATTTTTTTCGAAAATTTTTTTTCAAAATTTTTTTCGAAAATTTTTTTCGGAAAATTTTTTTTAAAAATTTTTTTCGAAAATTTTTTTTCAAAATTTTTTTCAAAATTTTTTTTGAAAATCTTTTTTAAAAAATTTTTTTAAATTTTTTTTCAAAATTTTTTTTCAAAATTTTTTAAAAAAATTTTTTTAAAAATTTTTTTTCAAAATTTTTTTCAAACTTTTTTTCGAAAATTTTTTTTCAAAATTTTTTTCGAGAATTTTTTTCGAAACTTTTTTTTCAAAATTTTTTTCGAAAATTTTTTTTCGAAAATTTTTATCAAAATTTTTTTTCAAAATTTTTTTTCAAAATTTTTTTTGAAAATTTTTTTGAAAATTTTTTTCAAAATTTTTTTCGAAAATTTTTTTCGAAATTTTTTTTCGAAATTTTTTTTGAAAATTTTGTTCAAAATTTTTTTCGAAAATTTTTTTTCAAAATTTTTTTCGAGAATTTTTTTCGAAAATTTTTTTTAAAAATTTTTTTCGAAAATTTTTTTTCAAATTTTTTTTTCAAATTTTTTTTCAAAATTTTTTTCGAAATTTTTTTTCAAATTTTTTTTCGAAAATTTTTTTCAAAATTTTTTTTGAAAATTTTTTTCGAAAATTTTTTTCAAAATTTTTTTCGAAAATTTTTTTCGTAATTTTTTTCGAAATTTTTTTCGAAAATTGTTTTCGAAATTTTTTCGAAAATTTTTTTCGAAATTTTTTTCGAAAGTTTTTTTCGAAATTTTTTTCGAAAATTTTTTTCGAAATTTTTTTTTCAAATTTTTTTCGAAAATTTTTTTTCAAAATTTTTTTCAAAATTTTTTTCGAAAATTTTTTTCGAAAATTTTTTTTAAAAAATTTTTTTTTAATTTTTTTTCAAAATTTTTTTCAAAATTTTTTTCGAAAATTTTTTTTCAAAATTTTTTTCGAGAATTTTCTTCGAAACTTTTTTTTCAAAATTTTTTTCGAAAATTTTTTTTCGAAAATTTTTTTCAAAAATTTTTTTCAAAATTTTTTTTCAAAATTTTTTTCGAAAATTTTTTTCAAATTTTTTTTCGAAAATTTTTTTCAAAATTTTTTTCGAAAATTTTTTTTCAAAATTTTTTTCGAAAATTTTTTTCAAAATTTTTTTCGAAAATTTTTTTCAAAATTTTTTTCAAAATTTTTTTCGAAAATTTTTTTTTAAATTTTTTTTTCAAATTTTTTTTGAAAATTTTTTTCGAAATTTTTTTCGAAAATTTTTTTCAAAAATTTTTTTCGAAATTTTTTTCGAAATTTTTTTCGAAAATTTTTTTCAAAATTTTTTTCGGAAAATTTTTTTTTTTAAATTTTTTTCGAAAATTTTTTTTCAAAATTTTTTTCAAAATTTTTTTTGAAAATTTTTAAAAAAAATTTTTTTTTAAATTTTTTTTCAAAATTTTTTTTCAAAATTTTTTTTAAAAATTTTTTCCAAAATTTTTTTTCAAAATTTTTTTCAAAATTTTTTTTGAAAATTTTTAAAAAGAATTTTTTTAAAAATGTTTTTTCAAAATTTTTTTTCAAAATTTTTTTTGAAAATTTTTTTCGAAAATTTTTTTCAAAATTTTTTTCGAAAATTTTTTTCGAAATTTTTTTTCAAATTTTTTTCGAAAATTTTTTTCAAAATGTTTTTCAAAAATTTTCTTCAAAATTTTTTTTCAAAATTTTTTTCGAAATTTTTTTTCAAATTTTTTTTTTTTTAATTTTTTTCAAAATTTTTTTTCAAAATTTTTTTTCAAAATTTTTTTCGAAAATTTTTTTCAAAATTTTTTTCGAAAATTTTTTTCGAAATTTTTTTCGAAATTTTTTTCGAAATTTTTCTCGAAAATTTTTTCGAAAATTTTTTTTTTTAAATTTTTTTTGAAAATTTTTTTCGAAAATTTTTTTCGAAAATTTTTTTCGAAAGTTTTTTCGAAAATTTTCTTCAAAATTTTTTTCGGAAAATTTTTTTAAAACATTTTTTTCGAAAATTTTTTTTAAAAATTTTTTTAAAAAATTTTTTTTCAAATTTTTTTTCAAAATTTTTTTTCAAAATTTTTTTCGAAAATTTTTTTCGAAAATTTTTCTCAAAATTTTTTTCGAAAATTTTTTTCAAAATTTTTTTTGAAAATTTTTTTCAAAATTTTTTTCGAAATTTTTTTCGAAAATTTTTTTCGAAATTTTTTAAAAATTTTTTTTTCAAATTTTTTTTGAAAATTTTTTTCGAAAATTGTTTTCAAAATTTTTTTCGAAATTTTTTTCGAAAATTTTTTTCGAAATTTTTTTTTCCAAATTTTTTTCGAAAATTTTTTTTCAAAATTTTTTTCGAAATTTTTTTTCGAAAATTTTTTTAAAAAATTTTTTTTCCAATTTTTTTTCAAAATTTTTTTCAAAATTTTTTTCGAAAAGTTTTTTTCAATATTTTTTTCGAGAATTTTTTTCAAAACTTTTTTTTCAAAATTTTTTTCGAAAATTTTTTTTCGAAAATTTTTTTCAAAAATTTTTATCAAAATTTTTTTTCAAAATATTTTTCGAAAATTTTTTTCAAATTTTTTTTCGAAAATTTTTTTCGAAAATTTTTTTTCTAAATTTTTTTCGAAAATTTTTTTTCAAATTTTTTTCGAAAATTTTCCTTTAAATATGTTTTTCAAAATTTTTTTCAAAATTTTTTTCGAAAATTTTTTTCAAAATTTTTTTCGAAAATTTTTTTCAAAATTTTTTTCGAAAATTTTTTTCGGAAAATTTTTTTTAAAAATTTTTTTCGAAAATTTTTTTTCAAAATTTTTTTTGAAAATTTTTTTCGAAAATTTTTTTCGAAAATTTTTTTCGGAAAATTTTTTTCGAAAATTTTTTTTAAAAATTTTTTTTTCAAATTTTTTTTCAAAATTTTTTTCAAAATTTTTTTCAAAATTTTTTTTCAAAATTTTTTTCGAAAATTTTTTTCGAAAATTTTTTTCGAAAATTTTTTTCAAATTTTTTTTCAAAAATTTTTTTCAAAATTTTTTTCGAAAATTTTTTTTCAAAATTTTTTTTCAAAATTTTTTTCGAAAATTTTTTTCCAAATTTATTTCGAAAATTTTTTTCGAAAATTTTTTTCGAAATTTTTTTCAGTTTTTCTAGAAATTTTTTTTCAAAATTTTTTTCGAAAATTTTTTTTGAAAATTTTTTTTCAAAATTTTTTCGAAAATTTTTTTAAAAAATTTTTTTCGAAAATTTTTTTCAAAATTTTTTTCGAAAATTTTTTTCGAAAATTTTTTTTCAAAATTTTTTTCAAAATTTTTTTCGAAAATTTTTTTAAAAAATTTTTTTTCAAAATTTTTTTCGAAAATTTTTTAAAAAAATTTTTTTTCAAAATTTTTTTCGAAATTTTTTTTTCAAAATTTTATTCGAGAATTTTTTTCAAAATTTTTTTTAAAAATTTTTTTCAAAATTTTTTTCGAAATTTTTTTCGAAAATTTTTTTCGAAAATTTTTTTTCAAAATTTTTTTCGAAATTTTTTTTCGAAAATTTTTTTTAAAAATTTTTTTTCAAATTTTTTTTTTAAATTTTTTTCGAAATTTTTTTTTCAAAATTTTTTTCGAAAATTTTTTTCGAAACTTTTTTTTCAAAATTTTTTTCGAAAATTTTTTTTCGAAAATTTTTTTCAAAAATTTTTTTCAAAATTTTTTTCAAAATTTTTTTCGAAAATTTTTTTCAAATTTTTTTTCGAAAATTTTTTTCGAAAATTTTTTTTCAAAATTTTTTTCGAAAATTTTTTTTCAAATTTTTTCTCGAAAATTTTTTTCAAACTTTTTTTCGAAAATTTTTTTCGAAAATTTTTTTCAAATTTTTTTTCGAAAATTTTTTTCAAAATTTTTTTCGAAAATTTTTTTTCAAAATTTTTTTCGAAAATGTTTTTTCAAATTTTTTTCAAATTTTTTTTCAAAATTTTTTTCGAAAATTTTTTTTAAATTTTTTTTTTTTAAATTTTTTTCAAAATTTTTTTCGAAAATTTTTTTTAAAAATTTTTTTTCAAATTTTTTTTTGAAATTTTTTTTTGAAAATTTTTTTCGAAAATTTTTTTCAAAATTTTTTTCGAAAATTTTTTTCGAAATTTTTTTCGAAATTTTTTTCGAAAATTTTTTTCAAGTTTTTTCAAAATTTTTTTCGAAAATTTTTTTTCAAAATTTTTTTCGAGAATTTTTTTCGAAACTTTTTTTTCAAAATTTTTTTCGAAAATTTTTTTTCGAAAATTTTTATCAAAATTTTTTTTCAAAATTTTTTTTCAAAATTTTTTTCGAAAATTTTTTTCAAATTTTTTTTCAAATTTTTTTCAAAATTTATTTCGAAAATTTTTTTCAAATTTTTTTCGAAAATTTTTTTCGAAAATTTTTTTCGAAATTTTTTTCGAAAATTTTTTTCGAAATTTTTTTTTCAAATTTTTTTCGAAATTTTTTTTTCAAATTTTTTTTCAAAATTTTTTTTCAAAATTTTTTTTCCATATTTTTTTCAAAATTTTTTTCGAAAATTTTTTTCAAAATTTTTTTCGAAAATTTTTTTCAAAATTTTTTTCGAAAATTTTTTTCAAAATTTTTTTCGAAAATTTTTTTCAAAATTTTTTTCGAAAATTTTTTTCGGAAAATTTTTTTTAAAAATTTTTTTCGAAAATTTTTTTTCAAAATTTTTTTCAAAATTTTTTTTGAAAATTTTTTTTAAAAAATTTTTTTAAATTTTTTTTCAAAATTTTTTTTTAAAATTTTTTTAAAAAATTTTTTTAAAAATTTTTTTTCAAAATTTTTTTCAAACTTTTTTTCGAAAATTTTTTTTCAAAATTTTTTTCGAGAATTTTTTTCGAAACTTTTTTTTCAAAATTTTTTTCGAAAATTTTTTTTCGAAAATTTTTATCAAAATTTTTTTCAAAATTTTTTTTCAAAATTTTTTTCAAAATTTTTTTCGAAAATTTTTTTTCAAATTTTTTTTGAAAATTTTTTTGAAAATTTTTTTCGAAAATTTTTTTCAAAATTTTTTTCGAAAATTTTTTTCGAAATTTTTTTTCGAAATTTTTTTCGAAAATTTTTTTCAAAATTTTTTTCGAAAATTTTTTTTCAAAATTTTTTTCGAGAATTTTTTTCGAAAATTTTTTTTAAAAATTTTTTTCGAAAATTTTTTTTCAAATTTTTTTTTCAAATTTTTTTTCAAAATTTTTTTCGAAATTTTTTTTCAAATTTTTTTTCGAAAATTTTTTTCAAAATTTTTTTTGAAAATTTTTTTCGAAAATTTTTTTCAAAATTTTTTTCGAAAATTTTTTTCGAAATTTTTTTCGAAATTTTTTTCGAAAATTGTTTTCGAAATTTTTTTCGAAAATTTTTTTCGAAATTTTTTTCGAAAGTTTTTTTCGAAATTTTTTTCGAAAATTTTTTTCGAAATTTTTTTTTCAAATTTTTTTCGAAAATTTTTTTTCAAAATTTTTTTCAAAATTTTTTTTGAAAATTTTTTAAAAAATTTTTTTTAAAATTTTTTTTCAAAATTTTTTAAAAAAATTTTTTTAAAATTTTTTTTCAAAATTTTTTTTCAAAATTTTTTTTAAAAATTTTTTTCGAAAATTTTTTTTCAAAATTTTTTTCAAAATTTTTTTTCAAAATTTTTTCAAAATTTTTTTTGAAAATTTTTAAAAAGAATTTTTTTAAAAATGTTTTTTCAAAATTTTTTTTCAAAATTTTTTTTGAAAATTTTTTTCGAAAATTTTTTTCAAAATTTTTTTCGAAAATTTTTTTCGAAAATTTTTTTCGAAAATTTTTTTCGAAATTTTTTTTCAAATTTTTTTCGAAAATTTTTTTCAAAATGTTTTTCAAAAATTTTCTTCAAAATTTTTTTTCAAAATTTTTTTCGAAATTTTTTTCAAATTTTTTTTTTAAAAAATTTTTTTCAAAATTATTTTCGAAAATTTTTTTTCAAAATTTTTTTCGAAAATTTTTTTCAAAATTTTTTTCGAAAATTTTTTTCGAAATTTTTTTCAAATTTTTTCGAAATTTTTCTCGAAATTTTTTCGAAAATTTTTTTTAAAAATTTTTTTTGAAAATTTTTTTCGAAATTTTTTTCGAAAGTTTTTTCGAAAATCTTTTTCAAAATTTTTTTCGGAAAATTTTTTTAAAACATTTTTTCGAAAATTTTTTCGAAAATTTTTTTTAAATTTTTTTTTTTAAATTTTTTTCAAATTTTTTCGAAATTTTTTTAAAATTTTTTTTTCAAATTTTTTTTTGAAATTTTTTTTTGAAAATTTTTTTCGAAAATTTTTTTCAAAATTTTTTCGAAAATTTTTTCGAAATTTTTTCGAAAATTTTTTTCAAGTTTTTCGAAAATTTTTTTTCAAAATTTTTTTCGAGAATTTTTTTAGAAATTTTTTTCGAAATTTTTTTCGAAAATTTTTTCGAAATTTTTTTCGAAAATTTTTTTCGAAATTTTTTTTTCAAATTTTTTTCGAAAATTTTTTTTCAAAATTTTTTTCAAAATTTTTTTCGAAAATTTTTTTCGAAAATTTTTTTAAAAAAATTTTTTTAAAATTTTTTTTCAAAATTTTTTTCGAAAATTTTTTTCAAAATTTTTTCGAGAATTTTTTTCGAAACTTTTTTTCAAAATTTTTTTCGAAAATTTTTTTTCGAAAATTTTTATCAAAATTTTTTTCAAATTTTTTTTCAAAATTTTTTTCGAAAATTTTTTTCAATTTTTCTTCAAATTTTTTTGAAAATTTATTTCGAAAATTTTTTTCAAAATTTTTTTCGACAATTTTCTTCGAAAATTTTTTCGAAAATTTTTTTTTTAAATTTTTTTTCAAAATTTTTTCAAAATTTTTTTCGAAAAATTTTTTAAAAAATTTTTTTTCAAATTTTTTCGAAAATTTTCTTCCAAAATTTTTTTCGAAATTTTTTTCGAAAATTTTTTTCGAAATTTTTTTTCAAATTTTTTTCGAAATTTTTTTTCAAATTTTTTTTCAAAATTTTTTTTCAAAATTTTTTTTCCATATTTTTTTCAAAATTTTTTTCGAAATTTTTTTCAAAATTTTTTTCGAAAATTTTTTTCAAAATTTTTTTCGAAAATTTTTTTCAAAATTTTTTTCGAAATTTTTTTTCAAAATTTTTTCGAAAATTTTTTCGGAAAATTTTTTTTTAAAATTTTTTTCGAAAATTTTTTTTCAAAATTTTTTTCAAAATTTTTTTTGAAAATTTTTTAAAAAATTTTTTTAAATTTTTTTTCAAATTTTTTTTCAAAATTTTTTAAAAAATTTTTTTAAAAATTTTTTTTCAAACTTTTTTTCGAAACTTTTTTTCAAATTTTTTTTCGAAAATTTTTTTCGAAAATTTTTTTCAAAAATTTTTTCAAAATTTTTTTTCAAAATTTTTTTCGAAAATTTTTTTCAAATTTTTTTCGAAAATTTTTTTCAAATTTTTTTCGAAAATTTTTTTCAAAATTTTTTTCGAAAATGTTTTTCAAAATTTTTTTCGAAAATTTTTTTCAAAATTTTTTCGAATTTTTTTTTAAATTTTTTTCAAATTTTTTTGAAAATTTTTTTCGAAATTTTTTCGAAAATTTTTTTCGAAATTTTTTTCGAAATTTTTTCGAAAATTTTTTTAAAAATTTTTTTCGGAAAATTTTTTTTTTAAATTTTTTTCGAAATTTTTTTCAAAATTTTTTTCAAAATTTTTTTGAAAATTTTTTAAAAAATTTTTTTTAAATTTTTTTTCAAAATTTTTTTCAAATTTTTTTTTAAAATTTTTTTCGAAATTTTTTTCGAAAATTTTTTTCAAGTTTTTTCGAAAATTTTTTTCAAAATTTTTTTCGAGAATTTTTTTAGAAATTTTTTCGAAATTTTTTCGAAAATTTTTTTCGAAATTTTTTTCGAAAATTTTTTTCGAAATTTTTTTTTCAAATTTTTTCGAAAATTTTTTTTCAAAATTTTTTCAAAATTTTTTCGAAAATTTTTTTCGAAAATTTTTTAAAAAAATTTTTTTAAAATTTTTTTCAAAATTTTTTTCGAAAATTTTTTTTCAAAATTTTTTTCGAGAATTTTTTTCGAAACTTTTTTTTCAAAATTTTTTTCGAAAATTTTTTTCGAAAATTTTTATCAAAATTTTTTTTCAAAATTTTTTTCAAAATTTTTTTCGAAAATTTTTTCAAATTTTTCTTCAAATTTTTTGAAAATTTATTTCGAAAATTTTTTTCAAAATTTTTTTCGAAAATTTTCTTCGAAAATTTTTTTCGAAAATTTTTTTTTAAATTTTTTTTTCAAAATTTTTTTCAAAATTTTTTTCGAAAAATTTTTTAAAAAATTTTTTTTCAAATTTTTTTCGAAAATTTTCTTCCAAAATTTTTTTCGAAATTTTTTTCGAAAATTTTTTCGAAATTTTTTTTCAAATTTTTTTCGAAATTTTTTTTTCAAATTTTTTTTCAAAATTTTTTTCAAAATTTTTTTTCCATATTTTTTCAAAATTTTTTTCGAAAATTTTTTTCAAAATTTTTTTCGAAATTTTTTTCAAAATTTTTTTCGAAAATTTTTTTCAAAATTTTTTTCGAAAATTTTTTTTCAAAATTTTTTTCGAAAATTTTTTTCGGAAAATTTTTTTTTAAAATTTTTTTCGAAAATTTTTTTTCAAAATTTTTTTCAAAATTTTTTTTGAAAATTTTTTTTAAAAAATTTTTTTAAATTTTTTTTCAAATTTTTTTCAAAATTTTTTAAAAAAATTTTTTAAAAATTTTTTTTCAAACTTTTTTCGAAACTTTTTTTCAAATTTTTTTTCGAAAATTTTTTTTCGAAAATTTTTTTCAAAAATTTTTTTCAAAATTTTTTTTCAAAATTTTTTTCGAAAATTTTTTTCAAATTTTTTTCGAAAATTTTTTCAAATTTTTTTTCGAAAATTTTTTTCAAAATTTTTTTCGAAAATGTTTTTCAAAATTTTTTTCGAAAATTTTTTTCAAAATTTTTTTCGAAATTTTTTTTTAAATTTTTTTCAAATTTTTTTGAAATTTTTTTCGAAATTTTTTCGAAAATTTTTTCGAAATTTTTTTCGAAATTTTTTCGAAAATTTTTTTAAAAATTTTTTTCGGAAAATTTTTTTTTTTAAATTTTTTCGAAAATTTTTTTTCAAAATTTTTTTCAAAATTTTTTTTGAAAATTTTTTTAAAAATTTTTTTTAAAATTTTTTTCAAAATTTTTTTTCAAAATTTTTTTTTAAAATTTTTTTCGAAAATTTTTTTTCAAAATTTTTTTCAAAATTTTTTTTCAAAATTTTTTTCAAAATTTTTTTTGAAAATTTTTAAAAGAATTTTTTTAAAAATGTTTTTTCAAAATTTTTTTTCAAAATTTTTTTTGAAAATTTTTTTCGAAAATTTTTTCAAAATTTTTTTCGAAAATTTTTTTCGAAAATTTTTTCGAATTTTTTTCCAAATTTTTTCGAAAATTTTTTTCAAAATGTTTTTCAAAAATTTTCTTCAAAATTTTTTTTCAAAATTTTTTTCGAAATTTTTTTCAAATTTTTTTTTTTTAAATTTTTTTCAAAATTATTTTCGAAAATTTTTTTTCAAAATTTTTTTCGAAAATTTTTTTCAAAATTTTTTTCGAAAATTTTTTTCGAAATTTTTTTCGAAATTTTTTTCGAAATTTTTTTCGAAATTTTTCTCGAAAATTTTTCGAAAATTTTTTTTTAAAATTTTTTTTGAAAATTTTTTTCGAAAATTTTTTTCGAAAGTTTTTCGAAAATCTTTTTCAAAATTTTTTTCGGAAAATTTTTTTAAAACATTTTTTTCGAAAATTTTTTTCGAAAATTTTTTTTAAATTTTTTTTTTTAAATTTTTTTCAAAATTTTTTCGAAAATTTTTTTTAAATTTTTTTTCAATTTTTTTTGAAATTTTTTTTGAAAATTTTTTCGAAAATTTTTTCAAAATTTTTTCGAAAATTTTTTTCGAATTTTTTTCGAAAATTTTTTCAAGTTTTTCGAAAATTTTTTTCAAAATTTTTTTCGAGAATTTTTTTAGAAATTTTTTTCGAAATTTTTTTCGAAAATTTTTTTCGAAATTTTTTCGAAATTTTTTTCGAAATTTTTTTTTCAAATTTTTTTCGAAAATTTTTTTTCAAAATTTTTTTCAAAATTTTTTTCGAAAATTTTTTTCGAAAATTTTTTTAAAAAAATTTTTTTAAAATTTTTTTCAAAATTTTTTTCGAAAATTTTTTTTCAAAATTTTTTTCGAGAATTTTTTCGAACTTTTTTTTCAAAATTTTTTTCGAAAATTTTTTTTCGAAAATTTTTATCAAAATTTTTTTTCAAAATTTTTTTCAAAATTTTTTCGAAAATTTTTTTCAAATTTTTTTCAAATTTTTTGAAAATTTATTTCGAAAATTTTTTTCAAAATTTTTTCGAAAATTTTCTTCGGAAATTTTTTTCGAAAATTTTTTTTTTAAATTTTTTTTCAAAATTTTTTTCAAATTTTTTTCGAAAAATTTTTTAAAAAATTTTTTTTCAAATTTTTTCGAAAATTTTCTTCCAAAATTTTTTTCGAAATTTTTTTCGAAAATTTTTTTCGAAATTTTTTTTTCAAATTTTTTTCGAAATTTTTTTTTCAAATTTTTTTTCAAAATTTTTTTTCAAAATTTTTTTTCCATATTTTTTTCAAAATTTTTTTCGAAAATTTTTTTCAAAATTTTTTTCGAAAATTTTTTTCAAAATTTTTTTCGAAAATTTTTTTCAAAATTTTTTTCGAAAATTTTTTTCAAAATTTTTTTCGAAAATTTTTTTCGGAAAATTTTTTTTAAAAATTTTTTTCGAAAATTTTTTTTCAAAATTTTTTTCAAAATTTTTTTTGAAAATTTTTTTTAAAAAATTTTTTTAAATTTTTTTTCAAAATTTTTTTTCAAAATTTTTTAAAAAAATTTTTTTAAAAATTTTTTTTCAAATTTTTTTCAAACTTTTTTTCGAAAATTTTTTTCAAAATTTTTTTCGAGAATTTTTTCGAAACTTTTTTTTCAAAATTTTTTCGAAAATTTTTTTTCGAAAATTTTTATCAAAATTTTTTTTCAAAATTTTTTTTCAAAATTTTTTTGAAAATTTTTTGAAAATTTTTTTCGAAAATTTTTTTCAAATTTTTTTCGAAAATTTTTTTCGAAATTTTTTTTCGAAATTTTTTTGAAAATTTTTTTCAAATTTTTTTCGAAAATTTTTTTCAAATTTTTTCGAGAATTTTTTTCGAAAATTTTTTTAAAAATTTTTTTCGAAAATTTTTTTCAAATTTTTTTTTCAATTTTTTTTCAAAATTTTTTTCGAAATTTTTTTCAAATTTTTTTTCGAAATTTTTTTCAAAATTTTTTTTGAAAATTTTTTTCGAAATTTTTTTCAAAATTTTTTTCGAAATTTTTTTCGTAATTTTTTTCGAAATTTTTTTCGAAAATTTTTTCGAAAATTTTTTTCGAAATTTTTTTCGAAAGTTTTTTTCGAAATTTTTTTCGAAAATTTTTTCGAAATTTTTTTTTCAAATTTTTTTCGAAAATTTTTTTCAAAATTTTTTTCAAAATTTTTTTCGAAAATTTTTTTCGAAAATTTTTTTTAAAAAATTTTTTTTTAATTTTTTTCAAAATTTTTTTCAAAATTTTTTTCGAAAATTTTTTTTCAAAATTTTTTTCGAGAATTTCTTCGAAACTTTTTTTCAAAATTTTTTTCGAAAATTTTTTTCGTAATTTTTTTCGAATTTTTTTCGAAAATTTTTTCGAAAATTTTTTTCGAAATTTTTTTCGAAAGTTTTTTTCGAAATTTTTTTCGAAAATTTTTTTCGAAATTTTTTTTTCAAATTTTTTTCGAAAATTTTTTTTCAAAATTTTTTTCAAAATTTTTTTCGAAATTTTTTTCAAAAATTTTTTTCAAAATTTTTTTCAAAATTTTTTCGAAAATTTTTTTCAAATTTTTTTCGAAAATTTTTTTCAAAATTTTTTTCGAAAATTTTTTTTCAAATTTTTTTCGAAATTTTTTTCAAAATTTTTTTCGAAAATTTTTTCAAAATTTTTTTCAAAATTTTTTTCGAAAATTTTTTTTAAAATTTTTTTTCAAATTTTTTTTGAAAATTTTTTTCGAAATTTTTTTCGAAAATTTTTTTCAAAAATTTTTTTCGAAATTTTTTTCGAAATTTTTTCGAAAATTTTTTTCAAAATTTTTTTCGGAAAATTTTTTTTTTAAATTTTTTTCGAAAATTTTTTTTCAAAATTTTTTTCAAAATTTTTTTTGAAAATTTTTTTAAAAAATTTTTTTTTAAATTTTTTTTCAAAATTTTTTTTCAAAATTTTTTTAAAATTTTTCCAAAATTTTTTTTCAAAATTTTTTTCAAAATTTTTTTGAAAATTTTTAAAAAGAATTTTTTAAAAATGTTTTTTCAAATTTTTTTCAAAATTTTTTTGAAAATTTTTTTCGAAAATTTTTTTCAAAATTTTTTTCGAAAATTTTTTTCGAAATTTTTTTTCAAATTTTTTTCGAAAATTTTTTTCAAAATGTTTTTCAAAAATTTTCTTCAAAATTTTTTTTCAAAATTTTTTTCGAAATTTTTTTCAAATTTTTTTTTTTTTAATTTTTTTCAAAATTTTTTTCAAAATTTTTTTTCAAAATTTTTTCGAAAATTTTTTTCAAAATTTTTTCGAAAATTTTTTTCGAAATTTTTTCGAAATTTTTTTCGAAATTTTCTCGAAAATTTTTTCGAAATTTTTTTTTAAAATTTTTTTGAAATTTTTTTCGAAAATTTTTTTCGAAAGTTTTTTCGAAAATTTTCTTCAAAATTTTTTTCGGAAATTTTTTAAAACATTTTTTTCGAAATTTTTTTTAAAATTTTTTTAAAAAATTTTTTTTCAAATTTTTTTTCAAAATTTTTTTTCAAAATTTTTTCGAAAATTTTTTCGAAAATTTTTTTCAAAATTTTTTCGAAAATTTTTTCAAAATTTTTTTTGAAAATTTTTTTCAAAATTTTTTTCGAAATTTTTTTCGAAAATTTTTTCGAAATTTTTTTTTCAAATTTTTTTCGAAAATTTTTTTTCAAAATTTTTTTCGAAAATTTTTTCAAAATTTTTTTCAAAATTTTTTTCGAAATTTTTTTTGTAAATTTTTTCGAAAATTTTTTCAAAATTTTTTTCGAAATTTTTTTCGAAATTTTTTTTCAAATTTTTTTCGAAAATTTTTTTCAAAATGTTTTTCAAAAATTTTCTTCAAAAGTTTTTTTCAAATTTTTTTCGAATTTTTTTCAAATTTTTTTTCAAAATTTTTTTCAAAATTTTTTCGAAATTTTTTTTCAAAATTTTTTTTCAAAATGTTTTTCGAAAATTTTTTTCAAAATTTTTTTCGAAAATTTTTTCGAAATTTTTTTCAAAATTTTCTCGAAAATTTTTTCGAAAATTTTTTTTTAAAAATTTTTTCGAAAATTTTTTCGAAAATTTTTTTCGAAAGTTTTTTTGGAAAATTTTTTTTAAAATTTTTTTCGGAAAATTTTTTTAAAACATTTTTTTCGAAAATTTTTTTCAAAATTTTTTTAAAAAATTTTTTTCAATTTTTTTTCAAAATTTTTTTTCAAATTTTTTCGAAATTTTTTTCGAAAATTTTTTTCAAAATTTTTTTCG
>JAXCHB010000395.1:0-78769 GCA_036926305.1 Uropetala carovei
CGCTAATTGAGTTCCAACTTCGTTTTTTACTTTTTATACGTAGCGAAGTTTATCAACATTCGTAGAGTTCGTTATAATTTCTTTAATTTGACGCTAATTGAGTTCCAACTTCGTTTTTTACTTTTTATACGTAGCGAAGTTTATCAACATTCGTAGAGTTCGTTATAATTTCTTTAATTTGACGCTAATTGAGTTCCAACTTCGTTTTTTACTTTTTATACGTAGCGAAGTTTATCAACATTCGTAGAGTTCGTTATAATTTCTTTAATTTGACGCTAATTGAGTTCCAACTTCGTTTTTTACTTTTTATACGTAGCGAAGTTTATCAACATTCGTAGAATTCGTTATAATTTCTTTAATTTGACGCTAATTGAGTTCCAACTTCGTTTTTTACTTTTTATACGTAGCGAAGTTTATCAACATTCGTAGAGTTCGTTATAATTTCTTTAATTTGACGCTAATTGAGTTCCAACTTCGTTTTTTACTTTTTATACGTAGCGAAGTTTATCAACATTCGTAGAGTTCGTTATAATTTCTTTAATTTGACGCTAATTGAGTTCCAACTTCGTTTTTACTTTTTATACGTAGCGAAGTTTATCAACATTCGTAGAGTTCGTTATAATTTCTTTAATTTGACGCTAATTGAGTTCCAACTTCGTTTTTTACTTTTTATACGTAGCGAAGTTTATCAACATTCGTAGAGTTCGTTATAATTTCTTTAATTTGACGCTAATTGAGTTCCAACTTCGTTTTTTACTTTTTATATGTAGCGAAGTTTATCAACATTCGTAGAGCGTTATAATTTCTTTAATTTGACGCTAATTGAGTTCCAACTTCGTTTTTTACTTTTTATACGTAGCGAAGTTTATCAACATTCGTAGAGTTCGTTATAATTTCTTTAATTTGACGCTAATTGAGTTCCAACTTCGTTTTTTACTTTTATATGTAGCGAAGTTTATCAACATTCGTAGAGTTCGTTATATTTCTTTAATTTGACGCTAATTGAGTTCCAACTTCGTTTTTTACTTTTTATATGTAGCGAAGTTTATCAACATTCGTAGAGTCGTTATAATTTCTTTAATTTGACGCTAATTGAGTTCCAACTTCGTTTTTTACTTTTTATACGTAGCGAAGTTTATCAACATTCGTAGAGTTCGTTATAATTTCTTTAATTTGACGCTAATTGAGTTCCAACTTCGTTTTTTACTTTTTATATGTAGCGAAGTTTATCAACATTCGTAGAGTTCGTTATAATTTCTTTAATTTGACGCTAATTGAGTTCCAACTTCGTTTTTTACTTTTTATATGTAGCGAAGTTTATCAACATTCGTAGAGTTCGTTATAATTTCTTTAATTTGACGCTAATTGAGTTCCAACTTCGTTTTTTACTTTTTATACGTAGCGAAGTTTATCAACATTCGTAGAGTTCGTTATAATTTCTTTAATTTGACGCTAATTGAGTTCCAACTTCGTTTTTTACTTTTTATACGTAGCGAAGTTTATCAACATTCGTAGAGTTCGTTATAATTTCTTTAATTTGACGCTAATTGAGTTCCAACTTCGTTTTTTACTTTTTATACGTAGGCGAAGTTTATCAACATTCGTAGAGTTCGTTATAATTTCTTTAATTTGACGCTAATTGAGTTCCAACTTCGTTTTTTACTTTTTATACGTAGCGAAGTTTATCAACATTCGTAGAGTTCGTTATAATTTCTTTAATTTGACGCTAATTGAGTTCCAACTTCGTTTTTTACTTTTTATACGTAGCGAAGTTTATCAACATTCGTAGAGTTCGTTATAATTTCTTTAATTTGACGCTAATTGAGTTCCAACTTCGTTTTTTACTTTTTATACGTAGCGAAGTTTATCAACATTCGTAGAGTTCGTTATAATTTCTTTAATTTGACGCTAATTGAGTTCCAACTTCGTTTTTTACTTTTATACGTAGCGAAGTTTATCAACATTCGTAGAGTTCGTTATAATTTCTTTAATTTGACGCTAATTGAGTTCCAACTTCGTTTTTTACTTTTTATACGTAGCGAAGTTTATCAACATTCGTAGAGTTCGTTATAATTTCTTTAATTTGACGCTAATTGAGTTCCAACTTCGTTTTTTACTTTTTATACGTAGCGAAGTTTATCAACATTCGTAGAGTTCGTTATAATTTCTTTAATTTGACGCTAATTGAGTTCCAACTTCGTTTTTTACTTTTTATATGTAGCGAAGTTTATCAACATTCGTAGAGTTCGTTATAATTTCTTTAATTTGACGCTAATTGAGTTCCAACTTCGTTTTTTACTTTTTATATGTAGCGAAGTTTATCAACATTCGTAGAGTTCGTTATAATTTCTTTAATTTGACGCTAATTGAGTTCCAACTTCGTTTTTTACTTTTTATACGTAGCGAAGTTTATCAACATTCGTAGAGTTCGTTATAATTTCTTTAATTTGACGCTAATTGAGTTCCAACTTCGTTTTTACTTTTATATGTAGCGAAGTTTATCAACATTCGTAGAGTTCGTTATAATTTCTTTAATTTGACGCTAATTGAGTTCCAACTTCGTTTTTACTTTTTATATGTAGCGAAGTTTATCAACATTCGTAGAGTTCGTTATAATTTCTTTAATTTGACGCTAATTGAGTTCCAACTTCGTTTTTACTTTTTATATGTAGCGAAGTTTATCAACATTCGTAGAGTTCGTTATAATTTCTTTAATTTGACGCTAATTGAGTTCCAACTTCGTTTTTTACTTTTTATATGTAGCGAAGTTTATCAACATTCGTAGAGTTCGTTATAATTTCTTTAATTTGACGCTAATTGAGTTCCAACTTCGTTTTTTACTTTTTATATGTAGCGAAGTTTATCAACATTCGTAGAGTTCGTTATAATTTCTTTAATTTGACGCTAATTGAGTTCCAACTTCGTTTTTTACTTTTTATATGTAGCGAATTTTATCAACATTCGTAGAGTTCGTTATAATTTCTTTAATTTGACGCTAATTGAGTTCCAACTTCGTTTTTTACTTTTTATACGTAGCGAAGTTTATCAACATTCGTAGAGTTCGTTATAATTTCTTTAATTTGACGCTAATTGAGTTCCAACTTCGTTTTTTACTTTTTATACGTAGCGAAGTTTATCAACATTCGTAGAGTTCGTTATAATTTCTTTAATTTGACGCTAATTGAGTTCCAACTTCGTTTTTTACTTTTATACGTAGCGAAGTTTATCAACATTCGTAGAGTTCGTTATAATTTCTTTAATTTGACGCTAATTGAGTTCCAACTTCGTTTTTTACTTTTTATATGTAGCGAAGTTTATCAACATTCGTAGAGTTCGTTATAATTTCTTTAATTTGACGCTAATTGAGTTCCAACCTCGTTTTTTACTTTTTATACGTAGCGAAGTTTATCAACATTCGTAGAGTTCGTTATAATTTCTTTAATTGACGCTAATTGAGTTCCAACTTCGTTTTTTACTTTTTATACGTAGCGAAGTTTATCAACATTCGTAGAGTTCGTTATAATTTCTTTAATTTGACGCTAATTGAGTTCCAACTTCGTTTTTTACTTTTTATACGTAGCGAAGTTTATCAACATTCGTAGAGTTCGTTATAATTTCTTTAATTTGACGCTAATTGAGTTCCAACTTCGTTTTTTACTTTTTATACGTAGCGAAGTTTATCAACATTCGTAGAGTTCGTTATAATTTCTTTAATTTGACGCTAATTCAGTTCCAACTTCGTTTTTTACTTTTTATACGTAGCGAAGTTTATCAACATTCGTAGAGTTCGTTATAATTTCTTTAATTTGACGCTAATTGAGTTCCAACTTCGTTTTTTACTTTTTATACGTAGCGAAGTTTATCAACATTCGTAGAGTTCGTTATAATTTCTTTAATTGACGCTAATTGAGTTCCAACCTTCGTTTTTTACTTTTTATACGTAGCGAAGTTTATCAACATTCGTAGAGTTCGTTATAATTTCTTTAATTTGACGCTAATTGAGTTCCAACTTCGTTTTTTACTTTTTATACGTAGCGAAGTTTATCAACATTCGTAGAGTTCGTATAATTTCTTTAATTTGACGCTAATTGAGTTCCAACTTCGTTTTTTACTTTTTATACGTAGCGAAGTTTATCAACATTCGTAGAGTTCGTTATAATTTCTTTAATTTGACGCTAATTGAGTTCCAACTTCGTTTTTTACTTTTTATACGTAGCGAAGTTTATCAACATTCGTAGAGTTCGTTATAATTTCTTTAATTTGACGCTAATTGAGTTCCAACTTCGTTTTTTACTTTTTATACGTAGCGAAGTTTATCAACATTCGTAGAGTTCGTTATAATTTCTTTAATTTGACGCTAATTGAGTTCCAACTTCGTTTTTTACTTTTTATACGTAGCGAAGTTTATCAACATTCGTAGAGTTCGTTATAATTTCTTTAATTTGACGCTAATTGAGTTCCAACTTCGTTTTTTACTTTTTATACGTAGCGAAGTTTATCAACATTCGTAGAGTTCGTTATAATTTCTTTAATTTGACGCTAATTGAGTTCCAACTTCGTTTTTTACTTTTTATACGTAGCGAAGTTTATCAACATTCGTAGAGTTCGTTATAATTTCTTTAATTTGACGCTAATTGAGTTCCAACTTCGTTTTTTACTTTTTATACGTAGCGAAGTTTATCAACATTCGTAGAGTTCGTTATAATTTCTTTAATTTGACGCTAATTGAGTTCCAACTTCGTTTTTTACTTTTTATACGTAGCGAAGTTTATCAACATTCGTAGAGTTCGTTATAATTTCTTTAATTTGACGCTAATTGAGTTCCAACTTCGTTTTTTACTTTTTATATGTAGCGAAGTTTATCAACATTCGTAGAGATTCGTTATAATTTCTTTAATTTGACGCTAATTGAGTTCCAACTTCGTTTTTTACTTTTTATACGTAGCGAAGTTTATCAACATTCGTAGAGTTCGTTATAATTTCTTTAATTTGACGCTAATTGAGTTCCAACTTCGTTTTTTACTTTTTATACGTAGCGAAGTTTATCAACATTCGTAGAGTTCGTTATAATTTCTTTAATTTGACGCTAATTGAGTTCCAACTTCGTTTTTTACTTTTTATACGTAGCGAAGTTTATCAACATTCGTAGAGTTCGTTATAATTTCTTTAATTTGACGCTAATTGAGTTCCAACTTCGTTTTTTACTTTTTATACGTAGCGAAGTTTATCAACGTTCGTAGAGTTCGTTATAATTTCTTTAATTTGACGCTAATTGAGTTCCAACTTCGTTTTTTACTTTTTATATGTAGCGAAGTTTATCAACATTCGTAGAATTCGTTATAATTTCTTTAATTTGACGCTAATTGAGTTCCAACTTCGTTTTTTACTTTTTATACGTAGCGAAGTTTATCAACATTCGTAGAGTTCGTTATAATTTCTTTAATTTGACGCTAATTGAGTTCCAACTTCGTTTTTTACTTTTTATACGTAGCGAAGTTTATCAACATTCGTAGAGTTCGTTATAATTTCTTTAATTTGACGCTAATTGAGTTCCAACTTCGTTTTTTACTTTTTATACGTAGCGAAGTTTATCAACATTCGTAGAGTTCGTTATAATTTCTTTAATTTGACGCTAATTGAGTTCCAACTTCGTTTTTTACTTTTTATACGTAGCGAAGTTTATCAACATTCGTAGAGTTCGTTATAATTTCTTTAATTTGACGCTAATTGAGTTCCAACTTCGTTTTTTACTTTTTATACGTAGCGAAGTTTATCAACATTCGTAGAGTTCGTTATAATTTCTTTAATTTGACGCTAATTGAGTTCCAACTTCGTTTTTTACTTTTTATACGTAGCGAAGTTTATCAACATTCGTAGAGTTCGTTATAATTTCTTTAATTTGACGCTAATTGAGTTCCAACTTCGTTTTTTACTTTTTATACGTAGCGAAGTTTATCAACATTCGTAGAGTTCGTTATAATTTCTTTAATTTGACGCTAATTGAGTTCCAACTTCGTTTTTTACTTTTTATACGTAGCGAAGTTTATCAACATTCGTAGAGTTCGTTATAATTTCTTTAATTTGACGCTAATTGAGTTCCAACTTCGTTTTTTACTTTTTATACGTAGCGAAGTTTATCAACATTCGTAGAGTTCGTTATAATTTCTTTAATTTGACGCTAATTGAGTTCCAACTTCGTTTTTTACTTTTTATACGTAGCGAAGTTTATCAACATTCGTAGAGTTCGTTATAATTTCTTTAATTTGACGCTAATTGAGTTCCAACTTCGTTTTTTACTTTTTATACGTAGCGAAGTTTATCAACATTCGTAGAGTTCGTTATAATTTCTTTAATTTGACGCTAATTGAGTTCCAACTTCGTTTTTACTTTTTATACGTAGCGAAGTTTATCAACATTCGTAGAGTTCGTTATAATTTCTTTAATTTGACGCTAATTGAGTTCCAACTTCGTTTTTTACTTTTTATACGTAGCGAAGTTTATCAACATTCGTAGAGTTCGTTATAATTTCTTTAATTTGACGCTAATTGAGTTCCAACTTCGTTTTTTACTTTTTATACGTAGCGAAGTTTATCAACATTCGTAGAGTTCGTTATAATTTCTTTAATTTGACGCTAATTGAGTTCCAACTTCGTTTTTTACTTTTTATACGTAGCGAAGTTTATCAACATTCGTAGAGTTCGTTATAATTTCTTTAATTTGACGCTAATTGAGTTCCAACTTCGTTTTTTACTTTTTATACGTAGCGAAGTTTATCAACGTTCGTAGAGTTCGTTATAATTTCTTTAATTTGACGCTAATTGAGTTCCAACTTCGTTTTTTACTTTTTATATGTAGCGAAGTTTATCAACATTCGTAGAATTCGTTATAATTTCTTTAATTTGACGCTAATTGAGTTCCAACTTCGTTTTTTACTTTTTATATGTAGCGAAGTTTATCAACATTCGTAGAGTTCGTTATAATTTCTTTAATTTGACGCTAATTCAGTTCCTACTTCGTTTTTTACTTTTTATACGTAGCGAAGTGTATCAACATTCGTAGAGTTCGTTATAATTTCTTTAATTTGACGCTAATTGAGTTCCAACCTCGTTTTTTACTTTTTATACGTAGCGAAGTTTATCAACATTCGTAGAGTTCGTTATAATTTCTTTAATTTGACGCTAATTGAGTTCCAACTTCGTTTTTTTACTTTTTATACGTAGCGAAGTTTATCAACATTCGTAGAGTTCGTTATAATTTCTTTAATTTGACGCTAATTGAGTTCCAACTTCGTTTTTTACTTTTTATACGTAGCGAAGTTTATCAACGTTCGTAGAGTTCGTTATAATTTCTTTAATTTGACGCTAATTGAGTTCCAACTTCGTTTTTTACTTTTTATATGTAGCGAAGTTTATCAACATTCGTAGAATTCGTTATAATTTCTTTAATTTGACGCTAATTGAGTTCCAACTTCGTTTTTTACTTTTTATACGTAGCGAAGTTTATCAACATTCGTAGAGTTCGTTATAATTTCTTT
The DNA here is from genome assembly GCA_036926305.1 of Uropetala carovei. NCBI lineage: Eukaryota > Metazoa > Arthropoda > Insecta > Odonata > Petaluridae > Uropetala > Uropetala carovei. Next base: position 7,535 of record JAXCHB010000395.1, read on the forward strand.
AATTTGACGCTAATTGAGTTCCAACTTCGTTTTTTACTTTTTATACGTAGCGAAGTTTATCAACATTCGTAGAGTTCGTTATAATTTCTTTAATTTGACGCTAATTGAGTTCCAACTTCGTTTTTTACTTTTTATACGTAGCGAAGTTTATCAACATTCGTAGAGTTCGTTATAATTTCTTTAATTTGACGCTAATTGAGTTCCAACTTCGTTTTTTACTTTTTATACGTAGCGAAGTTTATCAACATTCGTAGAGTTCGTTATAATTTCTTTAATTTGACGCTAATTGAGTTCCAACTTCGTTTTTTACTTTTTATACGTAGCGAAGTTTATCAACATTCGTAGAGTTCGTTATAATTTCTTTAATTTGACGCTAATTGAGTTCCAACTTCGTTTTTTACTTTTTATATGTAGCGAAGTTTATCAACATTCGTAGAATTCGTTATAATTTCTTTAATTTGACGCTAATTGAGTTCCAACTTCGTTTTTTACTTTTTATATGTAGCGAAGTTTATCAACATTCGTAGAGTTCGTTATAATTTCTTTAATTTGACGCTAATTCAGTTCCTACTTCGTTTTTTACTTTTTATACGTAGCGAAGTTTATCAACATTCGTAGAGTTCGTTATAATTTCTTTAATTTGACGCTAATTGAGTTCCAACCTCGTTTTTTACTTTTTATACGTAGCGAAGTTTATCAACATTCGTAGAGTTCGTTATAATTTCTTTAATTTGACGCTAATTGAGTTCCAACTTCGTTTTTTACTTTTTATACGTAGCGAAGTTTATCAACATTCGTAGAGTTCGTTATAATTTCTTTAATTTGACGCTAATTGAGTTCCAACTTCGTTTTTTACTTTTTATACGTAGCGAAGTTTATCAACGTTCGTAGAGTTCGTTATAATTTCTTTAATTTGACGCTAATTGAGTTCCAACTTCGTTTTTTACTTTTTATATGTAGCGAAGTTTATCAACATTCGTAGAATTCGTTATAATTTCTTTAATTTGACGCTAATTGAGTTCCAACTTCGTTTTTTACTTTTTATACGTAGCGAAGTTTATCAACATTCGTAGAGTTCGTTATAATTTCTTTAATTTGACGCTAATTGAGTTCCAACTTCGTTTTTTACTTTTTATACGTAGCGAAGTTTATCAACATTCGTAGAGTTCGTTATAATTTCTTTAATTTGACGCTAATTGAGTTCCAACCTCGTTTTTTACTTTTTATACGTAGCGAAGTTTATCAACATTCGTAGAGTTCGTTATAATTTCTTTAATTTGACGCTAATTGAGTTCCAACTTCGTTTTTTACTTTTTATACGTAGCGAAGTTTATCAACATTCGTAGAGTTCGTTATAATTTCTTTAATTTGACGCTAATTGAGTTCCAACTTCGTTTTTTACTTTTTATACGTAGCGAAGTTTATCAACATTCGTAGAGTTCGTTATAATTTCTTTAATTTGACGCTAATTGAGTTCCAACTTCGTTTTTTACTTTTTATACGTAGCGAAGTTTATCAACATTCGTAGAGTTCGTTATAATTTCTTTAATTTGACGCTAATTGAGTTCCAACTTCGTTTTTTACTTTTTATATGTAGCGAAGTTTATCAACATTCGTAGAGTTCGTTATAATTTCTTTAATTTGACGCTAATTGAGTTCCAACTTCGTTTTTTACTTTTTATACGTAGCGAAGTTTATCAACATTCGTAGAGTTCGTTATAATTTCTTTAATTTGACGCTAATTCAGTTCCAACTTCGTTTTTTACTTTTTATACGTAGCGATGTTTATCAACATTCGTAGAATTCGTTATAATTTCTTTAATTTGACGCTAATTGAGTTCCAACTTCGTTTTTTACTTTTTATACGTAGCGAAGTTTATCAACATTCGTAGAGTTCGTTATAATTTCTTTAATTTGACGCTAATTGAGTTCCAACTTCGTTTTTTACTTTTTATACGTAGCGAAGTTTATCAACATTCGTAGAATTCGTTATAATTTCTTTAATTTGACGCTAATTGAGTTCCAACTTCGTTTTTTACTTTTTATACGTAGCGAAGTTTATCAACATTCGTAGAGTTCGTTATAATTTCTTTAATTTGACGCTAATTGAGTTCCAACTTCGTTTTTTACTTTTTATACGTAGCGAAGTTTATCAACGTTCGTAGAGTTCGTTATAATTTCTTTAATTTGACGCTAATTGAGTTCCAACTTCGTTTTTTACTTTTTATATGTAGCGAAGTTTATCAACATTCGTAGAATTCGTTATAATTTCTTTAATTTGACGCTAATTGAGTTCCAACTTCGTTTTTTACTTTTTATATGTAGCGAAGTTTATCAACATTCGTAGAGTTCGTTATAATTTCTTTAATTTGACGCTAATTGAGTTCCAACTTCGTTTTTTACTTTTTATACGTAGCGATGTTTATCAACATTCGTAGAGTTCGTTTTAATTTCTTTAATTTGACGCTAATTGAGTTCCAACTTCGTTTTTTACTTTTTATATGTAGCGAAGTTTATCAACATTCGTAGAGTTCGTTATAATTTCTTTAATTTGACGCTAATTGAGTTCCAACTTCGTTTTTTACTTTTTATATGTAGCGAAGTTTATCAACATTCGTAGAATTCGTTATAATTTCTTTAATTTGACGCTAATTGAGTTCCAACTTCGTTTTTTACTTTTTATACGTAGCGAAGTTTATCAACATTCGTAGAGTTCGTTATAATTTCTTTAATTTGACGCTAATTGAGTTCCAACTTCGTTTTTTACTTTTTATACGTAGCGAAGTTTATCAACATTCGTAGAGTTCGTTATAATTTCTTTAATTTGACGCTAATTGAGTTCCAACTTCGTTTTTTACTTTTTATATGTAGCGAAGTTTATCAACATTCGTAGAGTTCGTTATAATTTCTTTAATTTGACGCTAATTGAGTTCCAACTTCGTTTTTTACTTTTTATATGTAGCGAAGTTTATCAACATTCGTAGAATTCGTTATAATTTCTTTAATTTGACGCTAATTGAGTTCCAACTTCGTTTTTTACTTTTTATATGTAGCGAAGTTTATCAACATTCGTAGAGTTCGTTATAATTTCTTTAATTTGACGCTAATTGAGTTCCAACTTCGTTTTTTACTTTTTATACGTAGCGATGTTTATCAACATTCGTAGAGTTCGTTTTAATTTCTTTAATTTGACGCTAATTGAGTTCCAACTTCGTTTTTTACTTTTTATATGTAGCGAAGTTTATCAACATTCGTAGAGTTCGTTATAATTTCTTTAATTTGACGCTAATTGAGTTCCAACTTCGTTTTTTACTTTTTATATGTAGCGAAGTTTATCAACATTCGTAGAATTCGTTATAATTTCTTTAATTTGACGCTAATTGAGTTCCAACTTCGTTTTTTACTTTTTATACGTAGCGAAGTTTATCAACATTCGTAGAGTTCGTTATAATTTCTTTAATTTGACGCTAATTGAGTTCCAACTTCGTTTTTTACTTTTTATACGTAGCGAAGTTTATCAACATTCGTCGAGTTCGTTATAATTTCTTTAATTTGACGCTAATTGAGTTCCAACTTCGTTTTTTACTTTTTATATGTAGCGAAGTTTATCAACATTCGTAGAGTTCGTTATAATTTCTTTAATTTGACGCTAATTGAGTTCCAACTTCGTTTTTTACTTTTTATATGTAGCGAAGTTTATCAACATTCGTAGAATTCGTTATAATTTCTTTAATTTGACGCTAATTGAGTTCCAACTTCGTTTTTTACTTTTTATACGTAGCGAAGTTTATCAACATTCGTAGAGTTCGTTATAATTTCTTTAATTTGACGCTAATTGAGTTCCAACTTCGTTTTTTACTTTTTATATGTAGCGAAGTTTATCAACATTCGTAGAGTTCGTTATAATTTCTTTAATTTGACGCTAATTGAGTTCCAACTTCGTTTTTTACTTTTTATATGTAGCGAAGTTTATCAACATTCGTAGAATTCGTTATAATTTCTTTAATTTGACGCTAATTGAGTTCCAACTTCGTTTTTTACTTTTTATACGTAGCGAAGTTTATCAACATTCGTAGAGTTCGTTATAATTTCTTTAATTTGACGCTAATTGAGTTCCAACTTCGTTTTTTACTTTTTATACGTAGCGAAGTTTATCAACATTCGTAGAGTTCGTTATAATTTCTTTAATTTGACGCTAATTGAGTTCCAACTTCGTTTTTTACTTTTTATAGGTAGCGTAGTTTATCAACATTCGTAGAATTCGTTATAATTTCTTTAATTTGACGCTAATTGAGTTCCAACCTCGTTTTTTACTTTTTATACGTAGCGAAGTTTATCAACATTCGTAGAGTTCGTTATAATTTCTTTAATTTGACGCTAATTGAGTTCCAACTTCGTTTTTTACTTTTTATACGTAGCGAAGTTTATCAACATTCGTAGAGTTCGTTATAATTTCTTTAATTTGACGCTAATTGAGTTCCAACTTCGTTTTTTACTTTTTATACGTAGCGAAGTTTATCAACATTCGTAGAGTTCGTTATAATTTCTTTAATTTGACGCTAATTGAGTTCCAACCTCGTTTTTTACTTTTTATACGTAGCGAAGTTTATCAACATTCGTAGAATTCGTTATAATTTCTTTAATTTGACGCTAATTGAGTTCCAACCTCGTTTTTTACTTTTTATACGTAGCGAAGTTTATCAACATTCGTAGAGTTCGTTATAATTTCTTTAATTTGACGCTAATTGAGTTCCATCTTCGTTTTTTACTTTTTATACGTAGCGAAGTTTATCAACATTCGTAGAGTTCGTTATAATTTCTTTAATTTGACGCTAATTGAGTTCCAACTTCGTTTTTTACTTTTTATACGTAGCGAAGTTTATCAACATTCGTAGAGTTCGTTATAATTTCTTTAATTTGACGCTAATTGAGTTCCAACTTCGTTTTTTACTTTTTATACGTAGCGAAGTTTATCAACATTCGTAGAGTTCGTTATAATTTCTTTAATTTGACGCTAATTGAGTTCCAACCTCGTTTTTTACTTTTTATACGTAGCGAAGTTTATCAACATTCGTAGAGTTCGTTATAATTTCTTTAATTTGACGCTAATTAAGTTCCAACTTCGTTTTTTACTTTTTATACGTAGCGAAGTTTATCAACATTCGTAGAATTCGTTATAATTTCTTTAATTTGACGCTAATTGAGTTCCAACTTCGTTTTTTACTTTTTATACGTAGCGAAGTTTATCAACATTCGTAGAATTCGTTATAATTTCTTTAATTTGACGCTAATTGAGTTCCAACTTCGTTTTTTACTTTTTATACGTAGCGAAGTTTATCAACATTCGTAGAATTCGTTATAATTTCTTTAATTTGACGCTAATTGAGTTCCAACCTCGTTTTTTACTTTTTATACGTAGCGAAGTTTATCAACATTCGTAGAGTTCGTTATAATTTCTTTAATTTGACGCTAATTGAGTTCCATCTTCGTTTTTTACTTTTTATACGTAGCGAAGTTTATCAACATTCGTAGAGTTCGTTATAATTTCTTTAATTTGACGCTAATTCAGTTCCAACTTCGTTTTTTACTTTTTATACGTAGCGAAGTTTATCAACATTCGTAGAGTTCGTTATAATTTCTTTAATTTGACGCTAATTGAGTTCCAACTTCGTTTTTTACTTTTTATACGTAGCGAAGTTTATCAACATTCGTAGAGTTCGTTATAATTTCTTTAATTTGACGCTAATTGAGTTCCAACCTCGTTTTTTACTTTTTATACGTAGCGTAGTTTATCAACATTCGTAGAATTCGTTATAATTTCTTTAATTTGACGCTAATTGAGTTCCAACCTCGTTTTTTACTTTTTATACGTAGCGAAGTTTATCAACATTCGTAGAGTTCGTTATAATTTCTTTAATTTGACGCTAATTGAGTTCCAACTTCGTTTTTTACTTTTTATACGTAGCGAAGTTTATCAACATTCGTAGAGTTCGTTATAATTTCTTTAATTTGACGCTAATTGAGTTCCAACTTCGTTTTTTACTTTTTATACGTAGCGAAGTTTATCAACATTCGTAGAGTTCGTTATAATTTCTTTAATTTGACGCTAATTGAGTTCCAACTTCGTTTTTTACTTTTTATACGTAGCGAAGTTTATCAACATTCGTAGAGTTCGTTATAATTTCTTTAATTTGACGCTAATTGAGTTCCAACCTCGTTTTTTACTTTTTATACGTAGCGAAGTTTATCAACATTCGTAGAGTTCGTTATAATTTCTTTAATTTGACGCTAATTAAGTTCCAACTTCGTTTTTTACTTTTTATACGTAGCGAAGTTTATCAACATTCGTAGAATTCGTTATAATTTCTTTAATTTGACGCTAATTGAGTTCCAACTTCGTTTTTTACTTTTTATACGTAGCGAAGTTTATCAACATTCGTAGAATTCGTTATAATTTCTTTAATTTGACGCTAATTGAGTTCCAACTTCGTTTTTTACTTTTTATACGTAGCGAAGTTTATCAACATTCGTAGAATTCGTTATAATTTCTTTAATTTGACGCTAATTGAGTTCCAACCTCGTTTTTTACTTTTTATACGTAGCGAAGTTTATCAACATTCGTAGAGTTCGTTATAATTTCTTTAATTTGACGCTAATTGAGTTCCAACTTCGTTTTTTACTTTTTATACGTAGCGAAGTTTATCAACATTCGTAGAGTTCGTTATAATTTCTTTAATTTGACGCTAATTCAGTTCCAACTTCGTTTTTTACTTTTTATACGTAGCGAAGTTTATCAACATTCGTAGAGTTCGTTATAATTTCTTTAATTTGACGCTAATTGAGTTCCAACTTCGTTTTTTACTTTTTATACGTAGCGATGTTTATCAACATTCGTAGAGTTCGTTCTAATTTCTTTAATTTGACGCTAATTGAGTTCCAACTTCGTTTTTTACTTTTTATATGTAGCGAAGTTTATCAACATTCGTAGAGTTCGTTATAATTTCTTTAATTTGACGCTAATTGAGTTCCAACTTCGTTTTTTACTTTTTATATGTAGCGAAGTTTATCAACATTCGTAGAATTCGTTATAATTTCTTTAATTTGACGCTAATTGAGTTCCAACTTCGTTTTTTACTTTTTATACGTAGCGAAGTTTATCAACATTCGTAGAGTTCGTTATAATTTCTTTAATTTGACGCTAATTGAGTTCCAACTTCGTTTTTTACTTTTTATACGTAGCGAAGTTTATCAACATTCGTAGAGTTCGTTATAATTTCTTTAATTTGACGCTAATTGAGTTCCAACTTCGTTTTTTACTTTTTATATGTAGCGAAGTTTATCAACATTCGTAGAGTTCGTTATAATTTCTTTAATTTGACGCTAATTGAGTTCCAACTTCGTTTTTTACTTTTTATATGTAGCGAAGTTTATCAACATTCGTAGAATTCGTTATAATTTCTTTAATTTGACGCTAATTGAGTTCCAACTTCGTTTTTTACTTTTTATATGTAGCGAAGTTTATCAACATTCGTAGAGTTCGTTATAATTTCTTTAATTTGACGCTAATTGAGTTCCAACTTCGTTTTTTACTTTTTATACGTAGCGATGTTTATCAACATTCGTAGAGTTCGTTTTAATTTCTTTAATTTGACGCTAATTGAGTTCCAACTTCGTTTTTTACTTTTTATATGTAGCGAAGTTTATCAGCATTCGTAGAGTTCGTTATAATTTCTTTAATTTGACGCTAATTGAGTTCCAACTTCGTTTTTTACTTTTTATATGTAGCGAAGTTTATCAACATTCGTAGAATTCGTTATAATTTCTTTAATTTGACGCTAATTGAGTTCCAACTTCGTTTTTTACTTTTTATACGTAGCGAAGTTTATCAACATTCGTAGAGTTCGTTATAATTTCTTTAATTTGACGCTAATTGAGTTCCAACTTCGTTTTTTACTTTTTATACGTAGCGAAGTTTATCAATATTCGTAGAGTTCGTTATAATTTCTTTAATTTGACGCTAATTGAGTTCCAACTTCGTTTTTTACTTTTTATATGTAGCGAAGTTTATCAACATTCGTAGAGTTCGTTATAATTTCTTTAATTTGACGCTAATTGAGTTCCAACTTCGTTTTTTACTTTTTATATGTAGCGAAGTTTATCAACATTCGTAGAATTCGTTATAATTTCTTTAATTTGACGCTAATTGAGTTCCAACTTCGTTTTTTACTTTTTATACGTAGCGAAGTTTATCAACATTCGTAGAGTTCGTTATAATTTCTTTAATTTGACGCTAATTGAGTTCCAACTTCGTTTTTTACTTTTTATATGTAGCGAAGTTTATCAACATTCGTAGAGTTCGTTATAATTTCTTTAATTTGACGCTAATTGAGTTCCAACTTCGTTTTTTACTTTTTATATGTAGCGAAGTTTATCAACATTCGTAGAATTCGTTATAATTTCTTTAATTTGACGCTAATTGAGTTCCAACTTCGTTTTTTACTTTTTATACGTAGCGAAGTTTATCAACATTCGTAGAGTTCGTTATAATTTCTTTAATTTGACGCTAATTGAGTTCCAACCTCGTTTTTTACTTTTTATACGTAGCGAAGTTTATCAACATTCGTAGAGTTCGTTATAATTTCTTTAATTTGACGCTAATTGAGTTCCAACTTCGTTTTTTACTTTTTATACGTAGCGAAGTTTATCAACATTCGTAGAGTTCGTTATAATTTCTTTAATTTGACGCTAATTGAGTTCCAACTTCGTTTTTTACTTTTTATACGTAGCGAAGTTTATCAACATTCGTAGAGTTCGTTATAATTTCTTTAATTTGACGCTAATTGAGTTCCAACTTCGTTTTTTACTTTTTATACGTAGCGAAGTTTATCAACATTCGTAGAGTTCGTTATAATTTCTTTAATTTGACGCTAATTGAGTTCCAACCTCGTTTTTTACTTTTTATACGTAGCGAAGTTTATCAACATTCGTAGAGTTCGTTATAATTTCTTTAATTTGACGCTAATTAAGTTCCAACTTCGTTTTTTACTTTTTATACGTAGCGAAGTTTATCAACATTCGTAGAATTCGTTATAATTTCTTTAATTTGACGCTAATTGAGTTCCAACTTCGTTTTTTACTTTTTATACGTAGCGAAGTTTATCAACATTCGTAGAATTCGTTATAATTTCTTTAATTTGACGCTAATTGAGTTCCAACTTCGTTTTTTACTTTTTATACGTAGCGAAGTTTATCAACATTCGTAGAATTCGTTATAATTTCTTTAATTTGACGCTAATTGAGTTCCAACCTCGTTTTTTACTTTTTATACGTAGCGAAGTTTATCAACATTCGTAGAGTTCGTTATAATTTCTTTAATTTGACGCTAATTGAGTTCCAACTTCGTTTTTTACTTTTTATACGTAGCGAAGTTTATCAACATTCGTAGAGTTCGTTATAATTTCTTTAATTTGACGCTAATTCAGTTCCAACTTCGTTTTTTACTTTTTATACGTAGCGAAGTTTATCAACATTCGTAGAGTTCGTTATAATTTCTTTAATTTGACGCTAATTGAGTTCCAACTTCGTTTTTTACTTTTTATACGTAGCGAACTTTATCAACATTCGTAGAATTCGTTATAATTTCTTTAATTTGACGCTAATTGAGTTCCAACTTCGTTTTTTACTTTTTATACGTAGCGAAGTTTATCAACATTCGTAGAATTCGTTATAATTTCTTTAATTTGACGCTAATTGAGTTCCAACTTCGTTTTTTACTTTTTATACGTAGCGAAGTTTATCAACATTCGTAGAGTTCGTTATAATTTCTTTAATTTGACGCTAATTGAGTTCCAACTTCGTTTTTTACTTTTTATACGTAGCGAAGTTTATCAACATTCGTAGAGTTCGTTATAATTTCTTTAATTTGACGCTAATTGAGTTCCAACTTCGTTTTTTACTTTTTATACGTAGCGAAGTTTATCAACATTTTTAGAGTTCGTTATAATTTCTTTAATTTGACGCTAATTCAGTTCCAACTTCGTTTTTTACTTTTTATACGTAGCGAAGTTTATCAACATTCGTAGAGTTCGTTATAATTTCTTTAATTTGACGCTAATTGAGTTCCAACTTCGTTTTTTACTTTTTATACGTAGCGAAGTTTATCAACATTCGTAGAATTCGTTATAATTTCTTTAATTTGACGCTAATTGAGTTCCAACTTCGTTTTTTACTTTTTATACGTAGCGAAGTTTATCAACATTCGTAGAGTTCGTTATAATTTCTTTAATTTGACGCTAATTGAGTTCCAACTTCGTTTTTTACTTTTTATACGTAGCGAAGTTTATCAACATTCGTAGAATTCGTTATAATTTCTTTAATTTGACGCTAATTGAGTTCCAACTTCGTTTTTTACTTTTTATACGTAGCGAAGTTTATCAACATTCGTAGAGTTCGTTATAATTTCTTTAATTTGACGCTAATTGAGTTCCAACTTCGTTTTTTACTTTTTATACGTAGCGAAGTTTATCAACATTCGTAGAGTTCGTTATAATTTCTTTAATTTGACGCTAATTGAGTTCCAACTTCGTTTTTTACTTTTTATACGTAGCGAAGTTTATCAACATTCGTAGAGTTCGTTATAATTTCTTTAATTTGACGCTAATTGAGTTCCAACTTCGTTTTTTACTTTTTATACGTAGCGAAGTTTATCAACATTCGTAGAATTCGTTATAATTTCTTTAATTTGACGCTAATTGAGTTCCAACATCGTTTTTTACTTTTTATATGTAGCGAAGTTTATCAACATTCGTAGAGTTCGTTATAATTTCTTTAATTTGACGCTAATTGAGTTCCAACTTCGTTTTTTACTTTTTATACGTAGCGAAGTTTATCAACATTCGTAGAGTTCGTTATAATTTCTTTAATTTGACGCTAATTGAGTTCCAACTTCGTTTTTTACTTTTTATACGTAGCGAAGTTTATCAACATTCGTAGAATTCGTTATAATTTCTTTAATTTGACGCTAATTGAGTTCCAACTTCGTTTTTTACTTTTTATACGTAGCGAAGTTTATCAACATTCGTAGAGTTCGTTATAATTTCTTTAATTTGACGCTAATTGAGTTCCAACTTCGTTTTTTACTTTTTATATGTAGCGAAGTTTATCAACATTCGTAGAGTTCGTTATAATTTCTTTAATTTGACGCTAATTGAGTTCCAACTTCGTTTTTTACTTTTTATACGTAGCGAAGTTTATCAACATTCGTAGAGTTCGTTATAATTTCTTTAATTTGACGCTAATTGAGTTCCAACTTCGTTTTTTACTTTTTATACGTAGCGAAGTTTATCAACATTCGTAGAATTCGTTATAATTTCTTTAATTTGACGCTAATTGAGTTCCAACTTCGTTTTTTACTTTTTATATGTAGCGAAGTTTATCAACATTCGTAGAGTTCGTTATAATTTCTTTAATTTGACGCTAATTGAGTTCCAACTTCGTTTTTTACTTTTTATATGTAGCGAAGTTTATCAACATTCGTAGAATTCGTTATAATTTCTTTAATTTGACGCTAATTGAGTTCCAACTTCGTTTTTTACTTTTTATATGTAGCGAAGTTTATCAACATTCGTAGAGTTCGTTATAATTTCTTTAATTTGACGCTAATTCAGTTCCAACTTCGTTTTTTACTTTTTATACGTAGCGATGTTTATCAACATTCGTAGAGTTCGTTTTAATTTCTTTAATTTGACGCTAATTGAGTTCCAACTTTGTTTTTTACTTTTTATACGTAGCGAAGTTTATCAACATTCGTAGAGTTCGTTATAATTTCTTTAATTTGACGCTAATTGAGTTCCAACTTCGTTTTTTACTTTTTATATGTAGCGAAGTTTATCAACATTCGTAGAGTTCGTTATAATTTCTTTAATTTGACGCTAATTGAGTTCCAACTTCGTTTTTTACTTTTTATATGTAGCGAAGTTTATCAACATTCGTAGAGTTCGTTATGATTTCTTTAATTTGACGCTAATTGAGTTCCAACTTCGTTTTTTACTTTTTATATGTAGCGAAGTTTATCAACATTCGTAGAGTTCGTTATGATTTCTTTAATTTGACGCTAATTGAGTTCCAACTTCGTTTTTTACTTTTTATATGTAGCGAAGTTTATCATCATTCGTAGAGTTCGTTATAATTTCTTTAATTTGACGCTAATTGAGTTCCAACTTCGTTTTTTACATTTTATATGTAGCGAAGTTTATCAACATTCGTAGAGTTCGTTATAATTTCTTTAATTTGACGCTAATTGAGTTCCAACTTCGTTTTTTACTTTTTATATGTAGCGAAGTTTATCAACATTCGTAGAGTTCGTTTTAATTTCTTTAATATGACGCTAATTGAGTTCCAACTTCGTTTTTTACTTTTTATATGTAGCGAAGTTTATCAACATTCGTAGACTTCGTTATCATTTCTTTAATTTGACGCTAGTTGAGTTCCAACTTCGTTTTTTACTTTTTATATGTAGCGAAGCTTATCAACATTCGTAGAGTTCGTTATCATTTCTTTAATTCGACGCTATTTGAGTTCCAACTTCGTTTTTTACTTTTTATATGTAGCGAAGTTTATCAACATTCGTAGAGTTCGTTATAATTTCTTTAATTTGACGCTAATTGAGTTCCAACTTCGTTTTTTACTTTTTATATGTAGCGAAGTTTATCAACATTCGTAGAGTTCGTTATAATTTCTTTAATTTGACGCTAATTGAGTTCCAACTTCGTTTTTTACTTTTTATATGTAGCGAAGTTTATCAACATTCGTAGAGTTCGTTATAATTTATTTAATTTGACGCTAATTGAGTTCCAACTTCGTTTTTTACTTTTTATATGCAGCGAAGTTTATCAACATTCGTAGAGTTCGTTATCATTTCTTTAATTCGACGCTAATTGAGTTCCAACTTCGTTTTTTACTTTTTATATGTAGCGAAGTTTATCAACATTCGTAGAGTTCGTTATAATTTCTTTAATTCGACGCTAATTGAGTTCCAACTTCGTTTTTTACTTTTTATATGTAGCGAAGTTTATCAACATTCGTAGAGTTCGTTATAATTTCTTTAATTTGACGCTAATTCAGTTCCAACTTCGTTTTTTACTTTTTATATGTAGCGAAGTTTATCAACATTCGTAGAATTCGTTATAATTTCTTTAATTTGACGCTAATTGAGTTCCAACTTCGTTTTTTACTTTTTATATGTAGCGAAGTTTATCAACATTCGTAGAGTTCGTTATAATTTCTTTAATTTGACGCTAATTGAGTTCCAACTTCGTTTTTTACTTTTTATATGTAGCGAAGTTTATCAACATTCGTAGAATTCGTTATAATTTCTTTAATTTGACGCTAATTGAGTTCCAACTTCGTTTTTTACTTTTTATATGTAGCGAAGTTTATCAACATTCGTAGAGTTCGTTATAATTTCTTTAATTTGACGCTAATTCAGTTCCAACTTCGTTTTTTACTTTTTATACGTAGCGATGTTTATCAACATTCGTAGAGTTCGTTTTAATTTCTTTAATTTGACGCTAATTGAGTTCCAACTTTGTTTTTTACTTTTTATACGTAGCGAAGTTTATCAACATTCGTAGAGTTCGTTATAATTTCTTTAATTTGACGCTAATTGAGTTCCAACTTCGTTTTTTACTTTTTATATGTAGCGAAGTTTATCAACATTCGTAGAGTTCGTTATGATTTCTTTAATTTGACGCTAATTGAGTTCCAACTTCGTTTTTTACTTTTTATATGTAGCGAAGTTTATCATCATTCGTGGAGTTCGTTATAATTTCTTTAATTTGACGCTAATTGAGTTCCAACTTCGTTTTTTACATTTTATATGTAGCGAAGTTTATCAACATTCGTAGAGTTCGTTATAATTTCTTTAATTTGACGCTAATTGAGTTCCAACTTCGTTTTTTACTTTTTATATGTAGCGAAGTTTATCGACATTCGTAGAGTTCGTTTTAATTTCTTTAATATGACGCTAATTGAGTTCCAACTTCGTTTTTTACTTTTTATATGTAGCGAAGTTTATCAACATTCGTAGAGTTCGTTATCATTTCTTTAATTTGACGCTAATTGAGTTCCAACTTCGTTTTTTACTTTTTATATGTAGCGAAGCTTATCAACATTCGTAGAGTTCGTTATCATTTCTTTAATTCGACGCTATTTGAGTTCCAACTTCGTTTTTTACTTTTTATATGTAGCGAAGTTTATCAACATTCGTAGAGTTCGTTATAATTTCTTTAATTTGACGCTAATTGAGTTCCAACTTCGTTTTTTACTTTTTATATGTAGCGAAGTTTATCAACATTCGTAGAGTTCGTTATAATTTCTTTAATTTGACGCTAATTGAGTTCCAACTTCGTTTTTTACTTTTTATATGTAGCGAAGTTTATCAACATTCGTAGAGTTCGTTACAATTTCTTTAATTCGACGCTAATTGAGTTCCAACTTCGTTTTTTACTTTTTATATGTAGCGAAGTTTATCAACATTCGTAGAGTTCGTTATGATTTCTTTAATTCGACGCTAATTGAGTTCCAACTTCGTTTTTTACTTTTTATATGTAGCGAAGTTTATCAACATTCGTAGAGTTCGTTATAATTTCTTTAATTTGACGCTAATTGAGTTCCAACTTCGTTTTTTACTTTTTATACGTAGCGAAGTTTATCAACATTTTTAGAGTTCGTTATAATTTCTTTAATTTGACGCTAATTCAGTTCCAACTTCGTTTTTTACTTTTTATACGTAGCGAAGTTTATCAACATTCGTAGAGTTCGTTATAATTTCTTTAATTTGACGCTAATTGAGTTCCAACTTCGTTTTTTACTTTTTATACGTAGCGAAGTTTATCAACATTCGTAGAATTCGTTATAATTTCTTTAATTTGACGCTAATTGAGTTCCAACTTCGTTTTTTACTTTTTATACGTAGCGAAGTTTATCAACATTCGTAGAGTTCGTTATAATTTCTTTAATTTGACGCTAATTGAGTTCCAACTTCGTTTTTTACTTTTTATACGTAGCGAAGTTTATCAACATTCGTAGAATTCGTTATAATTTCTTTAATTTGACGCTAATTGAGTTCCAACTTCGTTTTTTACTTTTTATACGTAGCGAAGTTTATCAACATTCGTAGAGTTCGTTATAATTTCTTTAATTTGACGCTAATTGAGTTCCAACTTCGTTTTTTACTTTTTATACGTAGCGAAGTTTATCAACATTCGTAGAGTTCGTTATAATTTCTTTAATTTGACGCTAATTGAGTTCCAACTTCGTTTTTTACTTTTTATACGTAGCGAAGTTTATCAACATTCGTAGAGTTCGTTATAATTTCTTTAATTTGACGCTAATTGAGTTCCAACTTCGTTTTTTACTTTTTATACGTAGCGAAGTTTATCAACATTCGTAGAATTCGTTATAATTTCTTTAATTTGACGCTAATTGAGTTCCAACTTCGTTTTTTACTTTTTATATGTAGCGAAGTTTATCAACATTCGTAGAGTTCGTTATAATTTCTTTAATTTGACGCTAATTGAGTTCCAACTTCGTTTTTTACTTTTTATGCGTAGCGAAGTTTATCAACATTCGTAGAGTTCGTTATAATTTCTTTAATTTGACGCTAATTGAGTTCCAACTTCGTTTTTTACTTTTTATACGTAGCGAAGTTTATCAACATTCGTAGAATTCGTTATAATTTCTTTAATTTGACGCTAATTGAGTTCCAACTTCGTTTTTTACTTTTTATACGTAGCGAAGTTTATCAACATTCGTAGAGTTCGTTATAATTTCTTTAATTTGACGCTAATTGAGTTCCAACTTCGTTTTTTACTTTTTATATGTAGCGAAGTTTATCAACATTCGTAGAGTTCGTTATAATTTCTTTAATTTGACGCTAATTGAGTTCCAACTTCGTTTTTTACTTTTTATACGTAGCGAAGTTTATCAACATTCGTAGAGTTCGTTATAATTTCTTTAATTTGACGCTAATTGAGTTCCAACTTCGTTTTTTACTTTTTATACGTAGCGAAGTTTATCAACATTCGTAGAATTCGTTATAATTTCTTTAATTTGACGCTAATTGAGTTCCAACTTCGTTTTTTACTTTTTATATGTAGCGAAGTTTATCAACATTCGTAGAGTTCGTTATAATTTCTTTAATTTGACGCTAATTGAGTTCCAACTTCGTTTTTTACTTTTTATATGTAGCGAAGTTTATCAACATTCGTAGAATTCGTTATAATTTCTTTAATTTGACGCTAATTGAGTTCCAACTTCGTTTTTTACTTTTTATATGTAGCGAAGTTTATCAACATTCGTAGAGTTCGTTATAATTTCTTTAATTTGATGCTAATTCAGTTCCAACTTCGTTTTTTACTTTTTATACGTAGCGATGTTTATCAACATTCGTAGAGTTCGTTTTAATTTCTTTAATTTGACGCTAATTGAGTTCCAACTTTGTTTTTTACTTTTTATACGTAGCGAAGTTTATCAACATTCGTAGAGTTCGTTATAATTTCTTTAATTTGACGCTAATTGAGTTCCAACTTCGTTTTTTACTTTTTATATGTAGCGAAGTTTATCAACATTCGTAGAGTTCGTTATAATTTCTTTAATTTGACGCTAATTGAGTTCCAACTTCGTTTTTTACTTTTTATATGTAGCGAAGTTTATCAACATTCGTAGAGTTCGTTATGATTTCTTTAATTTGACGCTAATTGAGTTCCAACTTCGTTTTTTACTTTTTATATGTAGCGAAGTTTATCAACATTCGTAGAGTTCGTTATGATTTCTTTAATTTGACGCTAATTGAGTTCCAACTTCGTTTTTTACTTTTTATATGTAGCGAAGTTTATCATCATTCGTAGAGTTCGTTATAATTTCTTTAATTTGACGCTAATTGAGTTCCAACTTCGTTTTTTACATTTTATATGTAGCGAAGTTTATCAACATTCGTAGAGTTCGTTATAATTTCTTTAATTTGACGCTAATTGAGTTCCAACTTCGTTTTTTACTTTTTATATGTAGCGAAGTTTATCAACATTCGTAGAGTTCGTTTTAATTTCTTTAATATGACGCTAATTGAGTTCCAACTTCGTTTTTTACTTTTTATATGTAGCGAAGTTTATCAACATTCGTAGACTTCGTTATCATTTCTTTAATTTGACGCTAGTTGAGTTCCAACTTCGTTTTTTACTTTTTATATGTAGCGAAGCTTATCAACATTCGTAGAGTTCGTTATCATTTCTTTAATTCGACGCTATTTGAGTTCCAACTTCGTTTTTTACTTTTTATATGTAGCGAAGTTTATCAACATTCGTAGAGTTCGTTATAATTTCTTTAATTTGACGCTAATTGAGTTCCAACTTCGTTTTTTACTTTTTATATGTAGCGAAGTTTATCAACATTCGTAGAGTTCGTTATAATTTCTTTAATTTGACGCTAATTGAGTTCCAACTTCGTTTTTTACTTTTTATATGTAGCGAAGTTTATCAACATTCGTAGAGTTCGTTATAATTTATTTAATTTGACGCTAATTGAGTTCCAACTTCGTTTTTTACTTTTTATATGCAGCGAAGTTTATCAACATTCGTAGAGTTCGTTATCATTTCTTTAATTCGACGCTAATTGAGTTCCAACTTCGTTTTTTACTTTTTATATGTAGCGAAGTTTATCAACATTCGTAGAGTTCGTTATAATTTCTTTAATTCGACGCTAATTGAGTTCCAACTTCGTTTTTTACTTTTTATATGTAGCGAAGTTTATCAACATTCGTAGAGTTCGTTATAATTTCTTTAATTTGACGCTAATTCAGTTCCAACTTCGTTTTTTACTTTTTATATGTAGCGAAGTTTATCAACATTCGTAGAATTCGTTATAATTTCTTTAATTTGACGCTAATTGAGTTCCAACTTCGTTTTTTACTTTTTATATGTAGCGAAGTTTATCAACATTCGTAGAGTTCGTTATAATTTCTTTAATTTGACGCTAATTGAGTTCCAACTTCGTTTTTTACTTTTTATATGTAGCGAAGTTTATCAACATTCGTAGAATTCGTTATAATTTCTTTAATTTGACGCTAATTGAGTTCCAACTTCGTTTTTTACTTTTTATATGTAGCGAAGTTTATCAACATTCGTAGAGTTCGTTATAATTTCTTTAATTTGACGCTAATTCAGTTCCAACTTCGTTTTTTACTTTTTATACGTAGCGATGTTTATCAACATTCGTAGAGTTCGTTTTAATTTCTTTAATTTGACGCTAATTGAGTTCCAACTTTGTTTTTTACTTTTTATACGTAGCGAAGTTTATCAACATTCGTAGAGTTCGTTATAATTTCTTTAATTTGACGCTAATTGAGTTCCAACTTCGTTTTTTACTTTTTATATGTAGCGAAGTTTATCAACATTCGTAGAGTTCGTTATAATTTCTTTAATTTGACGCTAATTGAGTTCCAACTTCGTTTTTTACTTTTTATATGTAGCGAAGTTTAGCAACATTCGTAGAGTTCGTTATGATTTCTTTAATTTGACGCTAATTGAGTTCCAACTTCGTTTTTTACTTTTTATATGTAGCGAAGTTTATCAACATTCGTAGAGTTCGTTATGATTTCTTTAATTTGACGCTAATTGAGTTCCAACTTCGTTTTTTACTTTTTATATGTAGCGAAGTTTATCATCATTCGTAGAGTTCGTTATAATTTCTTTAATTTGACGCTAATTGAGTTCCAACTTCGTTTTTTACATTTTATATGTAGCGAAGTTTATCAACATTCGTAGAGTTCGTTATAATTTCTTTAATTTGACGCTAATTGAGTTCCAACTTCGTTTTTTACTTTTTATATGTAGCGAAGTTTATCGACATTCGTAGAGTTCGTTTTAATTTCTTTAATATGACGCTAATTGAGTTCCAACTTCGTTTTTTACTTTTTATATGTAGCGAAGTTTATCAACATTCGTAGAGTTCGTTATCATTTCTTTAATTTGACGCTAATTGAGTTCCAACTTCGTTTTTTACTTTTTATATGTAGCGAAGCTTATCAACATTCGTAGAGTTCGTTATCATTTCTTTAATTCGACGCTATTTGAGTTCCAACTTCGTTTTTTACTTTTTATATGTAGCGAAGTTTATCAACATTCGTAGAGTTCGTTATAATTTCTTTAATTTGACGCTAATTGAGTTCCAACTTCGTTTTTTACTTTTTATATGTAGCGAAGTTTATCAACATTCGTAGAGTTCGTTATAATTTCTTTAATTTGACGCTAATTGAGTTCCAACTTCGTTTTTTACTTTTTATATGTAGCGAAGTTTATCAACATTCGTAGAGTTCGTTACAATTTCTTTAATTCGACGCTAATTGAGTTCCAACTTCATTTTTTACTTTTTATATGTAGCGAAGTTTATCAACATTCGTAGAGTTCGTTATGATTTCTTTAATTCGACGCTAATTGAGTTCCAACTTCGTTTTTTACTTTTTATATGTAGCGAAGTTTATCAACATTCGTAGAGTTCGTTATGATTTCTTTAATTTGACGCTAATCGAGTTCCAACTTCGTTTTTTACTTTTTATATGTTGCGAAGTTTATTAACATTCGTATATTTCGTTGTAATTTCTTTAATTTGACGCTAATTGAGTTCCAACTTCGTTTTTTACTTTTTATATGTAGCGAAGTTTATCAACATTCGTAGAGTTCGTTATAATTTCTTTAATTTGACGCTAATTGAGTTCCAACTTCGTTTTTTACTTTTTATATGTAGCGAAGTTTACCAACATTCGTAGAGTTCGTTATAATTTCTTTAATTTGACGCTTATTGAGTTCCAACTTCGTTTTTTACTTTTTATATGTAGCGAAGTTTACTAACATTCGTAGAGTTCGTTATAATTTCTTTAATTTGACGCTAATTGAGTTCCAACTTCGTTTTTTACTTTTTATATGTAGCGAAGTTTATCAACATTCGTAGAGTTCGTTATGATTTCTTTAATTTGACGCTAATTGAGTTCCAACTTCGTTTTTTACTTTTTATATGTAGCGAAGTTTATCAACATTCGTAGAGTTCGTTATAATTTCTTTAATTTGACGCTAATTGAGTTCCAACTTCGTTTTTTACTTTTTATATGTAGCGAAGTTTATCAACATTCGTAGAGTTCGTTATAATTTCTTTAATTTGACGCTAATTGAGTTCCAACTTCGTTTTTTACTTTTTATATGTAGCGAAGTTTATCAACATTCGTAGAGTTCGTTATAATTTCTTTAATTTGACGCTAATTGAGTTCCAACTTCGTTTTTTACTTTTTATATGTAGCGAAGTTTATCAACATTCGTAGAGTTCGTTATAATTTCTTTAATTTGACGCTAATTGAGTTCCAACTTCGTTTTTTACTTTTTATATGTAGCGAAGTTTATCAACATTCGTAGAGTTCGTTATAATTTCTTTAATTTGACGCTAATTGAGTTCCAACTTCGTTTTTTACTTTTTATATGTAGCGAAGTTTATCAACATTCGTAGAGTTCGTTATAATTTCTTTAATTTGACGATACTTGAGTTCCAACTTCGTTTTTTACTTTTTATATGTAGCGAAGTTTATCAACATTCGTAGAGTTCGTTATAATTTCTTTAATTTGACGCTAATTGAGTTCCAACTTCGTTTTTTACTTTTTATATGTAGCGAAGTTTATCAACATTCGTAGAGTTCGTTATAATTTCTTTAATTTGACGCTAATTGAGTTCCAACTTCGTTTTTTACTTTTTATATGTAGCGAAGTTTATCAACATTCGTAGAGTTCGTTATAATTTCTTTAATTTGACGATACTTGAGTTCCAACTTCGTTTTTTACTTTTTATATGTAGCGAAGTTTATCAACATTCGTAGAGTTCGTTATAATTTCTTTAATTTGACGCTAATTGAGTTCCAACTTCGTTTTTTACTTTTTATATGTAGCGAAGTTTATCAACATTCGTAGAGTTCGTTATAATTTCTTTAATTTGACGCTAATTGAGTTCCAACTTCGTTTTTTACTTTTTATATGTAGCGATGTTTATCAACATTAGTTTATTTCGTTATAATTTCTTTAATTTGACGCTAATTGAGTTCCAACTTCGTTTTTTACTTTTTATATGTAGCGAAGTTTATCAACATTCGTAGAGTTCGTTGTAATTTCTTTAATTTGACGCTAATTGAGTTCCAACTTCGTTTTTTACTTTTTATATGTAGCGAAGTTTATCAACATTCGTAGAGTTCGTTGTAATTTCTTTAATTTGACGCTAATTGAGTTCCAACTTCGTTTTTTACTTTTTATATGTAGCGAAGTTTATCAACATTCGTAGAGTTCGTTATAATTTCTTTAATTTGACGCTAATTGAGTTCCAACTTCTTTTTTTACTTTTTATATGTAGCGAAGTTTTTCAACATTCGTATATATCGTTATAATTTCTTTAATTTGACGCTAATTGAGTTCCAACTTCGTTTTTTACTTTTTATATGTAGCGAAGTTTATCAACATTCGTAGAGTTCGATATAATTTCTATAATTTGACGCTAATTGAGTTCCAACTTCGTTTTTTACATTTTATATGTAGCGAAGTTTATCAACATTCGTAGAGTTCGTTATAATTTCTTTAATTTGACGCTAATTGAGTTCCAACTTCGTTTTTTACTTTTTATATGTAGCGAAGTTTATCAACATTCGTAGAGTTCGTTATAATTTCTTTAATTTGACGCTAATTGTGTTCCAACTTCGTTTTTTACTTTTATATGTAGCGAAGTTTATCAACATTCGTATATTTCGTTGTGATTTCTTTAATTTGACGCTAATTGAGTTCCAACTTCGTTTTTTACTTTTATATGTAGCGAA
This sequence comes from Uropetala carovei, assembly GCA_036926305.1. Classification (NCBI taxonomy): domain Eukaryota; kingdom Metazoa; phylum Arthropoda; class Insecta; order Odonata; family Petaluridae; genus Uropetala; species Uropetala carovei. The sequence continues at coordinate 29,427 of JAXCHB010000395.1, forward strand.
GTTTATCAACATTCGTATATTTCGTTGTGATTTCTTTAATTTGACGCTAATTGAGTTCCAACTTCGTTTTTTACTTTTTATATGTAGCGAAGTTTATCAACATTCGTAGAGTTCGTTGTAATTTCTTTATTTTGACGCTAATTGAGTTCCAACTTCGTTTTTTACTTTTTATATGTAGCGAAGTTTATCAACATTCGTATATTTCCTTGTAATTTCTTTAATTTGACGCTAATTGAGTTCCAACTTCGTTTTTTACTTTTTATATGTAGCGAAGTTTATCAACATTCGTAGAGTTCGTTATAATTTCTTTAATTTGACGCTAATTGAGTTCCAACTTCGTTTTTTACTTTTTATATGTAGCGAAGTTTATCAACATTCGTAGAGTTCGATATAATTTCTTTAATTTGACGCTAATTGAGTTCCAACATCGTTTTTTACATTTTATATGTAGCGAAGTTTATCAACATTCGTAGAGTTCGTTATGATTTCTTTAATTTGACGCTAATTGTGTTCCAACTTCGTTTTTTACTTTTATATGTAGCGAAGTTTATCAACATTCGTATATTTCGTTGTGATTTCTTTAATTTGACGCTAATTGAGTTCCAACTTCGTTTTTTACTTTTATATGTAGCGAAGTTTATCAACATTCGTATATTTCGTTGTGATTTCTTTAATTTGACGCTAATTGAGTTCCAACTTCGTTTTTTACTTTTTATATGTAGCGAAGTTTATCAACATTCGTAGAGTTCGTTATAATTTCTTTAATTTGACGCTAATTGAGTTCCAACTTCGTTTTTTACTTTTTATATGTAGCGAAGTTTACCAACATTCGTAGAGTTCGTTATAATTTCTTTAATTTGACGCTAATAGAGTTCCAACTTCGTTTTTTACTTTTTATATGTAGCGAAGTTTATCAACTTTCGTAGAGTTCGTTATAATTTCTTTAATTTGACGCTAATTGAGTTCCAACTTCGTTTTTTTACTTTTTATACGTAGCGATGTTTATCAACATTAGTTTATTTCGTTATAATTTCTTTAATTTGACGCTAATTGAGTTCCAACTTCGTTTTTTACTTTTTATATGTAGCGAAGTTTATCAACATTCGTAGAGTTCGTTATAATTTCTTTAATTTGACGCTAATTGAGTTCCAACTTCGTTTTTTACTTTTTATATGTAGCGAAGTTTATCAACATTCGTAGAGTTCGATATAATTTCTTTAATTTGACGCTAATTGAGTTCCAACATCGTTTTTTACATTTTATATGTAGCGAAGTTTATCAACATTCGTAGAGTTCGTTATGATTTCTTTAATTTGACGCTAATTGAGTTCCAACTTCGTTTTTTACTTTTTATATGTAGCGAAGTTTATCAACATTCGTAGAGTTCGTTATAATTTCTTTAATTTGACGCTAATTGTGTTCCAACTTCGTTTTTTACTTTTATATGTAGCGAAGTTTATCAACATTCGTATATTTCGTTGTGATTTCTTTAATTTGACGCTAATTGAGTTCCAACTTCGTTTTTTACTTTTATATGTAGCGAAGTTTATCAACATTCGTATATTTCGTTGTGATTTCTTTAATTTGACGCTAATTGAGTTCCAACTTCGTTTTTTACTTTTTATATGTAGCGAAGTTTATCAACATTCGTAGAGTTCGTTATGATTTCTTTAATTTGACGCTAATTGAGTTCCAAATTCGTTTTTTACTTTTTATATGTAGCGAAGTTTATCAACATTCGTAGAGTTCGTTATAATTTCTTTAATTTGACGCTAATTGAGTTCCAACTTCGTTTTTTACTTTTTATATGTAGCGAAGTTTACCAACATTCGTAGAGTTCGTTATAATTTCTTTAATTTGACGCTAATTGAGTTCCAACTTCGTTTTTTACTTTTTATATGTAGCGAAGTTTATCAACATTCGTAGAGTTCGTTATAATTTCTTTAATTTGACGCTAATTGAGTTCCAACTTCGTTTTTTTACTTTTTATACGTAGCGATGTTTATCAACATTAGTTTATTTCGTTATAATTTCTTTAATTTGACGCTAATTGAGTTCCAACTTCGTTTTTTACTTTTTATATGTAGCGAAGTTTATCAACATTCGAAGAGTTCGTTATGATTTCCTTAATTTGACGCTAATTGAGTTCTAACTTCGTTTTTTACTTTTTATATGTAGCGAAGTTTATCAACATTCGTAGAGTTCGTTATAATTTCTTTAATTTGACGCTAATTGAGTTCCAACTTCGTTTTTTACTCTTTATATGTAGCGAAGTTTATCAAAATTTCGTATATTTCGTTGTGATTTCTTTAATTTGACGCTAATTGAGTTCCAACTTCGTTTTTTACTTTTTATATGTAGCGAAGTTTATCAACATTCGTAGAGTTCGTTATAATTTCTTTAATTTGACGATAATTGAGTTCCAACTTCGTTTTTTACTTTTTATATGTAGCGAAGTTTATCAACATTCGTAGAGTTCGTTATGATTTCTTTAATTTGACGCTAATTGAGTTCCAACTTCGTTTTTTACTTTTATATGTAGCGAAGTTTATCAACATTCGTAGAGTTCGTTATAATTTCTTTAATTTGACGCTAATTGATTTCCAACTTCGTTTTTTACTTTTTATATGTAGCGAAGTTTATCAACATTCGTAGAGTTCGTTATGATTTCTTTAATTTGACGCTAATTGAGTTCCAACTTCGTTTTTTACTTTTTATATGTAGCGAAGTTTATCAACATTCGTAGAGTTCGTTATAATTTCTTTAATTTGACGCTAATTGTGTTCCAACTTCGTTTTTTACTTTTATATGTAGCGAAGTTTATCAACATTCGTATATTTCGTTGTGATTTCTTTAATTTGACGCTAATTGAGTTCCAACTTCGTTTTTTACTTTTATATGTAGCGAAGTTTATTAACATTCGTATATTTCGTTGTGATTTCTTTAATTTGACGCTAATTGAGTTCCAACTTCGTTTTTTACTTTTTATATGTAGCGAAGTTTATCAACATTCGTAGAGTTCGTTATGATTTCTTTAATTTGACGCTAATTGAGTTCCAAATTCGTTTTTTACTTTTTATATATAGCGAAGTTTATCAACATTCGTAGAGTTCGTTATAATTTCTTTAATTTGACGCTAATTGAGTTCCAACTTCGTTTTTTACTTTTTATATGTAGCGAAGTTTACCAACATTCGTAGAGTTCGTTATAATTTCTTTAATTTGACGCTAATAGAGTTCCAACTTCGTTTTTTACTTTTTATATGTAGCGAAGTTTATCAACATTCGTAGAGTTCGTTATAATTTCTTTAATTTGACGCTAATTGAGTTCCAACTTCGTTTTTTTACTTTTTATACGTAGCGATGTTTATCAACATTAGTTTATTTCGTTATAATTTCTTTAATTTGACGCTAATTGAGTTCCAACTTCGTTTTTTACTTTTTATATGTAGCGAAGTTTATCAACATTCGAAGAGTTCGTTATGATTTCCTTAATTTGACGCTAATTGAGTTCTAACTTCGTTTTTTACTTTTTATATGTAGCGAAGTTTATCAACATTCGTAGAGTTCGTTATAATTTCTTTAATTTGACGCTAATTGAGTTCCAACTTCGTTTTTTACTCTTTATATGTAGCGAAGTTTATCAAAATTTCGTATATTTCGTTGTGATTTCTTTAATTTGACGCTAATTGAGTTCCAACTTCGTTTTTTACTTTTTATATGTAGCGAAGTTTATCAACATTCGTAGAGTTCGTTATAATTTCTTTAATTTGACGATAATTGAGTTCCAACTTCGTTTTTTACTTTTTATATGTAGCGAAGTTTATCAACATTCGTATATTTCGTTGTGATTTCTTTAATTTGACGCTAATTGAGTTCCAACTTCGGGTTTTACTTTTTATATGTAGCGAAGTTTATCGACATTCGTAGAGTTCGTTATAATTTCTTTATTTTGACGCTAATTGAGTTCCAACTTCGTTTTTTACTTTTTATATGTAGCGAAGTTTATCGACATTCGTAGAGTTCGTTATAATTTCTTTAATTTGACGCTAATTGAGTTCCAACTTCGTTTTTTACTTTTTATATGTAGCGAAGTTTATCAACATTCGTAGAGTTCGTTATAATTTCTTTAATTTGACGCTAATTGAGTTCCAACTTCGTTTTTTACTTTTTATATGTAGCGAAGTTTATCAACATTCGTAGAGTTCGTTATAATTTCTTTAATTTGACGATACTTGAGTTCCAACTTCGTTTTTTACTTTTTATATGTAGCGAAGTTTATCAACATTCGTAGAGTTCGTTATAATTTCTTTAATTTGACGCTAATTGAGTTCCAACTTCGTTTTTTACTTTTTATATGTAGCGAAGTTTATCAACATTCGTAGAGTTCGTTATAATTTCTTTAATTTGACGCTAATTGAGTTCCAACTTCGTTTTTTACTTTTTATATGTAGCGAAGTTTATCAACATTCGTAGAGTTCGTTATAATTTCTTTAATTTGACGCTAATTGAGTTCCAACTTCGTTTTTTACTTTTTATATGTAGCGAAGTTTATCAACATTCGTAGAGTTCGTTATAATTTCTTTAATTTGACGCTAATTGAGTTCCAACTTCGTTTTTTACTTTTTATATGTAGCGAAGTTTATCAACATTCGTAGAGTTCGTTATAATTTCTTTAATTTGACGTTAATTGAGTTCCAACTTCGTTTTTTACTTTTTATATATAGCGATGTTTATCAACATTAGTTTATTTCGTTATAATTTCTTTAATTTGACGCTAATTGAGTTCCAACTTCGTTTTTTACTTTTTATATGTAGCGAAGTTTATCAACATTCGTAGAGTTCGTTGTAATTTCTTTAATTTGACGCTAATTGAGTTCCAACTTCGTTTTTTACTTTTTATATGTAGCGAAGTTAATCAACATTCGTATATTTCGTTGTAATATCTTTAATTTGACTCTAATTGAGTTCCAACTTCGTTTTTTACTTTTTATATGTAGCGAAGTTTATCAACATTCGTAGAGTTCGTTATAATTTCTTTAATTTGACGCTAATTGAGTTCCAACTTCGTTTTTTACTTTTTATATGTAGCGAAGTTTATCAACATTCGTAGAGTTCGTTATAATTTCTTTAATTTGACGCTAATTGAGTTCCAACTTCGTTTTTTACTTTTTATATGTAGCGAAGTTTATCAACATTCGTAGAGTTCGTTATGATTTCTTTAATTTGACGTTAATTGAGTCCCAACTTCGTTTTTTACTTTTTATATGTAGCGAAGTTTATCAACATTCGTAGAGTTCGTTATAATTTCTTTAATTTGACGCTAATTGAGTTCCAACTTCGTTTTTTACTTTTTATATGTAGCGAAGTTTATCATCATTCGTAGAGTTCGTTATAATTTCTTTAATTTGACGCTAATTGAGTTCCAACTTCGTTTTTTACTTTTTATATGTAGCGAAGTTTATCAACATTCGTAGAGTTCGTTATAATTTCTTTAATTTGACGCTAATTGAGTTCCAACTTCGTTTTTTACTTTTTATATGTAGCGAAGTTTATCAACATTCGTAGAGTTCGTTATAATTTCTTTAATTTGACGCTAATTGAGTTCCAACTTCGTTTTTTACTTTTTATATGTAGCGAAGTTTATCAACATTCGTAGAGTTCGTTATAATTTCTTTAATTTGACGCTAATTGAGTTCCAACTTCGTTTTTTACTTTTTATATGTAGCGAAGTTTATCAACATTCGTAGAGTTCGTTATGATTTCTTTAATTTGACGATAATTGAGTTCCAACTTTGTTTTTTACTTTTTATATGCAGCGAAGTTTATCAACATTCGTAGAGTTCATTATAATTTCTTTAATTTGACGCTAATTGAGTTCCAACTTCGTTTTTTACTTTTTATATGTAGCGAAGTTTATCATCATTCGTAGAGTTCGTTATAATTTCTTTAATTTGACGCTAATTGAGTTCCAACTTCGTTTTTTACTTTTTATATGTAGCGAAGTTTATCAACATTCGTAGAGTTCGTTATAATTTCTTTAATTTGACGCTAATTGAGTTCCAACTTCGTTTTTTACTTTTTATATGTAGCGAAGTTTATCAACATTCGTAGAGTTCGTTATGATTTCTTTAATTTGACGTTAATTGAGTCCCAACTTCGTTTTTTACTTTTTATATGTAGCGAAGTTTATCAACATTCGTAGAGTTCGTTATGATTTCTTTAATTTGACGATAATTGAGTTCCAACTTTGTTTTTTACTTTTTATATGCAGCGAAGTTTATCAACATTCGTAGAGTTCGTTATGATTTCTTTAATTTGACGCTAATTGAGTTCCAAATTCGTTTTTTACTTTTTATATGTAGCGAAGTTTATCAACATTCGTAGAGTTCGTTATGATTTCTTTAATTTGACGCTAATTGAGTTCCAACTACGTTTTTTACTTTTTATATGTAGCGAAGTTTATCAACATTCGTAGAGTTCGTTATATTTTCTTTAATTTGACGCTAATTGAGTTCCAACTTCGTTTTTTACTTTTTATATGTAGCGAAGTTTATCAACATTCGTAGAGTTCGTTATAATTTCTTTAATTTGACGATAATTGAGTTCCAACTTCGTTTTTTAATTTTTATATGTAGCGAAGTTTATCAACATTCGTAGAGTTCGTTATAATTTCTTTAATTTGACGCTAATTGAGTTCCAACTTCGTTTTTTACTTTTTATATGTAGCGAAGTTTATCAACATTCGTAGAGTTCGTTATAATTTCTTTAATTTGACGCTAATTGAGTTGCAACTTCGTTTTTTACTTTTTATATGTAGCGAAGTTTATCAACATTCGTAGAGTTCGATATAATTTCTTTAATTTGACGCTAATTGAGTTCCAACATCGTTTTTTACATTTTATATGTAGCGAAGTTTATCAACATTCGTAGAGTTCGTTATGATTTCTTTAATTTGACGCTAATTGTGTTCCAACTTCGTTTTTTACTTTTATATGTAGCGAAGTTTATCAACATTCGTATATTTCGTTGTGATTTCTTTAATTTGACGCTAATTGAGTTCCAACTTCGTTTTTTACTTTTATATGTAGCGAAGTTTATCAACATTCGTATATTTCGTTGTGATTTCTTTAATTTGACGCTAATTGAGTTCCAACTTCGTTTTTTACTTTTTATATGTAGCGAAGTTTATCAACATTCGTAGAGTTCGTTATAATTTCTTTAATTTGACGCTAATTGAGTTCCAACTTCGTTTTTTACTTTTTATATGTAGCGAAGTTTACCAACATTCGTAGAGTTCGTTATAATTTCTTTAATTTGACGCTAATAGAGTTCCAACTTCGTTTTTTACTTTTTATATGTAGCGAAGTTTATCAACATTCGTAGAGTTCGTTATAATTTCTTTAATTTGACGCTAATTGAGTTCCAACTTCGTTTTTTTACTTTTTATACGTAGCGATGTTTATCAACATTAGTTTATTTCGTTATAATTTCTTTAATTTGACGCTAATTGAGTTCCAACTTCGTTTTTTACTTTTTATATGTAGCGAAGTTTATCAACATTCGTAGAGTTCGTTATAATTTCTTTAATTTGACGCTAATTGAGTTCCAACTTCGTTTTTTACTTTTTATATGTAGCGAAGTTTATCAACATTCGTAGAGTTCGATATAATTTCTTTAATTTGACGCTAATTGAGTTCCAACATCGTTTTTTACATTTTATATGTAGCGAAGTTTATCAACATTCGTAGAGTTCGTTATGATTTCTTTAATTTGACGCTAATTGAGTTCCAACTTCGTTTTTTACTTTTTATATGTAGCGAAGTTTATCAACATTCGTAGAGTTCGTTATAATTTCTTTAATTTGACGCTAATTGTGTTCCAACTTCGTTTTTTACTTTTATATGTAGCGAAGTTTATCAACATTCGTATATTTCGTTGTGATTTCTTTAATTTGACGCTAATTGAGTTCCAACTTCGTTTTTTACTTTTATATGTAGCGAAGTTTATCAACATTCGTATATTTCGTTGTGATTTCTTTAATTTGACGCTAATTGAGTTCCAACTTCGTTTTTTACTTTTTATATGTAGCGAAGTTTATCAACATTCGTAGAGTTCGTTATGATTTCTTTAATTTGACGCTAATTGAGTTCCAAATTCGTTTTTTACTTTTTATATGTAGCGAAGTTTATCAACATTCGTAGAGTTCGTTATAATTTCTTTAATTTGACGCTAATTGAGTTCCAACTTCGTTTTTTACTTTTTATATGTAGCGAAGTTTACCAACATTCGTAGAGTTCGTTATAATTTCTTTAATTTGACGCTAATTGAGTTCCAACTTCGTTTTTTACTTTTTATATGTAGCGAAGTTTATCAACATTCGTAGAGTTCGTTATAATTTCTTTAATTTGACGCTAATTGAGTTCCAACTTCGTTTTTTTACTTTTTATACGTAGCGATGTTTATCAACATTAGTTTATTTCGTTATAATTTCTTTAATTTGACGCTAATTGAGTTCCAACTTCGTTTTTTACTTTTTATATGTAGCGAAGTTTATCAACATTCGAAGAGTTCGTTATGATTTCCTTAATTTGACGCTAATTGAGTTCTAACTTCGTTTTTTACTTTTTATATGTAGCGAAGTTTATCAACATTCGTAGAGTTCGTTATAATTTCTTTAATTTGACGCTAATTGAGTTCCAACTTCGTTTTTTACTCTTTATATGTAGCGAAGTTTATCAAAATTTCGTATATTTCGTTGTGATTTCTTTAATTTGACGCTAATTGAGTTCCAACTTCGTTTTTTACTTTTTATATGTAGCGAAGTTTATCAACATTCGTAGAGTTCGTTATAATTTCTTTAATTTGACGATAATTGAGTTCCAACTTCGTTTTTTACTTTTTATATGTAGCGAAGTTTATCAACATTCGTAGAGTTCGTTATGATTTCTTTAATTTGACGCTAATTGAGTTCCAACTTCGTTTTTTACTTTTTATATGTAGCGAAGTTTATCAACATTCGTAGAGTTCGTTATAATTTCTTTAATTTGACGCTAATTGTGTTCCAACTTCGTTTTTTACTTTTATATGTAGCGAAGTTTATCAACATTCGTAGAGTTCGTTATAATTTCTTTAATTTGACGCTAATTGATTTCCAACTTCGTTTTTTACTTTTTATATGTAGCGAAGTTTATCAACATTCGTAGAGTTCGTTATGATTTCTTTAATTTGACGCTAATTGAGTTCCAACTTCGTTTTTTACTTTTTATATGTAGCGAAGTTTATCAACATTCGTAGAGTTCGTTATAATTTCTTTAATTTGACGCTAATTGTGTTCCAACTTCGTTTTTTACTTTTATATGTAGCGAAGTTTATCAACATTCGTATATTTCGTTGTGATTTCTTTAATTTGACGCTAATTGAGTTCCAACTTCGTTTTTTACTTTTATATGTAGCGAAGTTTATCAACATTCGTATATTTCGTTGTGATTTCTTTAATTTGACGCTAATTGAGTTCCAACTTCGTTTTTTACTTTTTATATGTAGCGAAGTTTATCAACATTCGTAGAGTTCGTTATGATTTCTTTAATTTGACGCTAATTGAGTTCCAAATTCGTTTTTTACTTTTTATATGTAGCGAAGTTTATCAACATTCGTAGAGTTCGTTATAATTTCTTTAATTTGACGCTAATTGAGTTCCAACTTCGTTTTTTACTTTTTATATGTAGCGAAGTTTACCAACATTCGTAGAGTTCGTTATAATTTCTTTAATTTGACGCTAATAGAGTTCCAACTTCGTTTTTTACTTTTTATATGTAGCGAAGTTTATCAACATTCGTAGAGTTCGTTATAATTTCTTTAATTTGACGCTAATTGAGTTCCAACTTCGTTTTTTTACTTTTTATACGTAGCGATGTTTATCAACATTAGTTTATTTCGTTATAATTTCTTTAATTTGACGCTAATTGAGTTCCAACTTCGTTTTTTACTTTTTATATGTAGCGAAGTTTATCAACATTCGAAGAGTTCGTTATGATTTCCTTAATTTGACGCTAATTGAGTTCTAACTTCGTTTTTTACTTTTTATATGTAGCGAAGTTTATCAACATTCGTAGAGTTCGTTATAATTTCTTTAATTTGACGCTAATTGAGTTCCAACTTCGTTTTTTACTCTTTATATGTAGCGAAGTTTATCAAAATTTCGTATATTTCGTTGTGATTTCTTTAATTTGACGCTAATTGAGTTCCAACTTCGTTTTTTACTTTTTATATGTAGCGAAGTTTATCAACATTCGTAGAGTTCGTTATAATTTCTTTAATTTGACGATAATTGAGTTCCAACTTCGTTTTTTACTTTTTATATGTAGCGAAGTTTATCAACATTCGTATATTTCGTTGTGATTTCTTTAATTTGACGCTAATTGAGTTCCAACTTCGGGTTTTACTTTTTATATGTAGCGAAGTTTATCGACATTCGTAGAGTTCGTTATAATTTCTTTATTTTGACGCTAATTGAGTTCCAACTTCGTTTTTTACTTTTTATATGTAGCGAAGTTTATCGACATTCGTAGAGTTCGTTATAATTTCTTTAATTTGACGCTAATTGAGTTCCAACTTCGTTTTTTACTTTTTATATGTAGCGAAGTTTATCAACATTCGTAGAGTTCGTTATAATTTCTTTAATTTGACGCTAATTGAGTTCCAACTTCGTTTTTTACTTTTTATATGTAGCGAAGTTTATCAACATTCGTAGAGTTCGTTATAATTTCTTTAATTTGACGATACTTGAGTTCCAACTTCGTTTTTTACTTTTTATATGTAGCGAAGTTTATCAACATTCGTAGAGTTCGTTATAATTTCTTTAATTTGACGCTAATTGAGTTCCAACTTCGTTTTTTACTTTTTATATGTAGCGAAGTTTATCAACATTCGTAGAGTTCGTTATAATTTCTTTAATTTGACGCTAATTGAGTTCCAACTTCGTTTTTTACTTTTTATATGTAGCGAAGTTTATCAACATTCTTAGAGTTCGTTATAATTTCTTTAATTTGACGCTAATTGAGTTCCAACTTCGTTTTTTACTTTTTATATGTAGCGAAGTTTATCAACATTCGTAGAGTTCGTTATAATTTCTTTAATTTGACGCTAATTGAGTTCCAACTTCGTTTTTTACTTTTTATATGTAGCGAAGTTTATCAACATTCGTAGAGTTCGTTATAATTTCTTTAATTTGACGTTAATTGAGTTCCAACTTCGTTTTTTACTTTTTATATATAGCGATGTTTATCAACATTAGTTTATTTCGTTATAATTTCTTTAATTTGACGCTAATTGAGTTCCAACTTCGTTTTTTACTTTTTATATGTAGCGAAGTTTATCAACATTCGTAGAGTTCGTTGTAATTTCTTTAATTTGACGCTAATTGAGTTCCAACTTCGTTTTTTACTTTTTATATGTAGCGAAGTTAATCAACATTCGTATATTTCGTTGTAATTTCTTTAATTTGACTCTAATTGAGTTCCAACTTCGTTTTTTACTTTTTATATGTAGCGAAGTTTATCAACATTCGTAGAGTTCGTTATAATTTCTTTAATTTGACGCTAATTGAGTTCCAACTTCGTTTTTTACTTTTTATATGTAGCGAAGTTTATCAACATTCGTAGAGTTCGTTATAATTTCTTTAATTTGACGCTAATTGAGTTCCAACTTCGTTTTTTACTTTTTATATGTAGCGAAGTTTATCAACATTCGTAGAGTTCGTTATGATTTCTTTAATTTGACGTTAATTGAGTCCCAACTTCGTTTTTTACTTTTTATATGTAGCGAAGTTTATCAACATTCGTAGAGTTCGTTATGATTTCTTTAATTTGACGATAATTGAGTTCCAACTTTGTTTTTTACTTTTTATATGCAGCGAAGTTTATCAACATTCGTAGAGTTCGTTATAATTTCTTTAATTTGACGCTAATTGAGTTCCAACTTCGTTTTTTACTTTTTATATGTAGCGAAGTTTATCATCATTCGTAGAGTTCGTTATAATTTCTTTAATTTGACGCTAATTGAGTTCCAACTTCGTTTTTTACTTTTTATATGTAGCGAAGTTTATCAACATTCGTAGAGTTCGTTATAATTTCTTTAATTTGACGCTAATTGAGTTCCAACTTCGTTTTTTACTTTTTATATGTAGCGAAGTTTATCAACATTCGTAGAGTTCGTTATAATTTCTTTAATTTGACGCTAATTGAGTTCCAACTTCGTTTTTTACTTTTTATATGTAGCGAAGTTTATCAACATTCGTAGAGTTCGTTATAATTTCTTTAATTTGACGCTAATTGAGTTCCAACTTCGTTTTTTACTTTTTATATGTAGCGAAGTTTATCAACATTCGTAGAGTTCGTTATGATTTCTTTAATTTGACGATAATTGAGTTCCAACTTTGTTTTTTACTTTTTATATGCAGCGAAGTTTATCAACATTCGTAGAGTTCATTATAATTTCTTTAATTTGACGCTAATTGAGTTCCAACTTCGTTTTTTACTTTTTATATGTAGCGAAGTTTATCATCATTCGTAGAGTTCGTTATAATTTCTTTAATTTGACGCTAATTGAGTTCCAACTTCGTTTTTTACTTTTTATATGTAGCGAAGTTTATCAACATTCGTAGAGTTCGTTATAATTTCTTTAATTTGACGCTAATTGAGTTCCAACTTCGTTTTTTACTTTTTATATGTAGCGAAGTTTATCAACATTCGTAGAGTTCGTTATGATTTCTTTAATTTGACGTTAATTGAGTCCCAACTTCGTTTTTTACTTTCTATATATAGAGCGAAGTTTATCAACATTCGTAGAGTTCGTTATGATTTCTTTAATTTGACGATAATTGAGTTCCAACTTTGTTTTTTACTTTTTATATGCAGCGAAGTTTATCAACATTCGTAGAGTTCGTTATGATTTCTTTAATTTGACGCTAATTGAGTTCCAAATTCGTTTTTTACTTTTTATATGTAGCGAAGTTTATCAACATTCGTAGAGTTCGTTATGATTTCTTTAATTTGACGCTAATTGAGTTCCAACTACGTTTTTTACTTTTTATATGTAGCGAAGTTTATCAACATTCGTAGAGTTCGTTATATTTTCTTTAATTTGACGCTAATTGAGTTCCAACTTCGTTTTTTACTTTTTATATGTAGCGAAGTTTATCAACATTCGTAGAGTTCGTTATAATTTCTTTAATTTGACGATAATTGAGTTCCAACTTCGTTTTTTAATTTTTATATGTAGCGAAGTTTATCAACATTCGTAGAGTTCGTTATAATTTCTTTAATTTGACGCTAATTGAGTTCCAACTTCGTTTTTTACTTTTTATATGTAGCGAAGTTTATCAACATTCGTAGAGTTCGTTATAATTTCTTTAATTTGACGCTAATTGAGTTGCAACTTCGTTTTTTACTTTTTATATGTAGCGAAGTTTATCAACATTCGTAGAGTTCGTTATAATTTCTTTAATTTGACGATAATTGAGTTCCAACTTCGTTTTTTACTTTTTATATGTAGCGAAGTTTATCAACATTCGTAGAGTTCGTTATAATTTCTTTAATTTGACGCTAATTGAGTTCCAACTTCGTTTTTTACTTTTTATATGTAGCGAAGTTTATCAACATTCGTAGAGTTCGTTATAATTTCTTTAATTTGACGCTAATTGAGTTCCAACTTTGTTTTTTTACTTTTTATACGTAGCGATGTTTATCAACATTAGTTTATTTCGTTATAATTTCTTTAATTTGACGCTAATTGAGTTCCAACTTCGTTTTTTACTTTTTATATGTAGCGAAGTTTATCATCATTCGTAGAGTTCGTTATAATTTCTTTAATTTGACGATAATTGAGTTCCAACTTCGTTTTTTACTTTTTATATGTAGCGAAGTTTATCAACATTCGTAGAGTTCGTTATAATTTCTTTAATTTGACGATAATTGAGTTCCAACTTCGTTTTTTACTTTTTATATGTAGCGAAGTTTATCAACATTCGTAGAGTTCGTTATAATTTCTTTAATTTGACGCTAATTGAGTTCCAACTTCGTTTTTTACTTTTTATATGTAGCGAAGTTTATCAACATTCGTAGAGTTCGTTATGATTTCTTTAATTTGACGCTAATTGAGTTCCAACTTCGTTTTTTACTTTTTATATGTAGCGAAGTTTATCAACATTCGTAGAGTTCGTTATAATTTCTTTAATTTGACGCTAATTGAGTTCCAACTTCGTTTTTTACTTTTTATATGTAGCGAAGTTTATCAACATTCGTAGAGTTCGTTATAATTTCTTTAATTTGACGCTAATTGAGTTCCAACTTCGTTTTTTACTTTTTATATGTAGCGAAGTTTATCAACATTCGTAGAGTTCGTTATGATTTCTTTAATGTGACGCTAATTGAGTTCCAACTTCGTTTTTTACTTTTTATATGTAGCGAAGTTTATCAACATTCGTAGAGTTCGTTATAATTTCTTTAATTTGACGCTAATTGAGTTCCAACTTCTTTTTTTACTTTTTATATGTAGCGAAGTTTATCAACATTCGTATATATCGTTATAATTTCTTTAATTTGACGCTAATTGAGTTCCAACTTCGTTTTTTACTTTTTATATGTAGCGAAGTTTATCAACATTCGTAGAGTTCGATATAATTTCTTTAATTTGACGCTAATTGAGTTCCAACTTCGTTTTTTACATTTTATATGTAGCGAAGTTTATCAACATTCGTATATTTCCTTGTAATTTCTTTAATTTGACGCTAATTGAGTTCCAACTTCGTTTTTTACTTTTTATATGTAGCGAAGTTTATCAACATTCGTAGAGTTCGTTATAATTTCTTTAATTTGACGCTAATTGAGTTCCAACTTCGTTTTTTACTTTTTATATGTAGCGAAGTTTACCAACATTCGTATATTTCGTTGTGATTTCTTTAATTTGACGCTAATTGAGTTCCAACTTCGTTTTTTACTTTTATATGTAGCGAAGTTTATCAACATTCGTATATTTCGTTGTGATTTCTTTAATTTGACGCTAATTGAGTTCCAACTTCGTTTTTTACTTTTTATATGTAGCGAAGTTTATCAACATTCGTAGAGTTCGTTATAATTTCTTTAATTTGACGCTAATTGAGTTCCAACTTCGTTTTTTACTTTTTATACGTAGCGAAGTTTATCAACATTCGTAGAGTTCGTTATAATTTCTTTAATTTGACGCTTATTGAGTTCCAACTTCGTTTTTTACTTTTTATATGTAGCGAAGTTTATCAACATTCGTAGAGTTCGTTATAATTTCTTTAATTTGACGCTAATTGAGTTCCAACTTCGTTTTTTACTTTTTATACGTAGCGAAGTTTATCAACATTCGTAGAGTTCGTTATAATTTCTTTAATTTGACGCTAATTGAGTTCCAACTTCGTTTTTTACTTTTTATACGTAGCGAAGTTTATCAACATTCGTAGAATTCGTTATAATTTCTTTAATTTGACGCTAATTGAGTTCCAACTTCGTTTTTTACTTTTTATACGTAGCGAAGTTTATCAACATTCGTAGAGTTCGTTATAATTTCTTTAATTTGACGCTAATTGAGTTCCAACTTCGTTTTTTACTTTTTATATGTAGCGAAGTTTATCAACATTCGTAGAGTTCGTTATAATTTCTTTAATTTGACGCTAATTGAGTTCCAACTTCGTTTTTTACTTTTTATACGTAGCGAAGTTTATCAACATTCGTAGAGTTCGTTATAATTTCTTTAATTTGACGCTAATTGAGTTCCAACTTCGTTTTTTACTTTTTATACGTAGCGAAGTTTATCAACATTCGTATAATTCGTTATAATTTCTTTAATTTGACGCTAATTGAGTTCCAACTTCGTTTTTTACTTTTTATATGTAGCGAAGTTTATCAACATTCGTAGAGTTCGTTATAATTTCTTTAATTTGACGCTAATTGAGTTCCAACTTCGTTTTTTACTTTTTATATGTAGCGAAGTTTATCAACATTCGTAGAATTCGTTATAATTTCTTTAATTTGACGCTAATTGAGTTCCAACTTCGTTTTTTACTTTTTATATGTAGCGAAGTTTATCAACATTCGTAGAGTTCGTTATAATTTCTTTAATTTGATGCTAATTCAGTTCCAACTTCGTTTTTTACTTTTTATACGTAGCGATGTTTATCAACATTCGTAGAGTTCGTTTTAATTTCTTTAATTTGACGCTAATTGAGTTCCAACTTTGTTTTTTACTTTTTATACGTAGCGAAGTTTATCAACATTCGTAGAGTTCGTTATAATTTCTTTAATTTGACGCTAATTGAGTTCCAACTTCGTTTTTTACTTTTTATATGTAGCGAAGTTTATCAACATTCGTAGAGTTCGTTATAATTTCTTTAATTTGACGCTAATTGAGTTCCAACTTCGTTTTTTACTTTTTATATGTAGCGAAGTTTATCAACATTCGTAGAGTTCGTTATGATTTCTTTAATTTGACGCTAATTGAGTTCCAACTTCGTTTTTTACTTTTTATATGTAGCGAAGTTTATCAACATTCGTAGAGTTCGTTATGATTTCTTTAATTTGACGCTAATTGAGTTCCAACTTCGTTTTTTACTTTTTATATGTAGCGAAGTTTATCATCATTCGTAGAGTTCGTTATAATTTCTTTAATTTGACGCTAATTGAGTTCCAACTTCGTTTTTTACATTTTATATGTAGCGAAGTTTATCAACATTCGTAGAGTTCGTTATAATTTCTTTAATTTGACGCTAATTGAGTTCCAACTTCGTTTTTTACTTTTTATATGTAGCGAAGTTTATCAACATTCGTAGAGTTCGTTTTAATTTCTTTAATATGACGCTAATTGAGTTCCAACTTCGTTTTTTACTTTTTATATGTAGCGAAGTTTATCAACATTCGTAGACTTCGTTATCATTTCTTTAATTTGACGCTAGTTGAGTTCCAACTTCGTTTTTTACTTTTTATATGTAGCGAAGCTTATCAACATTCGTAGAGTTCGTTATCATTTCTTTAATTCGACGCTATTTGAGTTCCAACTTCGTTTTTTACTTTTTATATGTAGCGAAGTTTATCAACATTCGTAGAGTTCGTTATAATTTCTTTAATTTGACGCTAATTGAGTTCCAACTTCGTTTTTTACTTTTTATATGTAGCGAAGTTTATCAACATTCGTAGAGTTCGTTATAATTTCTTTAATTTGACGCTAATTGAGTTCCAACTTCGTTTTTTACTTTTTATATGTAGCGAAGTTTATCAACATTCGTAGAGTTCGTTATAATTTATTTAATTTGACGCTAATTGAGTTCCAACTTCGTTTTTTACTTTTTATATGCAGCGAAGTTTATCAACATTCGTAGAGTTCGTTATCATTTCTTTAATTCGACGCTAATTGAGTTCCAACTTCGTTTTTTACTTTTTATATGTAGCGAAGTTTATCAACATTCGTAGAGTTCGTTATAATTTCTTTAATTCGACGCTAATTGAGTTCCAACTTCGTTTTTTACTTTTTATATGTAGCGAAGTTTATCAACATTCGTAGAGTTCGTTATAATTTCTTTAATTTGACGCTAATTCAGTTCCAACTTCGTTTTTTACTTTTTATATGTAGCGAAGTTTATCAACATTCGTAGAATTCGTTATAATTTCTTTAATTTGACGCTAATTGAGTTCCAACTTCGTTTTTTACTTTTTATATGTAGCGAAGTTTATCAACATTCGTAGAGTTCGTTATAATTTCTTTAATTTGACGCTAATTGAGTTCCAACTTCGTTTTTTACTTTTTATATGTAGCGAAGTTTATCAACATTCGTAGAATTCGTTATAATTTCTTTAATTTGACGCTAATTGAGTTCCAACTTCGTTTTTTACTTTTTATATGTAGCGAAGTTTATCAACATTCGTAGAGTTCGTTATAATTTCTTTAATTTGACGCTAATTCAGTTCCAACTTCGTTTTTTACTTTTTATACGTAGCGATGTTTATCAACATTCGTAGAGTTCGTTTTAATTTCTTTAATTTGACGCTAATTGAGTTCCAACTTTGTTTTTTACTTTTTATACGTAGCGAAGTTTATCAACATTCGTAGAGTTCGTTATAATTTCTTTAATTTGACGCTAATTGAGTTCCAACTTCGTTTTTTACTTTTTATATGTAGCGAAGTTTATCAACATTCGTAGAGTTCGTTATAATTTCTTTAATTTGACGCTAATTGAGTTCCAACTTCGTTTTTTACTTTTTATATGTAGCGAAGTTTAGCAACATTCGTAGAGTTCGTTATGATTTCTTTAATTTGACGCTAATTGAGTTCCAACTTCGTTTTTTACTTTTTATATGTAGCGAAGTTTATCAACATTCGTAGAGTTCGTTATGATTTCTTTAATTTGACGCTAATTGAGTTCCAACTTCGTTTTTTACTTTTTATATGTAGCGAAGTTTATCATCATTCGTAGAGTTCGTTATAATTTCTTTAATTTGACGCTAATTGAGTTCCAACTTCGTTTTTTACATTTTATATGTAGCGAAGTTTATCAACATTCGTAGAGTTCGTTATAATTTCTTTAATTTGACGCTAATTGAGTTCCAACTTCGTTTTTTACTTTTTATATGTAGCGAAGTTTATCGACATTCGTAGAGTTCGTTTTAATTTCTTTAATATGACGCTAATTGAGTTCCAACTTCGTTTTTTACTTTTTATATGTAGCGAAGTTTATCAACATTCGTAGAGTTCGTTATCATTTCTTTAATTTGACGCTAATTGAGTTCCAACTTCGTTTTTTACTTTTTATATGTAGCGAAGCTTATCAACATTCGTAGAGTTCGTTATCATTTCTTTAATTCGACGCTATTTGAGTTCCAACTTCGTTTTTTACTTTTTATATGTAGCGAAGTTTATCAACATTCGTAGAGTTCGTTATAATTTCTTTAATTTGACGCTAATTGAGTTCCAACTTCGTTTTTTACTTTTTATATGTAGCGAAGTTTATCAACATTCGTAGAGTTCGTTATAATTTCTTTAATTTGACGCTAATTGAGTTCCAACTTCGTTTTTTACTTTTTATATGTAGCGAAGTTTATCAACATTCGTAGAGTTCGTTACAATTTCTTTAATTCGACGCTAATTGAGTTCCAACTTCGTTTTTTACTTTTTATATGTAGCGAAGTTTATCAACATTCGTAGAGTTCGTTATGATTTCTTTAATTCGACGCTAATTGAGTTCCAACTTCGTTTTTTACTTTTTATATGTAGCGAAGTTTATCAACATTCGTAGAGTTCGTTATGATTTCTTTAATTTGACGCTAATCGAGTTCCAACTTCGTTTTTTACTTTTTATATGTTGCGAAGTTTATTAACATTCGTATATTTCGTTGTAATTTCTTTAATTTGACGCTAATTGAGTTCCAACTTCGTTTTTTACTTTTTATATGTAGCGAAGTTTATCAACATTCGTAGAGTTCGTTATAATTTCTTTAATTTGACGCTAATTGAGTTCCAACTTCGTTTTTTACTTTTTATATGTAGCGAAGTTTACCAACATTCGTAGAGTTCGTTATAATTTCTTTAATTTGACGCTTATTGAGTTCCAACTTCGTTTTTTACTTTTTATATGTAGCGAAGTTTACTAACATTCGTAGAGTTCGTTATAATTTCTTTAATTTGACGCTAATTGAGTTCCAACTTCGTTTTTTACTTTTTATATGTAGCGAAGTTTATCAACATTCGTAGAGTTCGTTATGATTTCTTTAATTTGACGCTAATTGAGTTCCAACTTCGTTTTTTACTTTTTATATGTAGCGAAGTTTATCAACATTCGTAGAGTTCGTTATAATTTCTTTAATTTGACGCTAATTGAGTTCCAACTTCGTTTTTTACTTTTTATATGTAGCGAAGTTTATCAACATTCGTAGAGTTCGTTATAATTTCTTTAATTTGACGCTAATTGAGTTCCAACTTCGTTTTTTACTTTTTATATGTAGCGAAGTTTATCAACATTCGTAGAGTTCGTTATAATTTCTTTAATTTGACGCTAATTGAGTTCCAACTTCGTTTTTTACTTTTTATATGTAGCGAAGTTTATCAACATTCGTAGAGTTCGTTATAATTTCTTTAATTTGACGCTAATTGAGTTCCAACTTCGTTTTTTACTTTTTATATGTAGCGAAGTTTATCAACATTCGTAGAGTTCGTTATAATTTCTTTAATTTGACGCTAATTGAGTTCCAACTTCGTTTTTTACTTTTTATATGTAGCGAAGTTTATCAACATTCGTAGAGTTCGTTATAATTTCTTTAATTTGACGATACTTGAGTTCCAACTTCGTTTTTTACTTTTTATATGTAGCGAAGTTTATCAACATTCGTAGAGTTCGTTATAATTTCTTTAATTTGACGCTAATTGAGTTCCAACTTCGTTTTTTACTTTTTATATGTAGCGAAGTTTATCAACATTCGTAGAGTTCGTTATAATTTCTTTAATTTGACGCTAATTGAGTTCCAACTTCGTTTTTTACTTTTTATATGTAGCGAAGTTTATCAACATTCGTAGAGTTCGTTATAATTTCTTTAATTTGACGATACTTGAGTTCCAACTTCGTTTTTTACTTTTTATATGTAGCGAAGTTTATCAACATTCGTAGAGTTCGTTATAATTTCTTTAATTTGACGCTAATTGAGTTCCAACTTCGTTTTTTACTTTTTATATGTAGCGAAGTTTATCAACATTCGTAGAGTTCGTTATAATTTCTTTAATTTGACGCTAATTGAGTTCCAACTTCGTTTTTTACTTTTTATATGTAGCGATGTTTATCAACATTAGTTTATTTCGTTATAATTTCTTTAATTTGACGCTAATTGAGTTCCAACTTCGTTTTTTACTTTTTATATGTAGCGAAGTTTATCAACATTCGTAGAGTTCGTTGTAATTTCTTTAATTTGACGCTAATTGAGTTCCAACTTCGTTTTTTACTTTTTATATGTAGCGAAGTTTATCAACATTCGTAGAGTTCGTTGTAATTTCTTTAATTTGACGCTAATTGAGTTCCAACTTCGTTTTTTACTTTTTATATGTAGCGAAGTTTATCAACATTCGTAGAGTTCGTTATAATTTCTTTAATTTGACGCTAATTGAGTTCCAACTTCTTTTTTTACTTTTTATATGTAGCGAAGTTTTTCAACATTCGTATATATCGTTATAATTTCTTTAATTTGACGCTAATTGAGTTCCAACTTCGTTTTTTACTTTTTATATGTAGCGAAGTTTATCAACATTCGTAGAGTTCGATATAATTTCTTTAATTTGACGCTAATTGAGTTCCAACTTCGTTTTTTACATTTTATATGTAGCGAAGTTTATCAACATTCGTAGAGTTCGTTATAATTTCTTTAATTTGACGCTAATTGAGTTCCAACTTCGTTTTTTACTTTTTATATGTAGCGAAGTTTATCAACATTCGTAGAGTTCGTTATAATTTCTTTAATTTGACGCTAATTGTGTTCCAACTTCGTTTTTTACTTTTATATGTAGCGAAGTTTATCAACATTCGTATATTTCGTTGTGATTTCTTTAATTTGACGCTAATTGAGTTCCAACTTCGTTTTTTACTTTTATATGTAGCGAAGTTTATCAACATTCGTATATTTCGTTGTGATTTCTTTAATTTGACGCTAATTGAGTTCCAACTTCGTTTTTTACTTTTTATATGTAGCGAAGTTTATCAACATTCGTAGAGTTCGTTGTAATTTCTTTATTTTGACGCTAATTGAGTTCCAACTTCGTTTTTTACTTTTTATATGTAGCGAAGTTTATCAACATTCGTATATTTCCTTGTAATTTCTTTAATTTGACGCTAATTGAGTTCCAACTTCGTTTTTTACTTTTTATATGTAGCGAAGTTTATCAACATTCGTAGAGTTCGTTATAATTTCTTTAATTTGACGCTAATTGAGTTCCAACTTCGTTTTTTACTTTTTATATGTAGCGAAGTTTATCAACATTCGTAGAGTTCGATATAATTTCTTTAATTTGACGCTAATTGAGTTCCAACATCGTTTTTTACATTTTATATGTAGCGAAGTTTATCAACATTCGTAGAGTTCGTTATGATTTCTTTAATTTGACGCTAATTGTGTTCCAACTTCGTTTTTTACTTTTATATGTAGCGAAGTTTATCAACATTCGTATATTTCGTTGTGATTTCTTTAATTTGACGCTAATTGAGTTCCAACTTCGTTTTTTACTTTTATATGTAGCGAAGTTTATCAACATTCGTATATTTCGTTGTGATTTCTTTAATTTGACGCTAATTGAGTTCCAACTTCGTTTTTTACTTTTTATATGTAGCGAAGTTTATCAACATTCGTAGAGTTCGTTATAATTTCTTTAATTTGACGCTAATTGAGTTCCAACTTCGTTTTTTACTTTTTATATGTAGCGAAGTTTACCAACATTCGTAGAGTTCGTTATAATTTCTTTAATTTGACGCTAATAGAGTTCCAACTTCGTTTTTTACTTTTTATATGTAGCGAAGTTTATCAACATTCGTAGAGTTCGTTATAATTTCTTTAATTTGACGCTAATTGAGTTCCAACTTCGTTTTTTTACTTTTTATACGTAGCGATGTTTATCAACATTAGTTTATTTCGTTATAATTTCTTTAATTTGACGCTAATTGAGTTCCAACTTCGTTTTTTACTTTTTATATGTAGCGAAGTTTATCAACATTCGTAGAGTTCGTTATAATTTCTTTAATTTGACGCTAATTGAGTTCCAACTTCGTTTTTTACTTTTTATATGTAGCGAAGTTTATCAACATTCGTAGAGTTCGATATAATTTCTTTAATTTGACGCTAATTGAGTTCCAACATCGTTTTTTACATTTTATATGTAGCGAAGTTTATCAACATTCGTAGAGTTCGTTATGATTTCTTTAATTTGACGCTAATTGAGTTCCAACTTCGTTTTTTACTTTTTATATGTAGCGAAGTTTATCAACATTCGTAGAGTTCGTTATAATTTCTTTAATTTGACGCTAATTGTGTTCCAACTTCGTTTTTTACTTTTATATGTAGCGAAGTTTATCAACATTCGTATATTTCGTTGTGATTTCTTTAATTTGACGCTAATTGAGTTCCAACTTCGTTTTTTACTTTTATATGTAGCGAAGTTTATCAACATTCGTATATTTCGTTGTGATTTCTTTAATTTGACGCTAATTGAGTTCCAACTTCGTTTTTTACTTTTTATATGTAGCGAAGTTTATCAACATTCGTAGAGTTCGTTATGATTTCTTTAATTTGACGCTAATTGAGTTCCAAATTCGTTTTTTACTTTTTATATGTAGCGAAGTTTATCAACATTCGTAGAGTTCGTTATAATTTCTTTAATTTGACGCTAATTGAGTTCCAACTTCGTTTTTTACTTTTTATATGTAGCGAAGTTTACCAACATTCGTAGAGTTCGTTATAATTTCTTTAATTTGACGCTAATTGAGTTCCAACTTCGTTTTTTACTTTTTATATGTAGCGAAGTTTATCAACATTCGTAGAGTTCGTTATAATTTCTTTAATTTGACGCTAATTGAGTTCCAACTTCGTTTTTTTACTTTTTATACGTAGCGATGTTTATCAACATTAGTTTATTTCGTTATAATTTCTTTAATTTGACGCTAATTGAGTTCCAACTTCGTTTTTTACTTTTTATATGTAGCGAAGTTTATCAACATTCGAAGAGTTCGTTATGATTTCCTTAATTTGACGCTAATTGAGTTCTAACTTCGTTTTTTACTTTTTATATGTAGCGAAGTTTATCAACATTCGTAGAGTTCGTTATAATTTCTTTAATTTGACGCTAATTGAGTTCCAACTTCGTTTTTTACTCTTTATATGTAGCGAAGTTTATCAAAATTTCGTATATTTCGTTGTGATTTCTTTAATTTGACGCTAATTGAGTTCCAACTTCGTTTTTTACTTTTTATATGTAGCGAAGTTTATCAACATTCGTAGAGTTCGTTATAATTTCTTTAATTTGACGATAATTGAGTTCCAACTTCGTTTTTTACTTTTTATATGTAGCGAAGTTTATCAACATTCGTAGAGTTCGTTATGATTTCTTTAATTTGACGCTAATTGAGTTCCAACTTCGTTTTTTACTTTTTATATGTAGCGAAGTTTATCAACATTCGTAGAGTTCGTTATAATTTCTTTAATTTGACGCTAATTGTGTTCCAACTTCGTTTTTTACTTTTATATGTAGCGAAGTTTATCAACATTCGTAGAGTTCGTTATAATTTCTTTAATTTGACGCTAATTGATTTCCAACTTCGTTTTTTACTTTTTATATGTAGCGAAGTTTATCAACATTCGTAGAGTTCGTTATGATTTCTTTAATTTGACGCTAATTGAGTTCCAACTTCGTTTTTTACTTTTTATATGTAGCGAAGTTTATCAACATTCGTAGAGTTCGTTATAATTTCTTTAATTTGACGCTAATTGTGTTCCAACTTCGTTTTTTACTTTTATATGTAGCGAAGTTTATCAACATTCGTATATTTCGTTGTGATTTCTTTAATTTGACGCTAATTGAGTTCCAACTTCGTTTTTTACTTTTATATGTAGCGAAGTTTATCAACATTCGTATATTTCGTTGTGATTTCTTTAATTTGACGCTAATTGAGTTCCAACTTCGTTTTTTACTTTTTATATGTAGCGAAGTTTATCAACATTCGTAGAGTTCGTTATGATTTCTTTAATTTGACGCTAATTGAGTTCCAAATTCGTTTTTTACTTTTTATATGTAGCGAAGTTTATCAACATTCGTAGAGTTGGTTATAATTTCTTTAATTTGACGCTAATTGAGTTCCAACTTCGTTTTTTACTTTTTATATGTAGCGAAGTTTACCAACATTCGTAGAGTTCGTTATAATTTCTTTAATTTGACGCTAATAGAGTTCCAACTTCGTTTTTTACTTTTTATATGTAGCGAAGTTTATCAACATTCGTAGAGTTCGTTATAATTTCTTTAATTTGACGCTAATTGAGTTCCAACTTCGTTTTTTTACTTTTTATACGTAGCGATGTTTATCAACATTAGTTTATTTCGTTATAATTTCTTTAATTTGACGCTAATTGAGTTCCAACTTCGTTTTTTACTTTTTATATGTAGCGAAGTTTATCAACATTCGAAGAGTTCGTTATGATTTCCTTAATTTGACGCTAATTGAGTTCTAACTTCGTTTTTTACTTTTTATATGTAGCGAAGTTTATCAACATTCGTAGAGTTCGTTATAATTTCTTTAATTTGACGCTAATTGAGTTCCAACTTCGTTTTTTACTCTTTATATGTAGCGAAGTTTATCAAAATTTCGTATATTTCGTTGTGATTTCTTTAATTTGACGCTAATTGAGTTCCAACTTCGTTTTTTACTTTTTATATGTAGCGAAGTTTATCAACATTCGTAGAGTTCGTTATAATTTCTTTAATTTGACGATAATTGAGTTCCAACTTCGTTTTTTACTTTTTATATGTAGCGAAGTTTATCAACATTCGTATATTTCGTTGTGATTTCTTTAATTTGACGCTAATTGAGTTCCAACTTCGGGTTTTACTTTTTATATGTAGCGAAGTTTATCGACATTCGTAGAGTTCGTTATAATTTCTTTATTTTGACGCTAATTGAGTTCCAACTTCGTTTTTTACTTTTTATATGTAGCGAAGTTTATCGACATTCGTAGAGTTCGTTATAATTTCTTTAATTTGACGCTAATTGAGTTCCAACTTCGTTTTTTACTTTTTATATGTAGCGAAGTTTATCAACATTCGTAGAGTTCGTTATAATTTCTTTAATTTGACGCTAATTGAGTTCCAACTTCGTTTTTTACTTTTTATATGTAGCGAAGTTTATCAACATTCGTAGAGTTCGTTATAATTTCTTTAATTTGACGATACTTGAGTTCCAACTTCGTTTTTTACTTTTTATATGTAGCGAAGTTTATCAACATTCGTAGAGTTCGTTATAATTTCTTTAATTTGACGCTAATTGAGTTCCAACTTCGTTTTTTACTTTTTATATGTAGCGAAGTTTATCAACATTCGTAGAGTTCGTTATAATTTCTTTAATTTGACGCTAATTGAGTTCCAACTTCGTTTTTTACTTTTTATATGTAGCGAAGTTTATCAACATTCGTAGAGTTCGTTATAATTTCTTTAATTTGACGCTAATTGAGTTCCAACTTCGTTTTTTACTTTTTATATGTAGCGAAGTTTATCAACATTCGTAGAGTTCGTTATAATTTCTTTAATTTGACGCTAATTGAGTTCCAACTTCGTTTTTTACTTTTTATATGTAGCGAAGTTTATCAACATTCGTAGAGTTCGTTATAATTTCTTTAATTTGACGTTAATTGAGTTCCAACTTCGTTTTTTACTTTTTATATATAGCGATGTTTATCAACATTAGTTTATTTCGTTATAATTTCTTTAATTTGACGCTAATTGAGTTCCAACTTCGTTTTTTACTTTTTATATGTAGCGAAGTTTATCAACATTCGTAGAGTTCGTTGTAATTTCTTTAATTTGACGCTAATTGAGTTCCAACTTCGTTTTTTACTTTTTATATGTAGCGAAGTTAATCAACATTCGTATATTTCGTTGTAATTTCTTTAATTTGACTCTAATTGAGTTCCAACTTCGTTTTTTACTTTTTATATGTAGCGAAGTTTATCAACATTCGTAGAGTTCGTTATAATTTCTTTAATTTGACGCTAATTGAGTTCCAACTTCGTTTTTTACTTTTTATATGTAGCGAAGTTTATCAACATTCGTAGAGTTCGTTATAATTTCTTTAATTTGACGCTAATTGAGTTCCAACTTCGTTTTTTACTTTTTATATGTAGCGAAGTTTATCAACATTCGTAGAGTTCGTTATGATTTCTTTAATTTGACGTTAATTGAGTCCCAACTTCGTTTTTTACTTTTTATATGTAGCGAAGTTTATCAACATTCGTAGAGTTCGTTATGATTTCTTTAATTTGACGATAATTGAGTTCCAACTTTGTTTTTTACTTTTTATATGCAGCGAAGTTTATCAACATTCGTAGAGTTCGTTATAATTTCTTTAATTTGACGCTAATTGAGTTCCAACTTCGTTTTTTACTTTTTATATGTAGCGAAGTTTATCATCATTCGTAGAGTTCGTTATAATTTCTTTAATTTGACGCTAATTGAGTTCCAACTTCGTTTTTTACTTTTTATATGTAGCGAAGTTTATCAACATTCGTAGAGTTCGTTATAATTTCTTTAATTTGACGCTATTTGAGTTCCAACTTCGTTTTTTACTTTTTATATGTAGCGAAGTTTATCAACATTCGTAGAGTTCGTTATAATTTCTTTAATTTGACGCTAATTGAGTTCCAACTTCGTTTTTTACTTTTTATATGTAGCGAAGTTTATCAACATTCGTAGAGTTCGTTATAATTTCTTTAATTTGACGCTAATTGAGTTCCAACTTCGTTTTTTACTTTTTATATGTAGCGAAGTTTATCAACATTCGTAGAGTTCGTTATGATTTCTTTAATTTGACGATAATTGAGTTCCAACTTTGTTTTTTACTTTTTATATGCAGCGAAGTTTATCAACATTCGTAGAGTTCATTATAATTTCTTTAATTTGACGCTAATTGAGTTCCAACTTCGTTTTTTACTTTTTATATGTAGCGAAGTTTATCATCATTCGTAGAGTTCGTTATAATTTCTTTAATTTGACGCTAATTGAGTTCCAACTTCGTTTTTTACTTTTTATATGTAGCGAAGTTTATCAACATTCGTAGAGTTCGTTATAATTTCTTTAATTTGACGCTAATTGAGTTCCAACTTCGTTTTTTACTTTTTATATGTAGCGAAGTTTATCAACATTCGTAGAGTTCGTTATGATTTCTTTAATTTGACGTTAATTGAGTCCCAACTTCGTTTTTTACTTTTTATATGTAGCGAAGTTTATCAACATTCGTAGAGTTCGTTATGATTTCTTTAATTTGACGATAATTGAGTTCCAACTTTGTTTTTTACTTTTTATATGCAGCGAAGTTTATCAACATTCGTAGAGTTCGTTATGATTTCTTTAATTTGACGCTAATTGAGTTCCAAATTCGTTTTTTACTTTTTATATGTAGCGAAGTTTATCAACATTCGTAGAGTTCGTTATGATTTCTTTAATTTGACGCTAATTGAGTTCCAACTACGTTTTTTACTTTTTATATGTAGCGAAGTTTATCAACATTCGTAGAGTTCGTTATATTTTCTTTAATTTGACGCTAATTGAGTTCCAACTTCGTTTTTTACTTTTTATATGTAGCGAAGTTTATCAACATTCGTAGAGTTCGTTATAATTTCTTTAATTTGACGATAATTGAGTTCCAACTTCGTTTTTTAATTTTTATATGTAGCGAAGTTTATCAACATTCGTAGAGTTCGTTATAATTTCTTTAATTTGACGCTAATTGAGTTCCAACTTCGTTTTTTACTTTTTATATGTAGCGAAGTTTATCAACATTCGTAGAGTTCGTTATAATTTCTTTAATTTGACGCTAATTGAGTTGCAACTTCGTTTTTTACTTTTTATATGTAGCGAAGTTTATCAACATTCGTAGAGTTCGATATAATTTCTTTAATTTGACGCTAATTGAGTTCCAACATCGTTTTTTACATTTTATATGTAGCGAAGTTTATCAACATTCGTAGAGTTCGTTATGATTTCTTTAATTTGACGCTAATTGTGTTCCAACTTCGTTTTTTACTTTTATATGTAGCGAAGTTTATCAACATTCGTATATTTCGTTGTGATTTCTTTAATTTGACGCTAATTGAGTTCCAACTTCGTTTTTTACTTTTATATGTAGCGAAGTTTATCAACATTCGTATATTTCGTTGTGATTTCTTTAATTTGACGCTAATTGAGTTCCAACTTCGTTTTTTACTTTTTATATGTAGCGAAGTTTATCAACATTCGTAGAGTTCGTTATAATTTCTTTAATTTGACGCTAATTGAGTTCCAACTTCGTTTTTTACTTTTTATATGTAGCGAAGTTTACCAACATTCGTAGAGTTCGTTATAATTTCTTTAATTTGACGCTAATAGAGTTCCAACTTCGTTTTTTACTTTTTATAAGTAGCGAAGTTTATCACATTCGTAGAGTTCGTTATAATTTCTTTAATTTGACGCTAATTGAGTTCCAACTTCGTTTTTTTACTTTTTATACGTAGCGATGTTTATCAACATTAGTTTATTTCGTTATAATTTCTTTAATTTGACGCTAATTGAGTTCCAACTTCGTTTTTTACTTTTTATATGTAGCGAAGTTTATCAACATTCGTAGAGTTCGTTATAATTTCTTTAATTTGACGCTAATTGAGTTCCAACTTCGTTTTTTACTTTTTATATGTAGCGAAGTTTATCAACATTCGTAGAGTTCGATATAATTTCTTTAATTTGACGCTAATTGAGTTCCAACATCGTTTTTTACATTTTATATGTAGCGAAGTTTATCAACATTCGTAGAGTTCGTTATGATTTCTTTAATTTGACGCTAATTGAGTTCCAACTTCGTTTTTTACTTTTTATATGTAGCGAAGTTTATCAACATTCGTAGAGTTCGTTATAATTTCTTTAATTTGACGCTAATTGTGTTCCAACTTCGTTTTTTACTTTTATATGTAGCGAAGTTTATCAACATTCGTATATTTCGTTGTGATTTCTTTAATTTGACGCTAATTGAGTTCCAACTTCGTTTTTTACTTTTATATGTAGCGAAGTTTATCAACATTCGTATATTTCGTTGTGATTTCTTTAATTTGACGCTAATTGAGTTCCAACTTCGTTTTTTACTTTTTATATGTAGCGAAGTTTATCAACATTCGTAGAGTTCGTTATGATTTCTTTAATTTGACGCTAATTGAGTTCCAAATTCGTTTTTTACTTTTTATATGTAGCGAAGTTTATCAACATTCGTAGAGTTCGTTATGATTTCTTTAATTTGACGCTAATTGAGTTCCAACTACGTTTTTTACTTTTTATATGTAGCGAAGTTTATCAACATTCGTAGAGTTCGTTATATTTTCTTTAATTTGACGCTAATTGAGTTCCAACTTCGTTTTTTACTTTTTATATGTAGCGAAGTTTATCAACATTCGTAGAGTTCGTTATAATTTCTTTAATTTGACGATAATTGAGTTCCAACTTCGTTTTTTAATTTTTATATGTAGCGAAGTTTATCAACATTCGTAGAGTTCGTTATAATTTCTTTAATTTGACGCTAATTGAGTTCCAACTTCGTTTTTTACTTTTTATATGTAGCGAAGTTTATCAACATTCGTAGAGTTCGTTATAATTTCTTTAATTTGACGCTAATTGAGTTGCAACTTCGTTTTTTACTTTTTATATGTAGCGAAGTTTATCAACATTCGTAGAGTTCGTTATAATTTCTTTAATTTGACGATAATTGAGTTCCAACTTCGTTTTTTACTTTTTATATGTAGCGAAGTTTATCAACATTCGTAGAGTTCGTTGTGATTTCTTTAATTTGACGCTAATTGAGTTCCAACTTCGTTTTTTACTTTTTATATGTAGCGAAGTTTATCAACATTCGTAGAGTTCGTTATAATTTCTTTAATTTGACGATAATTGAGTTCCAACTTCGTTTTTTACTTTTTATATGTAGCGAAGTTTATCAACATTCGTAGAGTTCGTTATGATTTCTTTAATTTGACGCTAATTGAGTTCCAACTTCGTTTTTTACTTTTTATATGTAGCGAAGTTTATCAACATTCGTAGAGTTCGTTATAATTTCTTTAATTTGACGCTAATTGTGTTCCAACTTCGTTTTTTACTTTTATATGTAGCGAAGTTTATCAACATTCGTAGAGTTCGTTATAATTTCTTTAATTTGACGCTAATTGATTTCCAACTTCGTTTTTTACTTTTTATATGTAGCGAAGTTTATCAACATTCGTAGAGTTCGTTATGATTTCTTTAATTTGACGCTAATTGAGTTCCAACTTCGTTTTTTACTTTTTATATGTAGCGAAGTTTATCAACATTCGTAGAGTTCGTTATAATTTCTTTAATTTGACGCTAATTGTGTTCCAACTTCGTTTTTTACTTTTATATGTAGCGAAGTTTATCAACATTCGTATATTTCGTTGTGATTTCTTTAATTTGACGCTAATTGAGTCCAACTTCGTTTTTTACTTTTATATGTAGCGAAGTTTATCAACATTCGTATATTTCGTTGTGATTTCTTTAATTTGACGCTAATTGAGTTCCAACTTCGTTTTTTACTTTTTATATGTAGCGAAGTTTATCAACATTCGTAGAGTTCGTTATGATTTCTTTAATTTGACGCTAATTGAGTTCCAAATTCGTTTTTTACTTTTTATATGTAGCGAAGTTTATCAACATTCGTAGAGTTCGTTATAATTTCTTTAATTTGACGCTAATTGAGTTCCAACTTCGTTTTTTACTTTTTATATGTAGCGAAGTTTACCAACATTCGTAGAGTTCGTTATAATTTCTTTAATTTGACGCTAATAGAGTTCCAACTTCGTTTTTTACTTTTTATATGTAGCGAAGTTTATCAACATTCGTAGAGTTCGTTATAATTTCTTTAATTTGACGCTAATTGAGTTCCAACTTCGTTTTTTTACTTTTTATACGTAGCGATGTTTATCAACATTAGTTTATTTCGTTATAATTTCTTTAATTTGACGCTAATTGAGTTCCAACTTCGTTTTTTACTTTTTATATGTAGCGAAGTTTATCAACATTCGAAGAGTTCGTTATGATTTCCTTAATTTGACGCTAATTGAGTTCTAACTTCGTTTTTTACTTTTTATATGTAGCGAAGTTTATCAACATTCGTAGAGTTCGTTATAATTTCTTTAATTTGACGCTAATTGAGTTCCAACTTCGTTTTTTACTCTTTATATGTAGCGAAGTTTATCAAAATTTCGTATATTTCGTTGTGATTTCTTTAATTTGACGCTAATTGAGTTCCAACTTCGTTTTTTACTTTTTATATGTAGCGAAGTTTATCAACATTCGTAGAGTTCGTTATAATTTCTTTAATTTGACGATAATTGAGTTCCAACTTCGTTTTTTACTTTTTATATGTAGCGAAGTTTATCAACATTCGTATATTTCGTTGTGATTTCTTTAATTTGACGCTAATTGAGTTCCAACTTCGGGTTTTACTTTTTATATGTAGCGAAGTTTATCGACATTCGTAGAGTTCGTTATAATTTCTTTATTTTGACGCTAATTGAGTTCCAACTTCGTTTTTTACTTTTTATATGTAGCGAAGTTTATCGACATTCGTAGAGTTCGTTATAATTTCTTTAATTTGACGCTAATTGAGTTCCAACTTCGTTTTTTACTTTTTATATGTAGCGAAGTTAAATCAACATTCGTAGAGTTCGTTATAATTTCTTTAATTTGACGCTAATTGAGTTCCAACTTCGTTTTTTACTTTTTATATGTAGCGAAGTTTATCAACATTCGTAGAGTTCGTTATAATTTCTTTAATTTGACGATACTTGAGTTCCAACTTCGTTTTTTACTTTTTATATGTAGCGAAGTTTATCAACATTCGTAGAGTTCGTTATAATTTCTTTAATTTGACGCTAATTGAGTTCCAACTTCGTTTTTTACTTTTTATATGTAGCGAAGTTTATCAACATTCGTAGAGTTCGTTATAATTTCTTTAATTTGACGCTAATTGAGTTCCAACTTCGTTTTTTACTTTTTATATGTAGCGAAGTTTATCAACATTCGTAGAGTTCGTTATAATTTCTTTAATTTGACGCTAATTGAGTTCCAACTTCGTTTTTTACTTTTTATATGTAGCGAAGTTTATCAACATTCGTAGAGTTCGTTATAATTTCTTTAATTTGACGCTAATTGAGTTCCAACTTCGTTTTTTACTTTTTATATGTAGCGAAGTTTATCAACATTCGTAGAGTTCGTTATAATTTCTTTAATTTGACGTTAATTGAGTTCCAACTTCGTTTTTTACTTTTTATATATAGCGATGTTTATCAACATTAGTTTATTTCGTTATAATTTCTTTAATTTGACGCTAATTGAGTTCCAACTTCGTTTTTTACTTTTTATATGTAGCGAAGTTTATCAACATTCGTAGAGTTCGTTGTAATTTCTTTAATTTGACGCTAATTGAGTTCCAACTTCGTTTTTTACTTTTTATATGTAGCGAAGTTAATCAACATTCGTATATTTCGTTGTAATTTCTTTAATTTGACTCTAATTGAGTTCCAACTTCGTTTTTTACTTTTTATATGTAGCGAAGTTTATCAACATTCGTAGAGTTCGTTATAATTTCTTTAATTTGACGCTAATTGAGTTCCAACTTCGTTTTTTACTTTTTATATGTAGCGAAGTTTATCAACATTCGTAGAGTTCGTTATAATTTCTTTAATTTGACGCTAATTGAGTTCCAACTTCGTTTTTTACTTTTTATATGTAGCGAAGTTTATCAACATTCGTAGAGTTCGTTATGATTTCTTTAATTTGACGTTAATTGAGTCCCAACTTCGTTTTTTACTTTTTATATGTAGCGAAGTTTATCAACATTCGTAGAGTTCGTTATGATTTCTTTAATTTGACGATAATTGAGTTCCAACTTTGTTTTTTACTTTTTATATGCAGCGAAGTTTATCAACATTCGTAGAGTTCGTTATAATTTCTTTAATTTGACGCTAATTGAGTTCCAACTTCGTTTTTTACTTTTTATATGTAGCGAAGTTTATCATCATTCGTAGAGTTCGTTATAATTTCTTTAATTTGACGCTAATTGAGTTCCAACTTCGTTTTTTACTTTTTACATGTAGCGAAGTTTATCAACATTCGTAGAGTTCGTTATAATTTCTTTAATTTGACGCTAATTGAGTTCCAACTTCGTTTTTTACTTTTTATATGTAGCGAAGTTTATCAACATTCGTAGAGTTCGTTATAATTTCTTTAATTTGACGCTAATTGAGTTCCAACTTCGTTTTTTACTTTTTATATGTAGCGAAGTTTATCAACATTCGTAGAGTTCGTTATAATTTCTTTAATTTGACGCTAATTGAGTTCCAACTTCGTTTTTTACTTTTTATATGTAGCGAAGTTTATCAACATTCGTAGAGTTCGTTATGATTTCTTTAATTTGACGATAATTGAGTTCCAACTTTGTTTTTTACTTTTTATATGCGGCGAAGTTTATCAACATTCGTAGAGTTCATTATAATTTCTTTAATTTGACGCTAATTGAGTTCCAACTTCGTTTTTTACTTTTTATATGTAGCGAAGTTTATCATCATTCGTAGAGTTCGTTATAATTTCTTTAATTTGACGCTAATTGAGTTCCAACTTCGTTTTTTACTTTTTATATGTAGCGAAGTTTATCAACATTCGTAGAGTTCGTTATAATTTCTTTAATTTGACGCTAATTGAGTTCCAACTTCGTTTTTTACTTTTTATATGTAGCGAAGTTTATCAACATTCGTAGAGTTCGTTATGATTTCTTTAATTTGACGTTAATTGAGTCCCAACTTCGTTTTTTACTTTTTATATGTAGCGAAGTTTATCAACATTCGTAGAGTTCGTTATGATTTCTTTAATTTGACGATAATTGAGTTCCAACTTTGTTTTTTACTTTTTATATGCAGCGAAGTTTATCAACATTCGTAGAGTTCGTTATGATTTCTTTAATTTGACGCTAATTGAGTTCCAAATTCGTTTTTTACTTTTTATATGTAGCGAAGTTTATCAACATTCGTAGAGTTCGTTATGATTTCTTTAATTTGACGCTAATTGAGTTCCAACTACGTTTTTTACTTTTTATATGTAGCGAAGTTTATCAACATTCGTAGAGTTCGTTATATTTTCTTTAATTTGACGCTAATTGAGTTCCAACTTCGTTTTTTACTTTTTATATGTAGCGAAGTTTATCAACATTCGTAGAGTTCGTTATAATTTCTTTAATTTGACGATAATTGAGTTCCAACTTCGTTTTTTAATTTTTATATGTAGCGAAGTTTATCAACATTCGTAGAGTTCGTTATAATTTCTTTAATTTGACGCTAATTGAGTTCCAACTTCGTTTTTTACTTTTTATATGTAGCGAAGTTTATCAACATTCGTAGAGTTCGTTATAATTTCTTTAATTTGACGCTAATTGAGTTGCAACTTCGTTTTTTACTTTTTATATGTAGCGAAGTTTATCAACATTCGTAGAGTTCGTTATAATTTCTTTAATTTGACGA
This sequence comes from Uropetala carovei, assembly GCA_036926305.1. Taxonomy (NCBI): domain Eukaryota; kingdom Metazoa; phylum Arthropoda; class Insecta; order Odonata; family Petaluridae; genus Uropetala; species Uropetala carovei. The sequence continues at coordinate 64,771 of JAXCHB010000395.1, forward strand.
TAATTGAGTTCCAACTTCGTTTTTTACTTTTTATATGTAGCGAAGTTTATCAACATTCGTAGAGTTCGTTATAATTTCTTTAATTTGACGCTAATTGAGTTCCAACTTCGTTTTTTACTTTTTATATGTAGCGAAGTTTATCAACATTCGTAGAGTTCGTTATAATTTCTTTAATTTGACGCTAATTGAGTTCCAACTTTGTTTTTTTACTTTTTATACGTAGCGATGTTTATCAACATTAGTTTATTTCGTTATAATTTCTTTAATTTGACGCTAATTGAGTTCCAACTTCGTTTTTTACTTTTTATATGTAGCGAAGTTTATCATCATTCGTAGAGTTCGTTATAATTTCTTTAATTTGACGATAATTGAGTTCCAACTTCGTTTTTTACTTTTTATATGTAGCGAAGTTTATCAACATTCGTAGAGTTCGTTATAATTTCTTTAATTTGACGATAATTGAGTTCCAACTTCGTTTTTTACTTTTTATATGTAGCGAAGTTTATCAACATTCGTAGAGTTCGTTATAATTTCTTTAATTTGACGCTAATTGAGTTCCAACTTCGTTTTTTACTTTTTATATGTAGCGAAGTTTATCAACATTCGTAGAGTTCGTTATGATTTCTTTAATTTGACGCTAATTGAGTTCCAACTTCGTTTTTTACTTTTTATATGTAGCGAAGTTTATCAACATTCGTAGAGTTCGTTATAATTTCTTTAATTTGACGCTAATTGAGTTCCAACTTCGTTTTTTACTTTTTATATGTAGCGAAGTTTATCAACATTCGTAGAGTTCGTTATAATTTCTTTAATTTGACGCTAATTGAGTTCCAACTTCGTTTTTTACTTTTTATATGTAGCGAAGTTTATCAACATTCGTAGAGTTCGTTATGATTTCTTTAATGTGACGCTAATTGAGTTCCAACTTCGTTTTTTACTTTTTATATGTAGCGAAGTTTATCAACATTCGTAGAGTTCGTTATAATTTCTTTAATTTGACGCTAATTGAGTTCCAACTTCTTTTTTTACTTTTTATATGTAGCGAAGTTTATCAACATTCGTATATATCGTTATAATTTCTTTAATTTGACGCTAATTGAGTTCCAACTTCGTTTTTTACTTTTTATATGTAGCGAAGTTTATCAACATTCGTAGAGTTCGATATAATTTCTTTAATTTGACGCTAATTGAGTTCCAACTTCGTTTTTTACATTTTATATGTAGCGAAGTTTATCAACATTCGTATATTTCCTTGTAATTTCTTTAATTTGACGCTAATTGAGTTCCAACTTCGTTTTTTACTTTTTATATGTAGCGAAGTTTATCAACATTCGTAGAGTTCGTTATAATTTCTTTAATTTGACGCTAATTGAGTTCCAACTTCGTTTTTTACTTTTTATATGTAGCGAAGTTTACCAACATTCGTATATTTCGTTGTGATTTCTTTAATTTGACGCTAATTGAGTTCCAACTTCGTTTTTTACTTTTATATGTAGCGAAGTTTATCAACATTCGTATATTTCGTTGTGATTTCTTTAATTTGACGCTAATTGAGTTCCAACTTCGTTTTTTACTTTTTATATGTAGCGAAGTTTATCAACATTCGTAGAGTTCGTTATAATTTCTTTAATTTGACGCTTATTGAGTTCCAACTTCGTTTTTTACTTTTTATATGTAGCGAAGTTTATCAACATTCGTAGAGTTCGTTATAATTTCTTTAATTTGACGCTTATTGAGTTCCAACTTCGTTTTTTACTTTTTATATGTAGCGAAGTTTATCAACATTCGTAGAGTTCGTTATAATTTCTTTAATTTGACGCTAATTGAGTTCCAACATCGTTTTTTACTTTTTATATGTAGCGAAGTTTATCAACATTCGTATATTTCGTTGTGATTTCTTTAATTTGACGCTAATTGAGTTCCAACTTCGTTTTTTACTTTTTATACGTAGCGAAGTTTATCAACATTCGTAGAGTTCGTTATAATTTCTTTAATTTGACGCTAATTGAGTTCCAACCTCGTTTTTTACTTTTTATACGTAGCGAAGTTTATCAACATTCGTAGAGTTCGTTATAATTTCTTTAATTTGACGCTAATTGAGTTCCAACTTCGTTTTTTACTTTTTATACGTAGCGAAGTTTATCAACATTCGTAGAATTCGTTATAATTTCTTTAATTTGACGCTAATTGAGTTCCAACTTCGTTTTTTACTTTTTATACGTAGCGAAGTTTATCAACATTCGTAGAATTCGTTATAATTTCTTTAATTTGACGCTAATTGAGTTCCAACTTCGTTTTTTACTTTTTATACGTAGCGAAGTTTATCAACATTCGTAGAATTCGTTATAATTTCTTTAATTTGACGCTAATTGAGTTCCAACCTCGTTTTTTACTTTTTATACGTAGCGAAGTTTATCAACATTCGTAGAGTTCGTTATAATTTCTTTAATTTGACGCTAATTGAGTTCCAACTTCGTTTTTTACTTTTTATACGTAGCGAAGTTTATCAACATTCGTAGAATTCGTTATAATTTCTTTAATTTGACGCTAATTGAGTTCCAACTTCGTTTTTTACTTTTTATACGTAGCGAAGTTTATCAACATTCGTAGAATTCGTTATAATTTCTTTAATTTGACGCTAATTGAGTTCCAACCTCGTTTTTTACTTTTTATACGTAGCGAAGTTTATCAACATTCGTAGAGTTCGTTATAATTTCTTTAATTTGACGCTAATTGAGTTCCAACTTCGTTTTTTACTTTTTATACGTAGCGAAGTTTATCAACATTCGTAGAGTTCGTTATAATTTCTTTAATTTGACGCTAATTGAGTTCCAACTTCGTTTTTTACTTTTTATACGTAGCGAAGTTTATCAACATTCGTAGAATTCGTTATAATTTCTTTAATTTGACGCTAATTGAGTTCCAACTTCGTTTTTTACTTTTTATACGTAGCGAAGTTTATCAACATTCGTAGAATTCGTTATAATTTCTTTAATTTGACGCTAATTGAGTTCCAACTTCGTTTTTTACTTTTTATACGTAGCGAAGTTTATCAACATTCGTAGAGTTCGTTATAATTTCTTTAATTTGACGCTAATTGAGTTCCAACTTCGTTTTTTACTTTTTATATGTAGCGAAGTTTATCAACATTCGTAGAGTTCGTTATAATTTCTTTAATTTGACGCTAATTGAGTTCCAACTTCGTTTTTTACTTTTTATACGTAGCGAAGTTTATCAACATTCGTAGAGTTCGTTATAATTTCTTTAATTTGACGCTAATTGAGTTCCAACTTCGTTTTTTACTTTTTATACGTAGCGAAGTTTATCAACATTCGTAGAGTTCGTTATAATTTCTTTAATTTGACGCTAATTCAGTTCCAACTTCGTTTTTTACTTTTTATACGTAGCGAAGTTTATCAACATTCGTAGAGTTCGTTATAATTTCTTTAATTTGACGCTAATTGAGTTCCAACTTCGTTTTTTACTTTTTATACGTAGCGAAGTTTATCAACATTCGTAGAGTTCGTTATAATTTCTTTAATTTGACGCTAATTGAGTTCCAACTTCGTTTTTTACTTTTTATACGTAGCGAAGTTTATCAACATTCGTAGAGTTCGTTATAATTTCTTTAATTTGACGCTAATTCAGTTCCAACTTCGTTTTTTACTTTTTATACCTAGCGAAGTTTATCAACATTCGTAGAGTTCGTTATAATTTCTTTAATTTGACGCTAATTGAGTTCCAACTTCGTTTTTTACTTTTTATACGTAGCGAAGTTTATCAACATTCGTAGAATTCGTTATAATTTCTTTAATTTGACGCTAATTGAGTTCCAACTTCGTTTTTTACTTTTTATACGTAGCGAAGTTTATCAACATTCGTAGAGTTCGTTATAATTTCTTTAATTTGACGCTAATTCAGTTCCAACTTCGTTTTTTACTTTTTATACGTAGCGAAGTTTATCAACATTCGTAGAGTTCGTTATAATTTCTTTAATTTGACGCTAATTGAGTTCCAACTTCGTTTTTTACTTTTTATACGTAGCGAAGTTTATCAACGTTCGTAGAGTTCGTTATAATTTCTTTAATTTGACGCTAATTGAGTTCCAACTTCGTTTTTTACTTTTTATATGTAGCGAAGTTTATCAACATTCGTAGAGTTCGTTATAATTTCTTTAATTTGACGCTAATTGAGTTCCAACTTCGTTTTTTACTTTTTATATGTAGCGAAGTTTATCAACATTCGTAGAGTTCGTTATAATGTCTTTAATTTGACGCCTATTGAGTTCCAACTTCGTTTTTTACTTTTTATATGTAGCGAAGTTTATCCACATTCGTAGAGTTCGTTATAATGTCTTTAATTTGACGCCTATTGAGTTCCAACTTCGTTTTTTACTTTTTATATGTAGCGAAGTTTATCCACATTCGTAGAGTTCGTTATAATGTCTTTAATTTGACGCCTATTGAGTTCCAACTTCGTTTTTTACTTTTTATATGTAGCGAAGTTTATCCACATTCGTAGAGTTCGTTATAATGTCTTTAATTTGACGCCTATTGAGTTCCAACTTCGTTTTTTACTTTTTATATGTAGCGAAGTTTATCCACATTCGTAGAGTTCGTTATAATGTCTTTAATTTGACGCCTATTGAGTTCCAACTTCGTTTTTTACTTTTTATATGTAGCGAAGTTTATCAACATTCGTAGAGTTCGTTATAATGTCTTTAATTTGACGCCTATTGAGTTCCAACTTCGTTTTTTACTTTTTATATGTAGCGAAGTTTATCCACATTCGTAGAGTTCGTTATAATGTCTTTAATTTGACGCCTATTGAGTTCCAACTTCGTTTTTTACTTTTTATATGTAGCGAAGTTTATCCACATTCGTAGAGTTCGTTATAATGTCTTTAATTTGACGCCTATTGAGTTCCAACTTCGTTTTTTACTTTTTATATGTAGCGAAGTTTATCCACATTCGTAGAGTTCGTTATAATGTCTTTAATTTGACGCCTATTGAGTTCCAACTTCGTTTTTTACTTTTTATATGTAGCGAAGTTTATCCACATTCGTAGAGTTCGTTATAATGTCTTTAATTTGACGCCTATTGAGTTCCAACTTCGTTTTTTACTTTTTATATGTAGCGAAGTTTATCCACATTCGTAGAGTTCGTTATAATGTCTTTAATTTGACGCCTATTGAGTTCCAACTTCGTTTTTTACTTTTTATATGTAGCGAAGTTTATCCACATTCGTAGAGTTCGTTATAATGTCTTTAATTTGACGCCTATTGAGTTCCAACTTCGTTTTTTACTTTTTATATGTAGCGAAGTTTATCCACATTCGTAGAGTTCGTTATAATGTCTTTAATTTGACGCCTATTGAGTTCCAACTTCGTTTTTTACTTTTTATATGTAGCGAAGTTTATCCACATTCGTAGAGTTCGTTATAATGTCTTTAATTTGACGCCTATTGAGTTCCAACTTCGTTTTTTACTTTTTATATGTAGCGAAGTTTATCCACATTCGTAGAGTTCGTTATAATGTCTTTAATTTGACGCCTATTGAGTTCCAACTTCGTTTTTTACTTTTTATATGTAGCGAAGTTTATCCACATTCGTAGAGTTCGTTATAATGTCTTTAATTTGACGCCTATTGAGTTCCAACTTCGTTTTTTACTTTTTATATGTAGCGAAGTTTATCCACATTCGTAGAGTTCGTTATAATGTCTTTAATTTGACGCCTATTGAGTTCCAACTTCGTTTTTTACTTTTTATATGTAGCGAAGTTTATCCACATTCGTAGAGTTCGTTATAATGTCTTTAATTTGACGCCTATTGAGTTCCAACTTCGTTTTTTACTTTTTATATGTAGCGAAGTTTATCCACATTCGTAGAGTTCGTTATAATGTCTTTAATTTGACGCCTATTGAGTTCCAACTTCGTTTTTTACTTTTTATATGTAGCGAAGTTTATCCACATTCGTAGAGTTCGTTATAATGTCTTTAATTTGACGCCTATTGAGTTCCAACTTCGTTTTTTACTTTTTATATGTAGCGAAGTTTATCCACATTCGTAGAGTTCGTTATAATGTCTTTAATTTGACGCCTATTGAGTTCCAACTTCGTTTTTTACTTTTTATATGTAGCGAAGTTTATCCACATTCGTAGAGTTCGTTATAATGTCTTTAATTTGACGCCTATTGAGTTCCAACTTCGTTTTTTACTTTTTATATGTAGCGAAGTTTATCCACATTCGTAGAGTTCGTTATAATGTCTTTAATTTGACGCCTATTGAGTTCCAACTTCGTTTTTTACTTTTTATATGTAGCGAAGTTTATCCACATTCGTAGAGTTCGTTATAATGTCTTTAATTTGACGCCTATTGAGTTCCAACTTCGTTTTTTACTTTTTATATGTAGCGAAGTTTATCCACATTCGTAGAGTTCGTTATAATGTCTTTAATTTGACGCCTATTGAGTTCCAACTTCGTTTTTTACTTTTTATATGTAGCGAAGTTTATCCACATTCGTAGAGTTCGTTATAATGTCTTTAATTTGACGCCTATTGAGTTCCAACTTCGTTTTTTACTTTTTATATGTAGCGAAGTTTATCCACATTCGTAGAGTTCGTTATAATGTCTTTAATTTGACGCCTATTGAGTTCCAACTTCGTTTTTTACTTTTTATATGTAGCGAAGTTTATCCACATTCGTAGAGTTCGTTATAATGTCTTTAATTTGACGCCTATTGAGTTCCAACTTCGTTTTTTACTTTTTATATGTAGCGAAGTTTATCCACATTCGTAGAGTTCGTTATAATGTCTTTAATTTGACGCCTATTGAGTTCCAACTTCGTTTTTTACTTTTTATATGTAGCGAAGTTTATCCACATTCGTAGAGTTCGTTATAATGTCTTTAATTTGACGCCTATTGAGTTCCAACTTCGTTTTTTACTTTTTATATGTAGCGAAGTTTATCCACATTCGTAGAGTTCGTTATAATGTCTTTAATTTGACGCCTATTGAGTTCCAACTTCGTTTTTTACTTTTTATATGTAGCGAAGTTTATCCACATTCGTAGAGTTCGTTATAATGTCTTTAATTTGACGCCTATTGAGTTCCAACTTCGTTTTTTACTTTTTATATGTAGCGAAGTTTATCCACATTCGTAGAGTTCGTTATAATGTCTTTAATTTGACGCCTATTGAGTTCCAACTTCGTTTTTTACTTTTTATATGTAGCGAAGTTTATCCACATTCGTAGAGTTCGTTATAATGTCTTTAATTTGACGCCTATTGAGTTCCAACTTCGTTTTTTACTTTTTATATGTAGCGAAGTTTATCCACATTCGTAGAGTTCGTTATAATGTCTTTAATTTGACGCCTATTGAGTTCCAACTTCGTTTTTTACTTTTTATATGTAGCGAAGTTTATCCACATTCGTAGAGTTCGTTATAATGTCTTTAATTTGACGCCTATTGAGTTCCAACTTCGTTTTTTACTTTTTATATGTAGCGAAGTTTATCCACATTCGTAGAGTTCGTTATAATGTCTTTAATTTGACGCCTATTGAGTTCCAACTTCGTTTTTTACTTTTTATATGTAGCGAAGTTTATCCACATTCGTAGAGTTCGTTATAATGTCTTTAATTTGACGCCTATTGAGTTCCAACTTCGTTTTTTACTTTTTATATGTAGCGAAGTTTATCCACATTCGTAGAGTTCGTTATAATGTCTTTAATTTGACGCCTATTGAGTTCCAACTTCGTTTTTTACTTTTTATATGTAGCGAAGTTTATCCACATTCGTAGAGTTCGTTATAATGTCTTTAATTTGACGCCTATTGAGTTCCAACTTCGTTTTTTACTTTTTATATGTAGCGAAGTTTATCCACATTCGTAGAGTTCGTTATAATGTCTTTAATTTGACGCCTATTGAGTTCCAACTTCGTTTTTTACTTTTTATATGTAGCGAAGTTTATCCACATTCGTAGAGTTCGTTATAATGTCTTTAATTTGACGCCTATTGAGTTCCAACTTCGTTTTTTACTTTTTATATGTAGCGAAGTTTATCCACATTCGTAGAGTTCGTTATAATGTCTTTAATTTGACGCCTATTGAGTTCCAACTTCGTTTTTTACTTTTTATATGTAGCGAAGTTTATCCACATTCGTAGAGTTCGTTATAATGTCTTTAATTTGACGCCTATTGAGTTCCAACTTCGTTTTTTACTTTTTATATGTAGCGAAGTTTATCCACATTCGTAGAGTTCGTTATAATGTCTTTAATTTGACGCCTATTGAGTTCCAACTTCGTTTTTTACTTTTTATATGTAGCGAAGTTTATCCACATTCGTAGAGTTCGTTATAATGTCTTTAATTTGACGCCTATTGAGTTCCAACTTCGTTTTTTACTTTTTATATGTAGCGAAGTTTATCCACATTCGTAGAGTTCGTTATAATGTCTTTAATTTGACGCCTATTGAGTTCCAACTTCGTTTTTTACTTTTTATATGTAGCGAAGTTTATCCACATTCGTAGAGTTCGTTATAATGTCTTTAATTTGACGCCTATTGAGTTCCAACTTCGTTTTTTACTTTTTATATGTAGCGAAGTTTATCCACATTCGTAGAGTTCGTTATAATGTCTTTAATTTGACGCCTATTGAGTTCCAACTTCGTTTTTTACTTTTTATATGTAGCGAAGTTTATCCACATTCGTAGAGTTCGTTATAATGTCTTTAATTTGACGCCTATTGAGTTCCAACTTCGTTTTTTACTTTTTATATGTAGCGAAGTTTATCCACATTCGTAGAGTTCGTTATAATGTCTTTAATTTGACGCCTATTGAGTTCCAACTTCGTTTTTTACTTTTTATATGTAGCGAAGTTTATCCACATTCGTAGAGTTCGTTATAATGTCTTTAATTTGACGCCTATTGAGTTCCAACTTCGTTTTTTACTTTTTATATGTAGCGAAGTTTATCCACATTCGTAGAGTTCGTTATAATGTCTTTAATTTGACGCCTATTGAGTTCCAACTTCGTTTTTTACTTTTTATATGTAGCGAAGTTTATCCACATTCGTAGAGTTCGTTATAATGTCTTTAATTTGACGCCTATTGAGTTCCAACTTCGTTTTTTACTTTTTATATGTAGCGAAGTTTATCCACATTCGTAGAGTTCGTTATAATGTCTTTAATTTGACGCCTATTGAGTTCCAACTTCGTTTTTTACTTTTTATATGTAGCGAAGTTTATCCACATTCGTAGAGTTCGTTATAATGTCTTTAATTTGACGCCTATTGAGTTCCAACTTCGTTTTTTACTTTTTATATGTAGCGAAGTTTATCCACATTCGTAGAGTTCGTTATAATGTCTTTAATTTGACGCCTATTGAGTTCCAACTTCGTTTTTTACTTTTTATATGTAGCGAAGTTTATCCACATTCGTAGAGTTCGTTATAATGTCTTTAATTTGACGCCTATTGAGTTCCAACTTCGTTTTTTACTTTTTATATGTAGCGAAGTTTATCCACATTCGTAGAGTTCGTTATAATGTCTTTAATTTGACGCCTATTGAGTTCCAACTTCGTTTTTTACTTTTTATATGTAGCGAAGTTTATCCACATTCGTAGAGTTCGTTATAATGTCTTTAATTGACGCCTATTGAGTTCCAACTTCGTTTTTTACTTTTTATATGTAGCGAAGTTTATCCACATTCGTAGAGTTCGTTATAATGTCTTTAATTTGACGCCTATTGAGTTCCAACTTCGTTTTTTACTTTTTATATGTAGCGAAGTTTATCCACATTCGTAGAGTTCGTTATAATGTCTTTAATTTGACGCCTATTGAGTTCCAACTTCGTTTTTTACTTTTTATATGTAGCGAAGTTTATCCACATTCGTAGAGTTCGTTATAATGTCTTTAATTTGACGCCTATTGAGTTCCAACTTCGTTTTTTACTTTTTATATGTAGCGAAGTTTATCCACATTCGTAGAGTTCGTTATAATGTCTTTAATTTGACGCCTATTGAGTTCCAACTTCGTTTTTTACTTTTTATATGTAGCGAAGTTTATCCACATTCGTAGAGTTCGTTATAATGTCTTTAATTTGACGCCTATTGAGTTCCAACTTCGTTTTTTACTTTTTATATGTAGCGAAGTTTATCCACATTCGTAGAGTTCGTTATAATGTCTTTAATTTGACGCCTATTGAGTTCCAACTTCGTTTTTTACTTTTTATATGTAGCGAAGTTTATCCACATTCGTAGAGTTCGTTATAATGTCTTTAATTTGACGCCTATTGAGTTCCAACTTCGTTTTTTACTTTTTATATGTAGCGAAGTTTATCCACATTCGTAGAGTTCGTTATAATGTCTTTAATTTGACGCCTATTGAGTTCCAACTTCGTTTTTTACTTTTTATATGTAGCGAAGTTTATCCACATTCGTAGAGTTCGTTATAATGTCTTTAATTTGACGCCTATTGAGTTCCAACTTCGTTTTTTACTTTTTATATGTAGCGAAGTTTATCCACATTCGTAGAGTTCGTTATAATGTCTTTAATTTGACGCCTATTGAGTTCCAACTTCGTTTTTTACTTTTTATATGTAGCGAAGTTTATCCACATTCGTAGAGTTCGTTATAATGTCTTTAATTTGACGCCTATTGAGTTCCAACTTCGTTTTTTACTTTTTATATGTAGCGAAGTTTATCCACATTCGTAGAGTTCGTTATAATGTCTTTAATTTGACGCCTATTGAGTTCCAACTTCGTTTTTTACTTTTTATATGTAGCGAAGTTTATCCACATTCGTAGAGTTCGTTATAATGTCTTTAATTTGACGCCTATTGAGTTCCAACTTCGTTTTTTACTTTTTATATGTAGCGAAGTTTATCCACATTCGTAGAGTTCGTTATAATGTCTTTAATTTGACGCCTATTGAGTTCCAACTTCGTTTTTTACTTTTTATATGTAGCGAAGTTTATCCACATTCGTAGAGTTCGTTATAATGTCTTTAATTTGACGCCTATTGAGTTCCAACTTCGTTTTTTACTTTTTATATGTAGCGAAGTTTATCCACATTCGTAGAGTTCGTTATAATGTCTTTAATTTGACGCCTATTGAGTTCCAACTTCGTTTTTTACTTTTTATATGTAGCGAAGTTTATCCACATTCGTAGAGTTCGTTATAATGTCTTTAATTTGACGCCTATTGAGTTCCAACTTCGTTTTTTACTTTTTATATGTAGCGAAGTTTATCCACATTCGTAGAGTTCGTTATAATGTCTTTAATTTGACGCCTATTGAGTTCCAACTTCGTTTTTTACTTTTTATATGTAGCGAAGTTTATCCACATTCGTAGAGTTCGTTATAATGTCTTTAATTTGACGCCTATTGAGTTCCAACTTCGTTTTTTACTTTTTATATGTAGCGAAGTTTATCCACATTCGTAGAGTTCGTTATAATGTCTTTAATTTGACGCCTATTGAGTTCCAACTTCGTTTTTTACTTTTTATATGTAGCGAAGTTTATCCACATTCGTAGAGTTCGTTATAATGTCTTTAATTTGACGCCTATTGAGTTCCAACTTCGTTTTTTACTTTTTATATGTAGCGAAGTTTATCCACATTCGTAGAGTTCGTTATAATGTCTTTAATTTGACGCCTATTGAGTTCCAACTTCGTTTTTTACTTTTTATATGTAGCGAAGTTTATCCACATTCGTAGAGTTCGTTATAATGTCTTTAATTTGACGCCTATTGAGTTCCAACTTCGTTTTTTACTTTTTATATGTAGCGAAGTTTATCCACATTCGTAGAGTTCGTTATAATGTCTTTAATTTGACGCCTATTGAGTTCCAACTTCGTTTTTTACTTTTTATATGTAGCGAAGTTTATCCACATTCGTAGAGTTCGTTATAATGTCTTTAATTTGACGCCTATTGAGTTCCAACTTCGTTTTTTACTTTTTATATGTAGCGAAGTTTATCCACATTCGTAGAGTTCGTTATAATGTCTTTAATTTGACGCCTATTGAGTTCCAACTTCGTTTTTTACTTTTTATATGTAGCGAAGTTTATCCACATTCGTAGAGTTCGTTATAATGTCTTTAATTTGACGCCTATTGAGTTCCAACTTCGTTTTTTACTTTTTATATGTAGCGAAGTTTATCCACATTCGTAGAGTTCGTTATAATGTCTTTAATTTGACGCCTATTGAGTTCCAACTTCGTTTTTTACTTTTTATATGTAGCGAAGTTTATCCACATTCGTAGAGTTCGTTATAATGTCTTTAATTTGACGCCTATTGAGTTCCAACTTCGTTTTTTACTTTTTATATGTAGCGAAGTTTATCCACATTCGTAGAGTTCGTTATAATGTCTTTAATTTGACGCCTATTGAGTTCCAACTTCGTTTTTTACTTTTTATATGTAGCGAAGTTTATCCACATTCGTAGAGTTCGTTATAATGTCTTTAATTTGACGCCTATTGAGTTCCAACTTCGTTTTTTACTTTTTATATGTAGCGAAGTTTATCCAACATTCGTAGAGTTCGTTATAATGTCTTTAATTTGACGCCTATTGAGTTCCAACTTCGTTTTTTACTTTTTATATGTAGCGAAGTTTATCCACATTCGTAGAGTTCGTTATAATGTCTTTAATTTGACGCCTATTGAGTTCCAACTTCGTTTTTTACTTTTTATATGTAGCGAAGTTTATCCACATTCGTAGAGTTCGTTATAATGTCTTTAATTTGACGCCTATTGAGTTCCAACTTCGTTTTTTACTTTTTATATGTAGCGAAGTTTATCCACATTCGTAGAGTTCGTTATAATGTCTTTAATTTGACGCCTATTGAGTTCCAACTTCGTTTTTTACTTTTTATATGTAGCGAAGTTTATCCACATTCGTAGAGTTCGTTATAATGTCTTTAATTTGACGCCTATTGAGTTCCAACTTCGTTTTTTACTTTTTATATGTAGCGAAGTTTATCCACATTCGTAGAGTTCGTTATAATGTCTTTAATTTGACGCCTATTGAGTTCCAACTTCGTTTTTTACTTTTTATATGTAGCGAAGTTTATCCACATTCGTAGAGTTCGTTATAATGTCTTTAATTTGACGCCTATTGAGTTCCAACTTCGTTTTTTACTTTTTATATGTAGCGAAGTTTATCCACATTCGTAGAGTTCGTTATAATGTCTTTAATTTGACGCCTATTGAGTTCCAACTTCGTTTTTTACTTTTTATATGTAGCGAAGTTTATCCACATTCGTAGAGTTCGTTATAATGTCTTTAATTTGACGCCTATTGAGTTCCAACTTCGTTTTTTACTTTTTATATGTAGCGAAGTTTATCCACATTCGTAGAGTTCGTTATAATGTCTTTAATTTGACGCCTATTGAGTTCCAACTTCGTTTTTTACTTTTTATATGTAGCGAAGTTTATCCACATTCGTAGAGTTCGTTATAATGTCTTTAATTTGACGCCTATTGAGTTCCAACTTCGTTTTTTACTTTTTATATGTAGCGAAGTTTATCCACATTCGTAGAGTTCGTTATAATGTCTTTAATTTGACGCCTATTGAGTTCCAACTTCGTTTTTTACTTTTTATATGTAGCGAAGTTTATCCACATTCGTAGAGTTCGTTATAATGTCTTTAATTTGACGCCTATTGAGTTCCAACTTCGTTTTTTACTTTTTATATGTAGCGAAGTTTATCCACATTCGTAGAGTTCGTTATAATGTCTTTAATTTGACGCCTATTGAGTTCCAACTTCGTTTTTTACTTTTTATATGTAGCGAAGTTTATCCACATTCGTAGAGTTCGTTATAATGTCTTTAATTTGACGCCTATTGAGTTCCAACTTCGTTTTTTACTTTTTATATGTAGCGAAGTTTATCCACATTCGTAGAGTTCGTTATAATGTCTTTAATTTGACGCCTATTGAGTTCCAACTTCGTTTTTTACTTTTTATATGTAGCGAAGTTTATCCACATTCGTAGAGTTCGTTATAATG
>JAXCHB010000396.1:0-118620 GCA_036926305.1 Uropetala carovei
TCTGGATTCGCGAGTCGGCATTTGCAGGATTTAGAGAATGGAAGGAAAGATATGCACAACAGGGGGAGGGAGGGGAAAGAAATGGAGGGGGAGGGAGGAGGGAGGGAAAGTGGGAGGGGATAGAGATGGGGGGAAGGGATGAGGGATAGAGGGAGATAGAAATGGAGTGATAGGGAAGGGGAGATACGGAGGGGGAGATAGGAGGAGGTGATAGGGAGGGGAAAATAGGTAAGGGCTCCCCTTTGCGAGGACGATGAAGCGATTTTTCCCGCCCAAGACTGTAGGGAAGCCAATGAAAGGAGCGCTCCTTTTCACAAATGAAGAGGATACAAGGAGAGGAAGAGAGGAAACGGTCTTTTTTTCCTCTTAGAACTCGTCCACGGAGCGATGGTGAGCAAAAAGAAAGAGTATCTTGGATGTTTTTATTTAGAAAAAGATGCCATGCATCAGACAACTACGCCTTGATGCTCCTTCATAGAGTAGAATGTGATTCGAGAGAACTCAATGCATATTCAGGAAAGATTGAAAGGGTTTTCGGAGATGAGCGATATTCTTTAGAGAGGGATAAGGATTTTGTGCAACGAAAGTTGTACATCTAGATATATAGTAAAGTAATTCTATGGATTAACTACGGTTGCTCTTGCGTTTAATATACACATTGAATAAGATGGTGCGGATGAGGTCAGTGGAGAAGTGACAAAATGGAAAAGGGTAAAATATTTCTCCAGAAGCTAAAGGTAAGCTTTTCTTTGATAAATTCTTTTGAATAATATTGAAAAAAGAAACACAAACTAGTATAGATGAAAACAATTTTTTATATACTGCATTAGTAGCATTATATTATTCTTAGTATTAACTAGTCACAATAAAAATGGATCTCAATTGCCTCCTATATCTGTATTGACTTAGAGTCTGTTAGTTACGCGTTAACATTTTTGTATTAATTTAATTCGTTTTATATATTTATTTATATTAAGTAAATTTATAGTTAGTACTTGGAATGATTTCTCCTAGGTTTTAATATGCAAACTACTGCAAGGGATAACATTTTTCTATTAACTAATAGGTACTTTAAAATTAATTTACTAGATGAAAAATGGATACTAGTAGCGATGAATATTTTATTATTTTTCATTTACCAGAATTGACAGATTGCGTGTATTAACGTTCTCATTATGTCTGCGATGGTTTTTCAGCGATATTTGTAAAAGTGAAAATCTACGAGGATTTATAATTCTTCTGGAATCGTCTACGTTGAAAAGGAAATTGGTAGAGGATTACGGAAAGAGCAGAAATGACGTGAAGGTGGGGGGAGGGGGAGTGGGGGGGAGGATACTGGAACAGGTGAAATGATTGGTTGGTTGGAGGGTAATGGTTGGAACTTTTTATTTCATTTACATATTTTCAATCAATGTTAATTCATTTTAAGAGTGCGGGATACATTCAGTTTGAAGGACCAATAAAATATTGCTGTCCATGTCAACAGTAATACAAACCTTATCGGTATTAAATTTTATGAGAAACATATTTAAAGAAACAGTTGGCAGCGATATATTCCTATATGTATCTGTCGTTTTCCTAGCACGTTTTAAATTCTTGTCACAATTTAATGAAGAAAAAGGCGCTCTTTAGCAATAACATTCACGCGTTTTCCGCTTCTTTAAAAAATATATTTTTCGTTAAAATCATTAAGTACTTACAATTAGTCGATAAATTATTCCAAAGTGCGAGAGTTATCGAACGATACAAAATAAATATTTCTTGAAACTGAGATAAAAGAGCAATAATAGGAAAAGTAATTAAGTTAACGAACGCGTCAATTGATCAGTGAGATCGACAATGCTCCAACGATTTATACGGATTGCTTTTTGCATATTCAGATGATTTCTTATCGCGTCGCTAAGGAGATTTTTTTAAACCTTGATGCGATCCTTTTTACTTTATCATGTACCTCGAGATTTTTACGGAAATATACGTTTTAGGTGTACCAGAGTCTGAAAAGGTGGTTTTCACAATGCCGTCTCTATGTTATTGGCTCTAGAGCCTAAACGGTAGAGCGAAAATAAATGCAATCTCGTACTTAGGTATTTCATCATATAGAATAGAAGCTATGAAGAAATGGTTGACATTGCTTAATAATTACGGAAAGTTTATTCTACGTACTTTTAACATCAATTTGATTTTCTCAAAAACGGCTCTAACGATTTTGATCAAATTTCGTATAGTTACTTGAGTTTACGTCATAAATAATACCAAATATTTCATATTTCCCAAAAATACATATTAGGCTAGTTTATTCTAGGCAACTTTAACAATAATTTGCTTTTCTCAGAAACAGCTCCAACGATTTTGAAAATTTTTTTTACCGTTACTAGAGTATACATCTGCAATAATACTACATGGTTCATATTTCATAAAAAATGAAGATAAAGCTAGTTTATCCTTGGGCAAATTTAACAAAAACTGGAATTTCGAAAAAACGGGCTGATACGATTTTTATCAAATTAGGTATAGTTATTTAAGTTGAAGTTTATAACGATTCTTCATTGTTCATATTTTTCAAAAGATAACTAAAGGACGTATTAGTATATGAGAAAGTGTACAATGTATGTTGTACCGATATTTACTTTCCCATATACGAAATATATTGAGACATTATTGTAATCGCGAAAAAATTCTACCTTTAGATTTTTACGGAAATATACGTTTTAGGTGTCGCTGAATCCGGAAAAGTGGTTTTCGCAATGACGTCTGTCTGTTATTGGCTCTAGAGCCTGAACGGTAGAGCGAAATGAATTAAATCTCATACTTAGGCGTTTTAACTTACTGATCAGAAGCTATGAAGAAATGGTTTACATTGATGAATAATTAAGGGAACTTTATTTAACGCATTTTTTACAACAATTTGATTTTCTCAAAAACGGCTACAACGATTTTGATCAAATTTCGTACAGTTACTTGAGTATACGTCTTCAATAATACTGTATGGTTCATATTTCTGAAAAAATGAATATAAGGCTAGTTTATTCTAGGCAACTTGAACAATAATTTGGTTTTCTCAAAAACGGCTATAACGATTTTGATCAAATTTCGTACAGTTACTCGAGTCTTCAATAATACTACATACTTCATATTTATCATAAACTGAATATAAGGTTAGTTTAATCTTGGGCAACTTTAACAAAAATTGGATTTTCTAAAAACCGGCATTTTCTAAAGATCACTAAACGACGAATTAATATATGAGAAAGTTTGTACAATGTTTGTTGTAGGGAATTTTAAATTCTGATACACAAAGACAGATGGATGATCACAGAGGGGTTTACTGAGTAATGCTTCGAATCCGATGGGAAAGATAAGGGAAAAGTACGAGAAAGCGAATTTTGGTAAGAACGGAGGGAAGGGGAGGGGAAGGAGGAATGGAGGGGAGGAAGAGGGAAAGGAGAGTTAAGAAAGAGAGAGGGAAGGTGAGTGGGAGGGAATTTTAAAGGGACGGAGTAGATGTATATTAAAGGAGAAGGGAGGAGGAAAAAGAGAGAGAGAAGGGGAGAGAGAGGCAAGCGGCTGTCAAAGGATGGGATATCAAAGGGGAGAGGCAGTGGAGCTGAGAGTGCTGAACCAAACTTAGATGGCACTTGCGTTCAATGGGTAAGGAATAATGCAATATATTACACGAAGAACAAGAGGTTGAAAGAATTGGCAATGCTATTATTAAACTTGGCATTTGCAGATTTAATAAAAACATTGGAATTTATAATGTTATTTATTTGAACTAGATGAGGTCTTTAGGTAAGGGAGGAGGAATGCCAAGGAAAATATAAGAAATAGGATTATAAATATGGAGTGTATGTTGCTTCATATGTGACAAGTGTTTTAAATGTTTCAACAAACAGATTTGACACGACTACAGAGAAAATCGCAGATAAACTATTATAAAGACTTCTTATCTCTTTTGCTCCGAAAAAGAACACCGCTCCTCAGTTTCAATGTTCTCCTTAATGGCGCCGAATCTGATAATGCTTATCAGGTTTCATTTTGTGGGGATAAATGTTCCTAGCAGTCAAAATTCTACAACACGATGTTAACTTTTTGTTCGCGAACAATAAACAAAACTCTTCAAAAGACAGTCTATCTTTAGCGAGGTGCGAAAATCCATCATCCACCGAAATAGGTCACGTTTAATGCTCAACACATTTGGCCAAAATCCTCGGTTTGCCACTCTAACCATTTGGGCAACATTTTGGCAAAATTTGGGCTGTTCCGAGAGTAAGAGAAGAGATATTCTCCCACTACGAAGTAGCAGTATTGATTCATGTTCTGGGTCCCATCAATTCCGTATTAAGGTTAAACTAGCGCTTAGTAATGAGCAAAAAGCAGTTTGGCACGGCCATCCTGCCTTCTCCCTCCCACCTTACCTCTCGATTCTCCCCCCTCCCCAACCCACGGTCACCAGTCGCTGGATTGCCAATTCAATTAAGTCGCGATTAACGTCTAGCGTCGCGATAGGGAATGGAGAAAAGAGGAAGAAAAACCCGCTCTCGCGGAGACCGAGTTTACTTGTAGCAGACCATTGAAACACTAGGTATTCATTCTGAAATCAACACCAACAGTTTCGTTTATTTTAATCCCACGAGATCAAATACATTATTAAATCAATTTTCCAGGTAAATTTTACTGATAATTAGTCGGAAGTGAAATTATATTCTTTAAGCACTGACAGACACGACCTTTTGGGTAGAATATGGTATATTCCGGATAAAAAGAACCGGAAGTGAAGAGATTGCAGATGTATAACCGTGTTGGAGTTGAGTTGGGAGAAGAGGGGTCGCAAAACCCTATTGATGACCTCGTAACAGCAACTCATTAATCACTGAGCGAGTGCCCTTTGAGATGGGGGCAGGAGTGAGAGAAAGATATGGAGCAGAAGCGGAGGCAGAGGGAGAGAGGCGGAGGGAGGGAGGCAGAGGGAGGCGGTGGGAGGGAGCGAGGCGGAGGGAGGGAGGCAGAGGGAGGCGGAGGGAGGGAGGCAGAGGGAGGGAGGGAGGCAGAGGGAGGCGGAGAGAGGCGGAGGGAGGGAGGCAGAGGGAGGGAGAGGCGAACAAGGAAAGAGAGAGAAGGATAAGAAATTTAAGCAAACAGGTATATGCAAACGAAGGATCAAATAAAAGGAAGGGGTAGTGAGTGGGAAGGGGAGAAGGAGGAGGCAGAGGGCTCGTGGGAGAGATAGGGAGGCGTAGGAGAGGGCACTCGTAAAAGGGCGCAGGGAGGCCATGGCGAGGTGCCGACGGCGAGGGCCGGAGGAGGCGTTGAGGGAGCGGTTGTTGTCGAGGGTGTTGTTTCTATTATAGAGAGAGGCGAAGGGCTGATAGGTTTTACGCGCAACGAAACCTTCAAAGTGCAATTCTAAAGAGAGGGGATTGCGTTGCTACGATGGGTTAATAGTATATTTCGAGATAAGCGCGCGCGTGGCGACATTACGCGAGGCTGTAATCCTGATAAAAAAGTGATCAATTGTGACATTCGATAGGAATATAAATTTTGCGATTCGTGAAAATTCGACGCAATTTTACGTGAAAATTTTTCGCCATCAAGGTCATTGTATTTTCGCCAGTTTCGTGCACGATTATTATTTCGTGTCGCGTGTAGTATATATATTTTCGCGACATTTCTAAGCTATTTTTAAGTTTGTTTACGATAAAAAAATGCGACAGAAACGATAAAATTGTTAAAAGCATAATTTTTGGAGATTGTGATATTTGAATTTCTACGATATGAAAATTAATCTTTATAATTTTCTCCGCATGAGTGCGCAGGTATTTGAGATATTTTAAAATGTTAACGAAATAATGTCCGCAAGTCAAAAAAGTCGATTTATGTGTGTTATCTTTAGGGAAAAAGAAACTATCCCATAGAGTCGAAAGGAAATACCTATAAAATTAACATTTTCTGGAGAAATGTACAATACCAAAAGTGTACCTCCATCACTGCTGCCAATATATGAGTTAAACAATTTTAAACGCTAAGCATGAATAATCACAGACATTCTATGATATAAAATCAATTCTGAACAACAATAGCAATAAATAGCATATTATTTACCGTTATTACTAATTTAGTAGTGTGTATACGTCTGTCACACCTGCCTACGCGTGATTAGTCCAAGTGCAAAGACTGTTCTCTTCATTCATCAAAATTCCTAAATATGGTACACATTTCTACGGCTAAAACTGTAAAATATAGTATTCTTGCAATGTTTAGATGCTACGGGGTGGAAATTTTCATAAATACAAATTCATTTTACAAAATTTCTGGATTTTTCTTACTATCTATTTCCGATCCGATCCGCATTGTTACCTACGATTCAATTAGCATCAATTAAGCCTTCAAACAGAAAGAAGAATAGCGTTCTTCGCTTAGGAAATTTTAAGCAGCGTGAGATGTTCCAAAAGTAAGAGCTAACCTCATAGTTCATCTCGCACTCCTACCAACGAAGGAGTTTTGAAATTAAGTCGAATAAATTACAGTAAAATTAAACGAAAATTATTTTCAGCTGATTTTTTTCACATTATGAAATTTAATTAGAAATATTCGAAATTTTATTTTAATTCTATCCAAATGTTGAAAGGTCACGGAAACTAAGCTCGCTTCTGAATGGAAAATATTTCTATTTTCAATCAAGAATTAAAAAGCATCACATTAAAGAACAGGCGCAAGCGAGTCACGCTCTCTTAAATTGGCCACTAACTAAGGAATCAATCGCCAGGTGACTCGCAAATCACACGCGCCCAAGAAGACAATCGGAGAAAGAATGGAAACGCAACCTGCGAATCTTGGGACGCCTCGTCGCGCACTGTGTAACATAAGCGAAGCGTGCGCACGCGCGTCGGACGATGCACATTTCAGAAGGGATTTTTAAAAAATCCACTCTCCCCGGTGGAACAGAGAATGCACGCCGTCCATTACGTCAGCCTAAGCGCCGCCCGACGCACGCTTTTTACTCACATACCGCCTCGCCCTCCTCCACGCCTCCCGACCTCTCCCTCCTCGCCGCACCCTCTCTTCCCTAGGGCCACCGCACCCTCTCTCCTCTTCCTGGGCGCCCCCTTTACATTCCATTCTTCTACTTTCCCCTCCCACGCTGATTCATTCACGTCCAAAACACGCCCGTATTTTTCGCGAACACAATCTATTGTCAT
Organism: Uropetala carovei; assembly: GCA_036926305.1. NCBI lineage: Eukaryota > Metazoa > Arthropoda > Insecta > Odonata > Petaluridae > Uropetala > Uropetala carovei. The sequence continues at coordinate 7,197 of JAXCHB010000396.1, forward strand.
CTGGAGCAGACCCGCCTCGCCCCACACTCCTCGCCCCCTTCCGCCCCTCCTCGCAGCCCAACTTCACCTCTCCGCCTCCCTACGACACGGCCAACAAATGGAGCTACAAAAAAAACATCGGCGAAACACCGAAAACATAAAAAAATCGCCAACCTTCTTTCGTTCAATGTCGATTCGTTAGAGGATTTTTTTAACCGTAGCCTATTGGAAGGGAATGCCCCACATATGCAAATACAATACCCGATACATACCTATATATATATACTAGTTAATATGTGCTTGCATTCTGCAAGCATTTTCAAATTTTAGCATTTTTACAAATTCAAATTATTCCCAATCGATATTGTACATAATCATATAACCGTGTCAAATTTGGAGTTTGTAGCTCATTTAGAAGTGCCTTATAATTTTAATCCTCGTATAGGGCAATAATGGACCAAACAGCCCCTAACATTATGAATTTTTACACTCTGAGATTTTTTCCATCTGTTGTAACTAAAAACTAAACTAAAACTAATTCTGCCAAATTTCAAGTTTGTATCTCATTAAGAAGTGCCTCATAATTATCACACTCGTATGGGGCCGAAAAGGGGCAAAACCACCCATTAAAAATTGGAATTTTTGCAATTTTACAATTTTATCATAGTTTCCTATGAAAAATCTATAATCGTGCCAAATTTCAAGTATCTAGGTCCTATGCAGCTGCCTCGCATTTTTTGTTCTCGTATGGGGCCGATAATGGGCAAAACCGCCCCTTAAAAATTAGAATTTTTGTAATTTTATAATTTTATCTTAGGTTGCAATGAAATTTCTATAACCGTGGCAAATTTCAAGTCTCTGGGTCCTATGCAGCTGCATCGCCTTTTTTGTTCTCGAATTGGGCAATAATGGGGCAAAACAGCCACAAAAATGAGGATTATATCAATATCGGATACCCTTCATTAGGTGCAGTTTAACATTAACAGCATTAAAATATAAACCTCTGATTCCCATTAAAAGCTTACCCATATGAAAGGATAGAGCTGGTACGATTGTGGAGGATTTCCAGAAATAATTCACACGTGGTTTTCCTTTCTCTCTGCTCATCTTATTCAAAACGGCGGCCGAGTGAATTCTTAAATACCATGTATCATCTAGAATTCCGATAGGATTTGAACCAAATTTCCCCGGGCAGCGCCGGGAATTATTGCAAGTTAAATAACAATATTTCATTATCTTTAATGATATGTGGTTTTAATCATTTCAAATATAGACAGGAAACGGAGAAATTATAGTAATGTAATACATTTATATGTAAAATTTGTTGTCACAAAGAAAACCCATTATATGTATATGGAAATTAAATGATTTCTTTATACTTTGTATTATTTAAAAGGAAAAAGTTAAATTAAAGCATCTTTGATGATTTAGCGTAAGTTATGATGACGTTATATACAAATACACATCGTTAAAACGAAAAAAATTATTAAATCAGTGACGGTTTCGAATCCCGGAAATTAGCATCCCACGTCCAATGCGTTAACCATTACACCAGCAGGACTGGAAGTCCTATCGGCGCAGTTTAAACTTCCGGTTACGTTGATGTAATGGCTAGCGTATCGGACGTCTAACGCGAAGTTCAGAGGTTCAAATGTCAAGATAATTTTTAAACATTTTTTTTTCCTTTTAAATGTATATATTAATCTAAAATATTTTCTTAATTAACTTTGCATATATAATGTGACATTTTCAGTGAAATATTTATCTTTAGAAAATTAATTTTCATTAAGTTGCGTAATATGCGTTTAGTAACATATATACATGTCAGAAAACACTACACCACTCTCCAACTTCCTCCTCGGGGAGGCACACCCGAAATAACACAACACGTCCAAGGGACTCCAACTTTATTTAAACCCGAATTACACCAGCATTCTGCTCTCCAGCAGAAGCTCTTCCACGAGCCAACACACGGCCCACACTACCACGAGTCCCGTCACACACTCTTCTCTCTCGCGTCACGTGATCTCTTAGTACTCTCCTTCTCCGTCCCGCTTCTGGTAGCACTTCTCGTGGCGGTCGTCCTCGCTTGCGTAACAGTCGGCCTTTCCTGACATCGGGGCCGTCCTCGGTCCCGGTCCGGTCTGCCTCCGGTTGAACTGCTCCTCTGGCGCTCGCGCCGTTCTCCATCCGCTTCTCGTCTTCTTTCCCTCGGCTGTCCGCGGCCTGGTCGTCATCTCCCTCGTCCTGGCTCTCGTCGGCCTGGTCGTCATCTCCTACTTCGCCTTGGGGGGGCTTACACCAGGGTTTCATTCGGTCTGCACTAAACACGGAATTGAACGCTCGCTGTGTCCTCTTTGCCCCTGGTATATCCATGAGAGAATACCTATCTCGCGCTAGCACTTCTGAGACAAGATACGGACCCTTAAATTTCGGAGCTAATTTTCGCGAACACCCTGTCGCTTGCGCTTCTCGTTCTACGATGACTAAATCTCCCTTTTGGTACACTCTCGGCACCTTATGTCTTTGATCGTAACGCTCCTTCTGTTTTTTCTGCGTCTCTGATATCTTTACTAACGCTTTTTCCCTTGCTTCGCCTAAGGTCTCTCTAGTCTCATCGAGCTCGCTTTCTTGCAACGCCAATATAACACGGTTTTGCAATGAATTCCTTGGGTTATAAGCAAACAATAGCTCATAAGCGCTCTTCTCAGTAGTTTTATTTGACATAGAATTCATGGCGAATTGGATGTTTCTCAAATTCGTATCCCAGTCGCCTCCATCCTCTTGTGCATACATAGTGGATATGGCGTTTGTAATGGATGCGTTTGATCGCTCTACTTGTCCATTTGCTCGAGGGGTAGCAGTCGCATTCTTTATATGCTTTATCTGGTTTCTTTCGCATAATTCTTCAAATTCCTTCGCTGTAAATGCCGTACCTCGATCTGTAATTAAACGCTCAGGACACCCAAATAAGCTCGTAATCTCACTGATAGCTTCGCACACTGGTTTGGTTTTTGTGGTTTTCACTGCCTTTAGTAGGATGAACTTTGTAAAGTTGTCTTGATACACGAGAACATACTCGTTGCCCCTTTTACTCCTTGGGAATGGCCCTAAGTGGTCCACGTGAACTGTGTGAAATGGGATGGCTACACGCTCTAAACTGTGCAACTGCCCCTCTTTTTTACCTCCCGGTCTCTTATGATAAGCACACTCAATGCAAGCTGCAATATATTTCTTTACCCTTCTTCTCATCTTCGGAAACCAAAAATATCTCTTCACGTGTTCTAGGGTTTTCTCTTCTGCGTAATGTCCCATGTCATCATGACTTCCCTTTAGAATGCGCCAAATAGAGTTCTTAGGCACAACCCAACGGACCCCACCGTCTACCTTTCTACAGACACGGTTGTCTTTCAGCACATAGTCTGTGTGGATCTGCCTATCCTCATTGGCGACCGCAGGTTGCTGTAAGGTACGATGTATTTTCTGGATAGCTACATCCTGCAGCTGCATCGTTAGTAACCAATCATCCTGATTTATTCGCAACGTGAAGATTTTCAAGTCTGCTGTATCCGGTTCCTCGGAATCTCCCACGGGATTTCGACTGAGGGCATCAACGTGACTCATGTTGCGTCCTGGTCGGTACTCGATCGTGAAATCATACTCTTGTAATCGAAGCCACCACCTCGCTATCCGCGGTAACAATTCTTTCTTGGACATGGTGGTCTTTAAAGCATTACAGTCAGTAACAACTTTGAAGGGTCTGTTCAATAAATACATTCGAAATTTGTCTACGGCTTCAACTACTGCCAACGCTTCTAGCTCATAACTGTGATAGTTCTTCTCTAGATCTGTCGTCTGTCGGCTATAATATGCCACAGGTTTTTGAGATTCTCCTTCTCGGCGCTGTAAGATAATCCCCGCTAGTCCATTCTTACTGGCGTCAGTGTGAACTTCATGTTCGGCATTTACATCAAACAACGCAAGTGCCGGACGCTCGATTAATCTTTTCTTCAGCTCTTGAAATGCGTTTTCTTGTTTCTCTGTCCACTCGAATACCGTATCTCTCTTCGTCAAGAGCGTTAACGGCTTGCTTAACGTAGCGAATCCTAATACAAATCTTCTAAAGAAGCTCGTCAAACCAATAAATTGTCGCACTTCGTGAACATTCTCCGGCCTTCGAAATTCTTTAACTGCCTGAATTTTTCTCTCGCCTGGTCGGATCCCATCTTTGGTTATTTCAAAGCCCAAATAGTCTACTTTAGTTTTGAAAAATTCACATTTTGATACTTTTAGCGCTAGCCCCAATTTCTTCAGTACTTGCAACAGTCTTTCTAATCTCTCTAACCCTTCCTTCACCGTTTTGCTGGGTATCAACAGATCATCCATATAGACTAGGACCTCTCCTGGTTTTGTCATTCGCACTACCCTTTTCATCACTTGATTAAACACTGCAGGTGCGTTTACTACTCCGAAAGGCATTTTTGTGAACTCGTACAGTCCACTTGAGGTGACAAAAGCTGTCAAGGGTCTCGTCTCTGGGGCTACAGGGATTTGATAGTATCCCGACGCCAAGTCTAAAATGGTAAAATAACTGTTTCCTGCAAGCGCGTCTAATTGTTCCTCAATGGCTGGCATGGGGAATTTTATTTTTTTCGTCTTCAAATTCAATGCTCTGTAATCGACGCACAGCCGGTCTTCTCCGTTAGCTTTCTTCACTAACAATGCTGGGCTTGCGTATTCTGATGTCGACTCCTGCACGATACCCATTTTCATTAACTCATCGACTGCCTTTTGCATAGTCGCTCTTTGGGCGTACGGTAGGCGATACGGTCTTAAATTCACAGGGTGGTTATCCAACAATTCTATCTCGAAACTGGCAGACTCTACTGTACCCAGTTCACTCAAATTTTTCGCAAAACATTCTCGATACTCATTCACCATTTCGTATACCGCATCCTTCTCCCCTTCAGACAGGTCGTTATTCAAATTTATTTCTTCCATTTTTATCCCGGCCCTCTCTTTGACATTTCGAACTTTGGCTTCGAAGTTACTTTCTTCCTCCTGCCCATCAGTCTCTCTCCTAATTACAAGTTTCTGATAGCTCTTCTCAACTCGAATCCCCGATTGGTCTAGGGCGCTTCGTCCTAGAATTATGGCATCGTCTTGCGAACAGTTTGGGACCACAAGCACTTCTACCTCAATGCTTACGTCGTCCACAACAAGGATTAACTGTTTGGAGCCTATTACGTTACTTTTCCCACAGCCGAATCCAATCAGACTTTTTTGACTCGCAAAGTATTCTACACCTAGCTGTTCAGCGACATCTTGCCTCATGGTCACAACATCGCTCCCTAAATCAATGAACCCAACAACTTGTTCATCATTAACCTTTATCCATTTATAATATTCGTCTTTAATTTGGTCGTTCGGCACCGAAATTCTTTGGACTCGCCTTTTCATTTCCAAATTCTGTCTATTAACTTGGGTTCCCTGAGGGCATTCCTTCATCATGTGTCCCTCTTTATTGCATCGGAAACATCGCCTGCTCTGCTGTCGTTCTGGGCAATCCTTAGCCATGTGTCCCTGGCCGTTACAATTATAACACCTCGCCTGCGTTGTCTGCTTATTTCTCCTCACCACATTACCTTCGTTTGGCGGTTCAATTGGGACACTATAACGGTTAGCTAAAAACTGTCTTTCACCTAATCTCGCTCTTTCTGTAATACTTTCATAGCGCTTTATCTTGAGCAGTAACCCTTCAACATCTTTGAACTCACACAAAGCCAGCGACCTTACTAATTCCTTGTCACCTAAGCCGTTCAAAATGTATTTAATCAAGGATTCTTTATCTATGTCACCTCGTCGCGCTATCGCTTTCATGGCATACACGTATGACTCATAGGTTACGTCGCGCTGCTTCTTCCTCTTCGTGAGACTCATGTGGACATCGGCCTGATCAGCTGTTGATGGGAAGCTATAAAGTAACCTTTCTTTAAAAGTCTCCCAAGAATACACTTCTTCCGCGACACTATTTAACCACAATTTAGCTACTCCTTTCAGCTTATTCACCGCATGAGTAAGCAATACGGAATTGTCCCACGAATACGCGGAAGCGACCCCTTCCACTCGCCGCACCCACTGTTCGGCGGTAAATCCTAAGGTCGTCGACGCGTCAAACTCGGGCAACAATCTTTCCGCCATGTCTCGGTGAGCAACTACAGTTGTCGCCATCGTACTACAATGTCCCGCTTCCATTATTTCTCTTTCGCGGTCTAACAACGCGCGCTCTCTCTCCAGCAACTGTCTTTCTCGTCGTAGAATCTCACGTTCAATGTCGTTATCGCTCGCTCTAGGCGCTAAGTGGTTCTTTGGTCGGGTCACAGAGGGCGTCGACATCGCTCTCGGTAGCTCAGGAAAGCTCGCTGCTCGCGTCAAGAACGCCTCGCTTACTCCTGTTCCCGCCACTGGATACGTCATTTCCGGTTCCCCACTAAACGCCATGCGGTCGCTTTTTTCGCTTTTTCAGGTTTGTTTCGACGCTCACAACCCTAGTTATACTTGGGGTATTGTTCACTCGGGAATCACTTTTCTTTCACGTACTTACGGAGGGGTACAGTCTTCATCGGCAAACAGTCGGCTCTCTCACGACGTGCTCCTTTCCGAAAACTGGTTTTTGATCTTCTTATCCTTATCTGATCCCGATCCCGCCGCTGCTCTGTCAGAAAACACTACACCACTCTCCAACTTCCTCCTCGGGGAGGCACACCCGAAATAACACAACACGTCCAAGGGACTCCAACTTTATTTAAACCCGAATTACACCAGCATTCTGCTCTCCAGCAGAAGCTCTTCCACGAGCCAACACACGGCCCACCCTACCACGAGTCCCGTCACACACTCTTCTCTCTCGCGTCACGTGATCTCTTAGTACTCTCCTTCTCCGTCCCGCTTCTGGTAGCACTTCTCGTGGCGGTCGTCCTCGCTTGCGTAACATACATATGTATATACGCGCATACGTACACACAAACACCCTCTTTTTTGATATCTATATATTGCGAATTTTATTTAGTTACACTTGAGTTCTTAGATTGATATTACCTTAAAATATTTCTATTAAATAATAATATTTCATTAACTTTACTAATTTCAGCTTTTAAACATTTCAAAGATAGATAGGAAACGGAGAATTTATAGTAATGTAATACATTTATATGTAAAATGTGTTAAGTCACAAAGAATATCCATTATATATGGAAATTAAATGATTTCTTTATATTTTGTACTAGCAGAAATTCTCGGCGTTGCCCGGGGAAATTTGGTTCAAATCCGATCGGTATTCTAGATGATGCATGGTATTTAACAATTCACTCGGCCGCCGTTTTGAATAAAACTGGAAGAGAGAAACAGAAACCACGTATGAATTATTCCTGAGAGCCCTCCACAATCGTACCATATTTGATTCAAATCAATAGTAGGACTTAGGAAAATACGCGTAGTTTAATCAGTCAGTTTAATCAGTCCCTGCCTTCCAATTACGGATAAGGAAGTAGTCGTTTCCCACCTTTCTCACTGTGTATAAGATGTAGAGTTACCTGTTCTTTGAGAAGAGGAAGTTTATGAGAACAGTTATTTTATTGAACAGTTTAGGCATCAGAACAGTTCGAAAAGAACTGTCCCGTTCTTTCTGACTCATCTCTAGATGGCAATGCATTAACATACAAAGTTATTTTGCGTTTTGTACAATTAATATAAAAAATAGCCTACGACCTTCCTATTTGTGAAGAAAGTATTTGGTGACAGTTTGATTATTCTAGCTTTAACGGTGTGGAAATGTATAGATGCACAAACAAACAGACTTTCATAAATATATAGGAGATTGATCTCATAATAGTATTGAAAGTGACAAATATCAAATTTGAACTTACTAAGTTAATTTACTCGAGTTATCGTCGAAAAACCAAATCGATGCCCCCCCAAACCCCCACTTAAAATTTTTTTTGAGATACACTACATCTTATAAATAATTTAGTGTGTGTGTGTGTTCTTTATACGTTTTTACACCGTTGAAGCTATCGAATTAAAAAGTTTCATGAGCCATCCCATGGACCAAAGGAAGAACATGGTCTAGGATTGCAGACCGTGGAGTCTCTTATACCCCATGGATCAACAAAATACTATTTCCATAAGAATGTATGGTAAATGGTGTGAAGAAACCCCAAAATGCCATGCAGCCCTTCACTGATGTGGATATAAATACACCTAAATATTAACTTACGATCACGGAAAATGGCATATTTTACGTAAGAAAATAAAATGAAGAACTCACGAGACACGGTGAAGACAATGAATAAAATTGGAAAAATACCTCCAAATCACCGTAAAGGCGGTACTTACGTGCCAAGGCACAGAAGACTCGCAGGACCACTTAGGACGCGCGTTTCGATAGCAACGCTGTCATCTTCAGCAATGTCAAAGTGTGTAAGGTTAGGCGGAGTATTTATACTAATGTTGACCGTTAGAGAAGTAGGGGAGGGGAAAGAGAAAGGTGTATCGATCATTAACTGAAATAAAGGGGAGTGGGGGATAGGGCCAGCGTCGTTATTCATTATCTTGTTTTGGTTATGGTGTATGTAGAGGCTTTCATAGGCATGTAGTTTGTTTTCGTTGGTGACCGTTTTTAGAAGTTTGTTCTTTTTCCTAGTTAGAAGAATGTCTAGGAAAGGTAGAGATTTTTTATTTTCTGTTTCATGTGTGAATTTAATATGTAGATGACATCTTCGCTATTTTCGACACATCGAAAGGAAACATTATAGAATTCTTAAACTTGTTAACAAGCAGTTTGACACCACTAAATTCACACATGAAACAGAAAATAAAAAATCTCTACCTTTCCTAGACATTCTTCTAACTAGGAAAAAGAACAAATTACATTTCAACATTTACAGAAAACCTACACATACCAACACATACATCCACATGAGTTCTCACCATCACATTTCACAAAAACTAGCACCTTTTCATTCCATGATCCATCGATTACTCAACACACCACTATCAAATACAAATTTCTCCAAAGAATTATCCTATATAAAACACATAGCCATTCAGAATGGTTTTAAACCAGAACTCATTCATAAAATGTTCAAAAAACATCAACACAGAATGAACATTAGAAACTGCACAACACTCAACAACAAAGACACCAATACCAAAAAATTTATGAAGCTACCTTACTACCCTTATGCTACCAAAAAACTTCAAAAAATCTTCTCCGAAATAGGATTACACACAGTTTTTGATAATGAAAATAAATTGTCAAATGTCGTTAAAAACTCTAAAGACAGCATACCCTCCCGTAAGAAATCAGGCATATACCAAATCAAATGTGAAAAGTGTGACAAAATTTATATTGGACAAACGAAAAGGAAATTAGAAACACGTTTCAAAGAACACTTAGCCCATTACAGAAACAACAGAATAGACAAGTCCAGTGTAGCATCTCATATCAACACCTGCCATCATCCTATCACAGCTGAAAATTTAAAACTTCTAAACACGGTCACCAACGAAAACGAACTAGATGCCTATGAAAGCCTTTACATACACCATAACCAAAACAAGATAATGAATAACGACGCTGGCCCTATCCCCCACTCCCCTTTATTTCAGTTAACGATCGATACACCTTCCCCTTTCCCCTCCCCTACTTCTCTAACGGTCAACAATAGTATAAATACTCCGCCTAACCTTACACACTTTGACATTGCTGAAGATGACAGCGTTGCTGTCGAAACGCGCGTCCTAAGTGATCCTGCGAGTCTTCTGTGCCTTGGCACGTAAGTACCGCCTTTACGGTGATTTGGAGGTATTTTTCCAATTTTATTTACATAAGAAAGACTGAATATTTCAATTCTGTTCACGTTTTGTCATATTACATGCTAAATCGCTCGAAATTTTCCTTTAAGCGCAAAATTTATCGGTTTAGATGTCCATTTTCCAGGCGGCAACAAAGCTAAATTTCTTAATTGTTGTCCTCTTCAAAGGGAGATATACACGTGAAGATTAATGCAAGGAAAGTCCACGCCGTAGAGGAGGAATAGCTAACGCCATGATATGGCTAAATATAGTCTATGAATACTTTTAAAGTGAGTCAAATGATTTTTAAGGAATATTAGGATATTTTTACCTTTTACCATTAATATTGAAAGATTTATCGCAGCATAAATCGATACATCTACTTACATTTATTCGGTAACCAAGATGTTGTTTATTGTTTACATTTTGGCTAATAGTAGTGACATAATTCACATAATTTTATTGCTGCTTTAAAGGCTTCGGTGCATCTATCCATTTGAATATTAAGACGTTAATGCGTAATTATATTAATGGTAAAACTTTACAATACAATACATAAAATAGTAAATGTTAATGTAAGCAACGTTTGCCCCGAGCAATAAAAATCGTTTGCTACTTAAAAGAAAACTTTGCCGAGCGAAGCCGGGCGTTTCAGCTAGTATATATATATATATATATAGACACACACACGCACACACGCACGCGCACACACACACACACATACACATTTAATAGGGTGCTTCTCCCTCACGAATATTTTACTAGTTAAAGTAAACAGCTAATTTTTTGTATTCAATAACCTATACAAAGCGATATCATTCGTGCGTTTTCTCTTTTTATTTAATTTATTACTAAAAACAGCGGAATACAGGTGAGAAAAACGCGAATTTATTGAGTTGAAATATTGATTCATTTCATATTCTCGCAATAAATTTTACCCGAAATCATATTTAATTCTCGTTTTTCTTATAGCTATACGTTTTCGAATGCGTTGTCCGACTTTTAAATCATTCCAATTCCTGAATTCACGCTCGTCGCCATATCGAACGGCTTTGCTATCAGCGCTACAGGTGTTCGACAGAAGAAATACCATCTCGAGCGAAAGAGAGGCGGAGGAGAAAGGGGTGGGAGGAGGAAAGAGGCGTTCGGGAGGGAGGGGGGAAAAGAGAGGGGGGGAAAGAGGGGGAGGGGTGGAAGAGAGAGGGAGAAAGGGAGAGGGAGAGAGAGGGGGGGAGAGAGAGGGAAAGATAGGGGGAAAGAGGGAGACAGGGAGGGAGGGGGAGAGGGAGACAGGGAGGGAGGGGGAGAGGTGGAGAGGGGGAGAGAGGGAGAGGTGGAGAGAGAGAGGGAGAACTCTAAGAGCGTGAAATTATGGAAGGCAGGATGGGATAATGGAGGTGAAGAGATGGATAGGTGGATTTTGGAAGGATAGGGAGTCGGTTATGAGAGTAAGAGGAATAGATGGGAAGTGGGAGAGGTAAGCTATTGGAGCGCTTGGTTGGGGTCAGGTCGAGCGCCGGCGATGGATATCGAAAGGTTCAGAAAAGGGAAATATGAGGGGGATAAGATATCCCCAAAGATCACGCGGAGTTAAAGGTACGAAGAGAAAGGGGGAAGGGAAAGAGAGAGAGGGAGGGAGAGAGAAGAGCTGATAAGGAGCTGTTTCATAAAAATCTTTTGAAATTTTGATCTAGTCGAGTGCCTATTACTTTGAAGATATCGGTCGGTGTTTTCCGGATTGGATTGGATCATTTTGATCAGGTTCCAGCGATCATGAAATTCATGACCGGCCGAAGAGGAAGTTAATGTTTTAGAAAACGTTAGATGATCTGTGTAGTCTCTATATCGTGTATGCTTTTCTTTATAACAAATGACTATTAAATGCAAAAACGAGTAAATACGTTTCGATAAATACTTTAAATAACTACTTTAACTAATTATTTAAAATAAATCAAAATTATAAAACTGTTACTGTATTACATAAGAAAAAACCATCATGAAATTTCAAAAGCGCAAGATAAGACATCGAATTGGTGAAAATAAATTGTTTCAAGAACGGAAATATATATTATACGTACATTTCGAACGTCTATGAAGGTCACTGTAAGTTACTAGGTTTAATATATTTGATTTATAAATTTGACTCCATTATTTGATGCTAATAACAGGGGAAAAGAAGATACTGACATATATTTGCTTCATATTTCATTACATTCATTGTCACTACTTGAAAATGTCGTAGAAAAATCGTTACAAATACGTTCCTCGATTTCCTCCCCCTTGAATTAATGACGTCATGAAAAATGTCGCTCAGGATTCATTTTCACGCCTTTCATAAACATGAATGAGATACTGATTAACCTTATAATTCATGCCCAGTATTGACAATAAATACAGCACATTTCACATGTAGTTTTCTGTGTACTGATAGAAATGGTTCGCAACTCATAGGCATACAGACGGCAGGTATGCATTAAAATGAAACTAGTTCCTCTGACTTTGGAACTTTAGCACATAATTATAAATACAGTTCTGAACAAGGAGGCTATTTAAGGGCAATCCCGTATTTTAAATGTACGACAAAATAACCGAAATGGCCGTTCTATTTGAGTTTTTATTCCGGCACGTATATCAAGCTATTCTATGTATAAGTTATGGTAGGAGCAGTGAACGGTCTTAAAAGCATTTCCAAGGAAGTAAACACGACCTCACATGGATTACCAAATCCCCTAAAGGCGATTTTTTTCATAACAGCGATAAAAAAAGCGGCAGAGAGGAATATGAGCTCGAACCCAGTGGAGACTCGTTCTGATAATGGCGTCTCGGAGACTACCTGATTGGATTATGTTTTGATCAACAATCTCCGCCGAAGGCATTCCAGCTCCCGTAACGAGGCTGCAAAACATTCAAACGCTTATTGCCTTTGCGACTCTGAGCCTTACAAGCCCTTCCCTCCTTTCAGGGCTCCTCCTGGCCTCCATCTCTTCGCGGCCCTCCCTCTTCTGAGGCCTCAACCCCAATCTCTCCCTCTCTCTCTTTGTCGCTCCCTCTTTTTATCATACTCCTTCACTCTCTCCGCGACACTCCCCCTCCACCCTTCCTCCCCTCCACCCTTCCTCCCCTCCACCCTTCCTCCCCTCCACCCTTCCTCCCCTCCACCCTTCCTCCCCTCCACCCTTCCTCCCCCTCCACCCTTCCTCCCCCTCCACCCTTTCTCCCCCTCCACCCTTCCTCCCCTCCACCCTTCCTCCCCCTCCACCCTTCCTCCCTCCACCCTTCCTCCCCTCCACCCTTCCTCCCCCTCCACCCTTCCTCCCCTCCACCCTTCCTCTCCTCCACCCTTCCTCCCCTCCACCCTTCCTCCCCTCCATCCTTCCTCCCCCTCCACCCTTTCTCCCCTCCACCCTTCCTCCCCTCCACCCTTCCTCCCCTCCACCCTTCCTCCCCTCCACCCTTCCTCCCCCTCCATCCTTTCTCCCTTCCACCCTTTCTCCCCTCCACCCTTCCTCCCCTCCACCCTTCCTCCCCTCCACCCTTCCTCCCCCTCCATCCTTTCTCCCCTCCACCCTTCCTCCCCTCCACCCTTCCTCCCCTCCACCCTTCCTCCCCCTCCACCCTTCCTCCCCCTCCACCCTTCCTCCCCTCCACCCTTCCTCCCCCTCCACCCTTCCTCCCCTCCACCCTTCCTCCCCCTCCATCCTTTCTCCCTTCCACCCTTCCTCCCCTCCACCCTTTCTCCCCTCCACCCTCCTCCCCCTCCATCCTTCTCCCTCCACCCTTCCTCCCCTCCACCCTTCCCCCTCCCACCCTTCCTCCCCCTCCACCCTTCCTCCCCCTCCACCCTTCCTCCCCCTCCACCCTTCCTCCCCTCCACCCTTCCTCCCCTCCACCCTTCCTCCCCCTCCATCCTTTCTCCCTTCCACCTTCCTCCCCTCCACCCTTTCTCCCCTCCCCCTTCCTCCCCCTCCCTCCTTTCTCCCTTCCACCCTTCTCCCCTCCACCCTTCCCTCCCCTCCACCCTTCCTCCCCCTCCACCCTTCCTCCCCTCCATCCTTTCTCCCTTCCACCCTTCCTCCCCTCCACCCTTTCTCCCCTCCACCCTTCCTCCCCCTCCATCCTTTCTCCCTTCCACCCTTCCTCCCCCTCCCCCTTCCTCCCCTCCACCCTTCCTCCCCTCCACCCTTCCTCCCCTCCATCCTTTCTCCCTTCCACCCTTCCTCCCCTCCACCCTTTCTCCCCTCCACCCTTCCTCCCCCTCCATCCTTTCTCCCTTCCACCCTTTCTCCCCTCCACCCTTCCTCCCCCTCCACCCTTCCTCCCCCTCCACCCTTCCTCCCCCTCCATCCTTTCTCCCTTCCACCCTTCCTCCCCCTCCACCCTTCCTCCCCTCCACCCTTCCTCCCCTCCACCCTTCCTCCCCTCCACCCTTCCTCCCCCTCCATCCTTTCTCCCTTCCACCACACACTCATTTTCACGCGCCTCGAGCACCATCGCGTGTGATTATATGCACGCCTTTCCTTTTCCTTGCTCTCCGCTCCAATTACTCCCGTCAGATGACGACGGTGGTGGCTCAAAGTCAAGTGAAAAGCGGAAGTGGAAAAGCGGATGGGGAGAAAGAAAACACTGTTTTGAAGGAAAAAACTAACGGAATGTGGAACGAGAGAGGAGCTGCGTTCAGTTTTTGTACGCGAAAATACGTTGCCTCCCCCCCTCACCCCATTCCCTTTCGTCATTACTCTCCCTCTCTACGAACGCCCCGAGGGAGCTACCCTCCGCTCTTTCCCTCAGTTAAAAAACCAAACCCCGCCCAAAACCCTTCTCGCTTCTGCAACCCTAGGGTAACTTTTTTCGTTCCTCTCTTAATTAAAGGAAGAGAGAGCGGGGGAAAAGTTTCGCTAGTGCTTTCGACGCAGAAATTAATACGCACATTTTTGTGATGGTTTGTGAGGTGAGAGAGGGAGAGAGATAGGGAAAGAGGGAGAGAGAGAAAGAGGCGGATTCGAGAGTTGGGGAAATAAGAGGGAGATAAGGCAGCAGATAGAGGCATTTTTATCCTCGAAAAACTGAAAGTTTCTCAAGGTGGGCGGAATATTTGTAAAGTACAAGAGAAGAAGGATAGGGGGAAGCGGAGGATAGGGGGAAGGAGGAGGATAGGGGAGAAGGGGAGATGGGGAGGGTTGGGTGGTATAAGGGCGTAGAACAGCTGAGAGTATGATAAGGGACAAGAGAAGTGGTGGGCGAAAGAAAGGGAAGCTGCGAAAGGAGGGAATTGGGTCGGAGAAGAATCCAGCGACGGCGAATTGGATGCCTTTTAAAAAAGCTATGAAAAAGTTTTTCGAAAGGGTTTGGTTTGTAGCGATTCGTTGGATTAATAGTTTGAAAACGCAGGGCATTAGTGAAAATGCTAATGAATGAAGTTAAATAGGAAACTATTTGATGCGACTCTAACGTAGTACAATATCAAAATGAAAAATAATAAAAAAGGAAAAGCTGTAATGCGGCTCATAAAATACTGGAAATATTTCAACCAACTGTCAGTGGTAACAAGAGGGGGGTAAAAAAAGACCGTAAAGAAATAGGCGAAAAGGATATTTAGAATTGAAGCTCACGAACTGGTAGAATAGATTCCGAGGAGGAAAAAGAGGCGGACCATGCGATGGGAAACAGAGAGAAGGGAGGGGGGAGAGGTGGGGGTAGGAGAGAGAGAGAGAGAATTTTTAAACAGCGGAAATAAAGGAAAGGAGAGGATTAGGGCGAGGCCGAGATAAGCAGAGCAGAGTGGGAGATGGAGGGAGGGGAGGGGTGGGAGGGGAGGAGGACATGGAGGGAGACGTCAGCTTGAGGAAGGACTCTAAAGGGCTCGGAAAAGCGAATAGGCGTCCAAGAGAAACCCACGGTGGCAACAAAGCGATTAGGTACTCAAAAGAGTCAACTTTTTCCGCGGGTTTAGTTTCGCTATGAAGCGTTAATTTCTAATCTAGAGTGACAGGAAACGAATTGAATTTTAAGAAGAAAGATTTTTCCGAATAATTATTTATTTAAAACTTTTAGTCACAGAAAATATTCTTGATGAACTTTTGGTTCAGGCTGTTGACTCAGCGAATGTAAAAATTGGCCAAATACTATTTTATCCTTTGCAAGAAGTTTTAATTGTACAATTTTGCTCTTAAATAATTTTAACAACGTGGCAAAGTTTTCCATTGGATGCATTTCTCCAAACACTTCGTCTTCTTTCATCCTTGTCCTTCCTTCTCTCCGCTTTCTTCTCATCCTCAGTATTCCCCTCCCTTTACCTTCCCTCATCCATCCTCCATCTCCATCTGACCGCTCATGTTTGTAATTGATGTAAGGACAGTCCTTACTCCGCTCCCTAAGTTGACGATCACCAGCTCCGCCCCAATAATCCCCTCTCCCCACTTCCCCCCTCTTCCACTCCCCCCTCCCACTCCCACAATCCCTCTCTCTCTCCTCCACTCCTTCATTCACCACACAGTCTTTCCTTTCTCCCTCTTTTTCTTCATGCATCTC
This sequence comes from Uropetala carovei, assembly GCA_036926305.1. NCBI lineage: Eukaryota > Metazoa > Arthropoda > Insecta > Odonata > Petaluridae > Uropetala > Uropetala carovei. Next base: position 23,559 of record JAXCHB010000396.1, read on the forward strand.
TCTTTATCCCGCTCACCCCGCGTTCCTTTCAAATTCTGAACAGAATGTCTGCTCCATTAAAATGTCGCGCTTGGAAACCTCGATAAAGAGCAGTCCGCCGCAGGCTGCCCTCGCCTCCCTCCTTTTTCTCATCCCTCCCTCTCCTCCACTCCCTCTCCTCCACTCCCTCCCTCCACTCCCTCTCCTCCACTCCCTCCCTCCACTCCCTCCTCTCCCTTCACTCCCTCTTTCCCTTCCAGCAGGCGGCCGCGAAAATATCGCATAAAAAGGACGGAATTATAAAATTCTAACAAAAGGACTGAGGGTGTTCGGTTAGTGTGAATTTTCTAGGAAAAACCTTCCGAGATGGGGGCGTGGAGATTTCTCATTCAATAATCTTCTGCTTCTGGTTTCATATTTTAAATATCATTGTTTGCGCTTCGTTACCGCAATTTGTTCCTATGAAAATCTATGAAACCTAGAAGAATCGGCAGAATTTAATTTTACTAAAAATGAGATGTTTTTCGTTGGCATTATAAATGAAAAATATTTTAAATTCTAGCGCAACGTTTTATATGAAGAAAATTTGAAGGTAGGTGTTGATGTTAAATCGATCCATGAAGAAATTTGCTGGAGTCACTGGAGAATTAATAAACTTGTGTTATGGTTATAAGCGGATTCAAGAATAAGCAACTAGTTCTAAAACAGTTGAAAAATAAGTTTATATCTTAGTTAACATAACCTTCTTATGGCTATGGGGTATACTTATTTAATTTTTAAAAATATTTAACTGCTTATTCTTAAATATGCTGGACCAGAAAAGATTTTGGAAAAGAAGAGAAAAATTCTGCTTTGACCGCAAAAAGTACTCGAGCCTTGCAAGCCCAGGTATGGTTACCGTTCAAGGATGAATTTTTCGCCTGCTTTCCGAAATTTCTACAAGTAAATTTATTCAAAATAGGCATTTAAAATTCATTTTACTACATTTATGTAAATGTATTATAATTAAATAGCATAATCACGGTAAATAATAAAGGCAGTCTAAAAAATGAAAGAACCGGAGAAGTTTTTGCTTACCTTTGAGGCTGAAGTGTTTGGAGTTGATGAACCTTAGAATCGATAGTTGAAGTTACTGCCTATAACCAAAAGGAGACACGTTGTTAAAATTTCATTACAAGCGATGTGCAATTGAAACGCATTAAATAAAATGTAATTTATAATTTTCATTAACTTCTAGTATTTTATTTATTTAGAAATAAATATTTTATTCACGCTCGCTGATACAATGAATTTTACAGCATAACTAATCAACATAAATTTTACTGAGCATATAAAAAAGATAAAATAATTATTATAATAATTAATAATTACTTTAAGGAATACGAACTCTTACAAAATTAAATTTAAAAATCGAATTTCTAATTCTAACCATAGAAATTTGTAATTCTATAAAAATAAGAAACGCTTTTCATAAATATATCGAAAATTATTTCAATGCACTACATAAGCTCTTTTCTCATAACTGCAAAGAAAGACGATTAAAACCACCACATTTTATTTAGAATTTGATCTTAAGCCTAGTTAACTTAGGCGGCTGTGGAAGCATGAACATGTGACTATGGGAAAAATCCACTTATAATTTTTATTCCTGGAAAACGTTTGTCTAAAAATTCATCGAGGCCATCAATAACTTTGAGAGGGAAAAGAAAACAGAATCTGTTTCAAAGACCACATCTTTAAATCTCATAAACCGGCGGTAGGAAAAGCAGGCCGCGCTCGAGCGAATGCTATTTCGGTGGATGTAGAGATAATGGAACGAGGCATGAAAATTTTCCTTTCCTTCCGTGAATAATGGACCTTCGATCAAAGTGGCGCATGAATGGACTACAGGAGAGGAGATAGCTGCAGAAGGGGAGTGAACTGCAGGAGAGGCGTGGACTGTAGGAAAGGAGTGGGCTCTATAGAAGGCTGAGTTACCTACTCTTTAATCTGGTATAGGATGCGAGGGAATTCCTCAAATAAAGGTGTATTCTCCGACCAGAGTTCCTACTCCTTTCCACTCCTCATTCATTCACTCACTCACCGCAAGGTGGCCGTCAGGATTTATATCTCAGCGAAGGCCAAAGGATTTCTCCAAAGAGAGAGATGGAGTAAGAGAGAGAGAGAGAGAGAGGGGAGGGGCGCCGATAGAACAATGGACTCACCTCCCCGCTGCCCTATCTCCCACCCTGCCGCACCCTTCTCTCTCTCTCTGGACCCGTTTCTGAGCTCCAGCCTCCTTCCACCTCCTCCCTAGCTCCGCACCTCACCCCCTCAGCCTCCCTTCCTCCCCCACGTCTCCCTGGTGCCGAGGGGTCGACGAAAGTTCCATAAAATATTGCACCCCAGTGGCTCTCCAGGAAAAGGGGCACGGTGGAAGGGTCCGCCCCCACCTCCTCTCCCTCTCTCTCTTCCCATTACTTCGCCTCCTCCTAAGCGACGCCCTATTTTCTCCTCCTCCTTTTTCTTCCATTCGCTCCGTATCCCGCAATCACCCATTCTGTCCCGAACTTCGCCCCGTAATCCGCCGCGCCCCGACCTCCTCGCCTTTACCGACACACAGCCTCGCTTTTTCCGACGCCACGCCACATGCACTGCCCAGACCCCTTTTCGTGTATTAATTCCCTAAGGAAGAGTTTGAACTGTGGAAGTTCCACTTGACTAAAATAATTTAACAATTATATGGTCAATAATTTTTCTTAATTCGACAAGAATAATCATAGGCGACAAATACCACTGTCAACGCAAACTACGATTTTCCACACTTCAAAGTGGTTCCAAAAGTGAACGCTCCCCGTCATTGAATGCCCGCGATTGATTCATAAATTACATCACAATAAACTGAGTGTAAAGTAAACTGAAAAATAAAAAATAAACCTTTGGACGCTCAGGACTTGCTATTAGCAGATAAAGCCTTTTGGAGAAAGTGAAATAATTTATTACCGTCCATATATCTGTAAGATACATATAAAATTGCGTCCTAAGTCAAAGAACATTTTTCTATAAGAGCAATGTTATAAAGTGGGGTTAAGTCTCTGACTCATTGGTCAGATAGTTTGTTTCATAAAAATTATCCTTAATATATAATATATAAGGCAAACATTTATGTCAGTATAACTTATATAAGATACGATAAATAATTTTATTTTAATTGTGTTTCAATTAGGACTTGTAAGAACATTGAAATTTAAAAAATTGCCAAAGGAATTAAGTGAAGTCGATCATCCAACATTTTATGAGAAAAATGGAATGTCGCGGACTGGCAAATAATTTTCCGCGGATCGGCGGTTGAGAAATGTTCGTTTATAGATTCAACTATGGCTATTGACTTGGGAGAGACTTGCAGGCGACCGTGGACGGAAAGTCTTTTATTTAGTCGGGAAAGCATTATTTGATTTCACAAAACGGTTGATTCCATTAACCAGTGATTCTAACAAACGGAGCCCAGTATACCAGGGGTTTTCAAGTGCGTCCACCAGGCAATTTCGGTGTGGTCACAAGAAAATATCAATAATTCAAATTATTTAAATAAAAACAATTATTAATGATAACCGTTGTCATTAAATAAGAAGGTATATAGAAGTTTTTACATGATTATCCTTACATTTTCTTTAACCTTCCCTTGATGCGGCCACGAGGAATTACTCGTAGTCGCATCTGTGACCACAAGAAAATATCTCCTGAGAACCACTACATTATAGTATACTTTTAAAATATCCTCCTACATCGAAGAGATTTACGCCAATCGTACGCATAATTCAAATAAAATGTAATGAATTTTTCATCCACAAACCACAACAACAAAGTTTAGAGGATTAAACGCAAAGAAGGGGAAGGGGGAAAAGGGAAGGGGTTAAGGGAAGGGGGGAAAGGGAAGGAGAAAAGGGAAGGGAGAAATAGGAGGGAGTGGGGGAGGGCAGGAAGAGGAGAAAGGCATTTTGAACCCTTGAAAAATGAGTTCGCAGGGAGGAAGGAAGGGATGAGACGGAAAGGTATGATTCGGAAATTAGGGAAAGTAAGAGGAGAGAGAGAGAGATTTGAAGGACGGAATGCGAGAGGAGTGACTTTCACACTTAAAGCCACGCTTGTGCGTGTGGTAGCACCATCTGTTGCTCAACGGGAGAAATGCGTCTGAAGGGAAAAGGGAATTCGGAATATGTTATGTAGAAGTTAGGCTGCTATGTAAATATAAGATGGAAATGCTGATAGGAAAGTACGTTCCCACAGTTTTTATTTCGAATTACGCACAGGTGTGAAAATTAGTATAGATTACAAATAATGGGATTCCACTAAGCGCATTGGTATTAATTTAGATCGCTAATATTCTGTTCCTAAAAGACCTCAGTATAAAAAATAATATTTTTCTTCTGATAACGCAGAGACATAAAAGATTTTATATATTCTCACTAAAGCGCTCTCGTTGGTAGCCTTGGCAGTCTGCCAGTGGTTAGAGTGACTGCAAACGGATACTAAGGTCGCTGGTTCGAATCCCGCCTGGAATATGAAGGTTTGTGTTCGTCAGAGTTATATGTAAGATTGTACACGATCGTCTAAATATCGCCCTTAATAAAGAGGCATTATTATTATTGTCGGGAGCTTCGTGGATATAAAAATATTTGGAAAATGCAAATGTAGGCGTTATTTCTTCGAAGACTTGATATGCTTTGTTAGCATCCTTAAAACAGCGAAGTTGACTCTGCTAAAGCGAATATCACTAGATCGCATTTTTAATGAATCTAATTTATTGGAATTTGGAAGTCCTTTTAAAGCAAGCGACTGAAAATTACCGTTTAAATACTATATTCCATGGAAAACTCGAGAGAACCTTGGAGGAATAACGCACCAAAAATATATATCTTTGAACGAGTAGTCACTTGAGCTGAGGCACATTCGGCGGCGAGTTCATTTTTCAGTGAATGACAAAAAAATTCAATCCGAAGGATACATAGCTGGAAAATCCTCTTACCGGTTTCTTATGTTATTTTTTATTTTCAATTTTCGCTTTTCTCAAGGACGACGGACCCTCTAATCAAAGTTCAATGAAAGAAGATGGGATTTATCACCCAGTGAAGATTTTTACGACGCCTCTTAGGCTTTCTGCGGGCGGAGATGGCAATGCCTATAGGTCACTAGTTTTAAGGGGATGTGGGAGAGATACAGGGAGTGAGAGAGAGAGGGAGGGAGGGAGTGACATAAAATGGAGATGGAAGAAAGAGAGACGGGAAGAAAATAATGGAGAAGTTGGAGAAAATGGAGTTAGGAAGGATGGGTGTGTGGGAAGGGGAAAGGAGAAACAGAGGAGGTGAAGTAGAAAGGAAAAGAAAAAGGGAAACGTAATAGAGAGTTGGAATGAAAGGCGGGCAGGAGGAGGAGAAGGAGTTAGGAGAGGGAGTGGACAGAGGGAGTTGGTGAGGGGAAAACGAGCGAGATTGCACTGAGTAATTAGAAGGGGAAGGGGCAATGGGGGGGGGGGGGGGGGGGAGGGCGATTATACCTGTTCAAAGGAGCGATTTTTAAAACGGGCAAGATATTCCATTTTTATACAGCGGTTGATAACACTTGCGAAATGAATCGTGGAAATAGCTTCGCAAGGCGATTGTAACGATGGACGCGCATCTTAATTTCACATCCTCTACGCCAGGGGTCCTTAACCGGGGATATCCATACCCCTTGGGGGTATGGGAACCAAATAATGGGGGTAAGGGACTTGATCTCTGAACAATTTTTTAAAAAAGTTGTTGTTATATTAGAATAAACTATCACCGTTATCAATACGGATTCTGTTCCTAGCTATCCATAAGTAAAGTAAAACCAAGCTATTGACATCCTTTGAAGTCATACTGGTACCTAATAGGACTGGTGATGATGATTTCGACAGTCTGGCGAAGGGGGTATGGGGACATATTGGGCAACCCATTGGGGATCTGTAATCGTAAAAAGGTTAAGAACCCCTGCTCTACGCGATCAAATCGAAATAAAATCTTCCGAACATTATCCATGTCAGATATTAAAGAGCGTATGAATTGAATATTTAAAGAGAAAATCCGGAGAATTCCATTATAAAAATAATCATATCGATTGAAGAAAAATGGTTACTGAAAAATTATTAAGCGTTGTTTACAAAAAGAAAAAATTAGCGCTTTATGGGCACATATCCTCCGTCTGCCCGTCCGTCCGCATCTCGGAAATTGCAGATTTTCATGAAATTAGCCATTAATGACTTCAGCCACATTATTGAAAGCAATATACGAACTTTCTGACATATCTCTTAAAACATTAATCATACCGAAAAAAGTTTTCAAATAAAATTTGTAGAATTGGTCAAGTACGTATAATATTTCTTTCCCTGTACATTTTTATCGACTAATAGCAGTTTGGAATGAAATCAAAGAAAATGTCCTATTATTAACGAAAATTACTTTGTTAAATTCCACAATTTTTTTATTTTACGATCGGTTTCGCTAAATAAGTAGCATCATCAGGTGAGAAAATCAATCAATCAATTGGGGGGACCTTGTGACTTCAAACGACTCCAGCGCTAGAAGGCTTCTCAGTCTAAATCACAAAGCAAGGGAGGAGATAAACCCGGTGCCGGCATTAGCCTACTCTTAACGAGAAACACCAAGGGGAAGGATTTGCGTGTTCTCCACATAATCACGCAAATAGGGAGCCGGGTAACCCGGTTCGCACCGAGTTTGCTAAGCGTAGCAGGCCAGCGCCCGCACCACTACGCCACGGCTCCCCGAATAATAGGTGAGAAAAGTGCTCAAAATATCCTTCATATACTAGGTTAACGGAGGGGAGGAAAGCAAAGAGGGGGGGGAGAAAAAAGCAAACATGGGTTAATTGGTGGCTGATGGGGGCGGGGGGGGGGTGGTAACCGTTAAGGACAATGTAATAGACCAACCAAAGGTGGCGAAGGAAGCGGGTGATAAGCAGATGAGGACGAACAAAGACACGGTATTTACAAAGTGTTTACATATGAGTCAATTTGGGTACACACAATAATGGGGAGGGATTTTGAAAAAGAAACTTATTAGTAAGTAAACTTTTTGACTCAATATTTACAATTTTCAATTGCTCCAGAGCGTCCAAACTGAACCCCTTCGTTTCCATATGGAACACTTTCTGGATGAAATCACTGTTGCGTCCGTCCTCCGTAAGATGCTTGGCAAAATGTGATGATGGATTTTGCAATGCAAAGCACCGTTTATGTTCGTTGTCCCTTACTCCCACACTTCTACCAGTTTGCCCGATATAGAGGGCCTAACAGTCACTGCACTTCAGTTCGTAAATTCCGCTCTTCGAGAGTTTGTCAATTGGATCTTTAAACCTAACAAATATTTTCGCTAAGTTGATGAGGGTGAGAAAGACGGGTCTGAGATCGTATTAGGAAACAATTTTGCGTTTATATGCGAAGGAACAGGATTTTTCGCCAACGTGAAACATTATTAATTTCCGGGAGGATGGCAATAATTTTCGGAGCTGCAGTTCATTTAATTTTAATGGAGAGCAAGCGATCAATCAATTTAGCATTATAACCATTTTTACCGCTATTTGATTAATGGTGTTCTTTAGTGAAATCGAAATTCCTAATTCAATTTTAACTTAGAAAATTTAAATTTTTTCAATGTTTTCAATGAGACCAATCTTCGTTGGAGACGGAATAAAATACAGGGTGTTCATTTTAAAACGCAACCCAGAATTCTCATTTTTCGTATGCTTTTTGCGTAAGATTTCATTAGTTGTTGGTAGATGGAGCTGACGGCGGTTGGCCTGTGAGGCATTACCATGGAAGAGGAATCTTATTCCATGACTTTACTTTTTTGCAGTTCAGCAGTTATTAGCGCGAAAAACGGAAGTGGGTTCGGGCACTGTGCCGGAGGACAAGATGGTTTTGACTCGTGAACAAAGAATTTTCATTGTGAAGCATTATTTTGGTAACAAATCGTACGCGTTGTGTCAAGAAGCTTTCCAACAAGCATTCCCAAACGAGACGGGTCCGAACAAAACAACAATTGACCGCCTTGTCACGAAGTTTGAAGAGTCTGGTTCCGTGTGTGATCGGATACATAACCGCAGTCTTACCGTCCTAAACGACGATACGCTGGAAGACGTGAGATTAAGTTCGCATCAGTCCCCCTCTAAATCACTGCGAAAACTGTCCCAACAGAAGAGCTTGTCTTTAGGTAGTGCACATACAGCTGTACACTTGCTTCAGCAAGACGGAGCCACTTGCCATATGGCGTGCACGACCATGGCATTACTTCGAGAATTTTTTGGAGAACGGTTGATTTCGCAAGGCCTGTGGTCCCCTAGGTCTCCTGACCTGTGTCCATCAGATTTCATTCTATGGGGCCTTCTCAAAGGACGTGTATACGACAGTAATCTTCACACCTTAGAAGAACTGAAAACGAATATCTCACAGGCCTTTGCAAGCATAAATCAAAGGTGTCTTCGTCGAGTGGCTCAGAATATCGTGAAACGAGTCAATTCAGGAGAATGGTGGACACTTCCAGCATCTTTTATGAATTGCATGTGAGTTTGCATTCTGCTATATTTACAATAAATATTGTTTTACGAAAGATGAGAATTATGGGTTGCGTTTTAAAATGAACACCCTGTATATCTACTATAAATGCGTAATTACTTACGTTCAATTTCATTTCGTACGCGCACAGGGCGTCTCAAAAATATGTATGTATACTCATTTTAATGTTGAAACAAGTTAGGAAAGTGTACAACGTATCACAAATGGGCGCGTTTCGTGCAATGGAGTATTAGAAAGAAATTATATACATATACGTGAGGGAAATAACGTTTTAAAGTTCTTATATTCTTCAAAAATAATCCATTTTCTTCCTATTTAATAATATTGCATGCACGCGTAAGGAAGTTAAACGTTTGTTTGTGAGGTTGTTTATATTAGCAACAATGAGGAAGTAACCATGCAAGAAATTTTCAAAATTCAACTCGAATTAAGACATCTGGTTTGATTTTCTTGATAACGGTAACTCCTACGATAAAAATATATAGGGAAAGAAATACTCTAATTTAATAGTTCTACAAGTTTTATTCGAAAAATATTTTGATATGAGCAATATTTTACGAGATATGACGGAAAGTTCATTTTTGTCACCAGTAAAGTGGTACCCCTTATTGTCTTACGCCATTAATTTTTGCGATTTTCTTATCACCTTTGACTTTAAGCACTTAATGTCAAATTTCATGAAAATCCGTTGGGTAGAAGTCGAGAACGAACATGCGGACGGACGGACGGACGGACGGACAGACCGACGATAATAGGCGCTCACTCTGGAAGCGAAACGCGCCTAAAAATAACCCTTTAAAAATTCAAGAAAGAACAATATTTGGTGTGTGCGAAGCAATGAGCTTTTATTACAAGTTGAACTATCGCAGAGGTTCAAAATGACCACCATTAGCTTGAAGTCATTATTGGCAACGGATAGCAACTGACTGACAAAGGTCCACCAAGATAGGTGTCTGTTGGGATGGCTGCGCACGACTGTTCTATTACTTGCCTGAGTTCCTGAAGTGTTGTTGGTATCATTGAGTACACTCTATCCTTCAGGTTATCCCACAAGTAAAAGTCAAGTGGAGTTAAATCAGGTGAACGTGGTGGATACTCAACACTTCCCCTCCAGCCTATCCACCAGTCTAGGAAATTGTCACCAAGAAAGTCCCTAAGATCACGATGGTAATGTGGATGTGCTCCATCTTGTTGGTAGTAAATTTTCAGTATCAGTCCCCTCGAAGAACTACGGTCCCACAATACCCCTGGACAACACACCACACCAGACTGTACGACCGGGTAAATTCACTGCCTTGTCTAAATGAATTTGAGGATTTTCTGATGACCAGCACACGCAGTTCACTATGCCATTGAGTTTGATTGCTGCTTCATCAGACCAAACAATCTTATCAACAAACTGTTCATCCTCGTCCACTTTCATTTGAAAACATTCACATAACTCAGCTCTGCGGACAAGATCATCTTCAGCCAATTTCTGTAACAGTCCACTTAGCAGTTTTGAGAATCCGGTGTGCACTTGCTCTACCGATTTCAGTCTCATTAGCTTTTTTGGTGATGGTTCGAATCGCTCTAGCACCATAGCTGAATTTTCCGCATTCGTAGAAGTTCGACGTCTCCCAGTTCGTTGCTTGCACAGTGCCGTAAGTCCCGAATTTATCACGTATTCTTGAAATTGTGGTTCGTGTTGGTGGCTCGTTTCCAAATGAACGTCTTCCTGTCTTTGAACCTCACACGGATTCACAAATTTCTAGTACCGCTTCAAAATTGCTTTTCTTTGCTCGAAAGTCAAATGATGCTCCACCATTTTTATTACGCTTTGAATTATGGGTATTGGGTTGTTGATTTTAATTACGACTGAAGCCATCTTTTATTTACATGCCATGCAACAAAGAATCATTTAAATTTCATTCAAACAATAATCCGACAATAGATATTCTACATGACACCCTGTATTAAACGAATTGAAATGGATTCCCTACGAAGAACAAATTAACATAAATACATTTATTTTTCTTATACATAAATTTTCTTACGTATGCGCACACTGAAAGTAAAAATAAACGGAAAATTTTCGATTAAGAAATGAACGTGAACATAAATATTACATTACTACTTCTCAACTCAAGTGAGGCATGTTTTAAGTAATTGCAGACTGTTTTATTCATTAAATTTTCGAATATTTTGTATTTTCATTGCGGAATTTCCGACTTCTTTATAAAGGATCTTCGTTCCCAGAAGCTTCTTTAAGCGAGGTATACCTGTATACTATATAGGAGTGGGGCAGTTATTTTGAAATGTTTAGACAACTACCCGAAAAGCAAGAGAAGTTAAACTCAGTCTTGAAAACCGTGACTAGTTTGTATAAACAGTTTTCTTATAATACGATCTCATTTCTTGGGATTAAAGTACCGCACGCACACACAACACTCAGTCTGTTGTCGAAGAACAACATTGTATAAGCTAGAATGTTAATGTTGACATTTTTCAATTTATTTATATACATTTTATTTTATTTTTCAAAATCGGGAGGCGTACCACTGACAAGAGCTTCGCGAGCCACTAGTGGCACGCGTGCCGCAGGTTGGCCACCCCTGCTCCAACTCCTACCTCCAAAGTACAACCCTTCCCTCCACCCACCCCTTTCCCCTCATCAATCCCTTCTCTCCTTTATCCTACCTATTTTCCCACCCGACCTCACTCCTCATCCACACTCGCACTATCTTTGCGATTCGAAACATCAATCACGTGCACGCTGCCACTGCCATCTATCTCTCTGGAGACCTATTTTTCTCTACTCCCTTTATTCTCCCATCATTCCCTCCCCTCTCTCTCTTTCTGTTTTCTCTCTTCTTCTATCTTCCTCTAGCCTTTCCTCTCTCTAACTATAACTCTAACTCCCTCTCTTTTCATTCGCTTCTCTCTGCATATTCACTCCACTCACCTCACCAATTCCATTTCCATCGCGAAAATGTTTCTTTTTTCCACCCACCGCTCTTAAGTGTTTCCTCATTTTCCCATCCTCTGCATCTCTTCTCCCTCGGGGATATCCTTGCCCTCTGTCCCATTTTAGTCCATTCTCGAACCCTTTCTGCCTTTGTCACTCGCTTCCGAGTACATTGCTATCTGAAAACATTGCGTCCTCTTCCCGGAATGCTTCGCTTTTGCCGATAGAACTTTTCTCTACGAGACACTGTGGACTTGAAGAGTATCTGTCATAATTTTATGGAGTAAAGCTTCCTCTCAAATAATTTACGAATAAGCAAAACTTTATGATCAGGAAGCGATGATAATGCTGCTCAAAATTAAAACGTAACAGTCAATCCTTCGACGATAAAGAATGTTATAAATTGATGGGAATTAATGAACCGAAGATACCTTATGCCACAGGCGTAAGCTGAAATGATGGGAAATGTGGAAACAGGTGAAAAAAATCTGCTATGACCGGGAATCGAACCAGGATCTTTCACTTGCCGGGCGGATATTCTACCACTGATACTACCGTAGCAGACTAATTCCCTTGATTCAGAAATCTTCGGTTCTGAAACGGGAATTAGTCTGCTACGGTAGTATCAGTGGTAGAATATCCGCCCGGCAAGTGAAAGATCCGGGTTCAATTCCCGGTCATAGCAGATTTTTTTCACCTGTTTCCACATTTCCCGATAAAGAATGTTGTTTAAACAACTTAACACACGCACAACACACGCATATGTATACATAGAGAAGTTCATGTAAAATTAATGTAAAAATAGCAGTGAGCAAAATTTATGAATTAATGAAGAATGTTTTGAAAGCTAATGAGTAGACTGAACAAATCACAGTTGTTTCTTCCAGTAACCTTCCTCTTTAAATCGCTGTCTTTCTTCTCAGTATATAAGTTCTCTAATAGTGTCGATCACTAGGAAAAGCCAACGAGCAATGGTCACAAACTTTGAATGAAAACTACAGCTTCTGAATATTAGTCTCTCTGGAAGCATGAACATTTTAAATTTAATTATATATTTTATACAAAATTAAAATAAAAACAGAACCGAAGCTCATTCACTAACTATTCCGAGCCACACGGTACAAACGGGCCATTTCAGTTATTGATTTGAGTGGGAAAAAAAACAAAAATCAAAAACTGAAATCGTTACGACTTTATTTTACTGAAAAGTAGTCGGATTCTTTAGATTTGATTTTGGGATTCCTGCGAATTATTTTGCAAAATCAAGTACTTTACAGAAAGTCTTTTTATTGAAGCCATCTTTTGCGGAGCAGTCCCATCTCGCACAAGTTACGTGAATTCGACGCAATGGATTTCTCCTCTCATAATCCCCTTCTTCTTCTTCTCCCCCTCCATCTCCCCCTCCTTCTCTTCCCCCTTATTCTCTTCCCCCTCCTTCTTCCCCCCTTCTCCACCTCCTCCCCCTCTATCTCCTTCACCATACGTCTTCCCACTCTCTCTCTCATTCATTGACTCTTTCCAAAACTTTCTTGACGAACCTTATCCTCTACAAATCCTCTCCACCCATCAGCCTTTTTAACTCGAATCCAACCTCCTCTCTCTCCCCTCCTCTCTCCTTTTTATCTCTCCCTTTTCTCTCTCCCCCTCTCTCTCTTCTGGGACACGTAGCCCGCACCGCCCGCCTGATTGGGAGCCCTTCTGTTCCGCCCTAAATTCGTTATCGCCCATGTGGATAGCCAGCACCCTCTCCATGTGGGAGCCTTGGCTACCATCTTTCTTCCCTTCCCAGAATACGGGGAAGTTCTAAAACTAGCCAATCGTTCCAGAGCAACAACGAGCGCTGGGATCTTTGTATCTGCCTCTCTCTCTCTCCATTCCCCCTTCTTATCATCTCTCTCCCTTCCATTCCACCTTCTAGTCCTTTCCTCCTCTTACTACATACATCTCCTCTCTCTTTGTTTTCTTCCCGTCTCTACTCGCTCTTCTTCATTCCATCACCATCTTCCTTTGTTCCTCGGTTAAAGCAAAGCCCTTTTAATGCACGCGCTAATTACTGCTTTCTCTTAATTAGACCCAATCTGATTTAAACAAGCTTAGTGAAGAGTGATTTTTGGAGATTGGGATTAGAAGGAGCATTATCTAGAGAGAATATTACAACAATATTTAAATACAAACGACCAAAAATGTTCATGGCATGTTTTAAGACACTCATCGCTAATAATTATTTATTAATCGATAGTAATCCGACCTAGAAGAATAGTCATTTCTGCCTACTATCTGTTAATTAATCTGTCAGTTAAACTGACAAAGTATAAAATCAAAGCAATATATAATGTATTCATATCTACATTAACTGCGTATATGATAATATCAAGGCTCGAAAACTTGCCGACTTGTGATTCATAATTAATCAAAGGGAATTATTTTAAGGATTTATTACAAATAATATTATAGTAATACACATAGTGTTCATATGAACTCGATCAAGCGTGCTCATCAAGACGAATACAATGACAATGGATTCAATCGCTCATATCATACGATTCTCAACTCATTAATTTCGTGTCAAAAATGTAATCAATCTTTAAAAATAATCGCTCCGTTTTTATTTAGGTTTAATATAAAACAAGAATAATCTTTTCATTATGTCTTTTAAAAATCGCTATAGAAAAAGAGAACATGCAAAGTTTAAACGTCACATAATAGTTTGAATTGAGCCCATTGGATGTTCTGAAACAAGAGTTGTAATAAATAGTGGCCAGCCGTCACTCCGCCTAGCCTAAGAGAGATTTTATTTTTCCGGCCTTGCAATTTCTTTGGCTTCCATTTTCTGCCCCTATATCGCCCGCCCACCTCAAGGTCGACCTTCTCTCCCGTTTATTCCCCCCTCCGAACCCCTTCCACCGCCTCTGCTCCTTTAGCACGACCTTCTGACCTCGTCCAGGACGAAAACCAACCACAACGCCGTAAACACGGCCGGGAACTCTCGTATTTCATTCCATAACACCCGCTGCTTCAGTCATATTCCACATACGCAAGGTGGATTCCAAATGCACCCGCCGCTCCCCATTATGGGGTGCCTCGATCCGATTGTCCGGGATTGACCGCCACGCCCTCTCGCGAAGGGAGACGCCACTTCCTATTCCACCCCACCCCTATTCCAACGGGACCTTTCCGCCTCCCTTCATCTCCCAACCCACATCTAACTCGTCCCATTCTCAATGTGCCTCTCCTCGCACCGAAAAATTAACTGAAATATCGCTTTCTTAGCTCTGGCGGTCGTAAATCCTCGCATTTCAGACAGCGCTTACTCCTGGCCGAACGAGCCGTTTATTCCGAGTATTTTATCGTCGAATTCCCTCCATTTCATACAGCGAAATTAGCATTACGCGTTTTCCTGCACGCAATAATTCAACATTTCAACATAATGGGAGTTACGTAGAAGAAGCTATTGTACAATATGCTTTTGTCGCGATATGTAATCCAATCAGAAGAAAAGGTTCCATTTTCCATTGCGTTTTCTTCTGAGGGCGATATAAGGTGATTTTTTCAAACGCTTAAGATTCTAGAGTTCGCCCATCAAGCAGATGGCGTGTTTTACAACTGAGAAAGGATTCGGAGAATTGAAATTCTGAATGATTTTTGCAGCGCGCCACACTGATTTGGTCTCTTGATTTTCTTGCTCCTTAGAGTTGAAGAGAAAGAGAGGGAGAGTTGTATCTCTTCGATCCAAGAGAGTTGTTTGAATTAAAACTCTATAAAGAGGGCTAGAATACAAGGCATATTGACAACATACAAATCTTATTGATTTCATCGAACGCCATTTTTTTCATCTCGCCAACATCGGGCCGGAAAAATTAGATTATCTCAATGTAAACTTTCGTATCTGAATATGAAAGATATCCTTCCTCAATCCGATTGGGACTTTTTCTTTTTATGTATCTTCCTCCCATCGTTCTATTTCCATCTCTCTCTCTCTCACCCACCCCTTCTCTCTCTCTTGCAATCATTTTCCCTTGGTTCGCGGATTGCCAATTCGCAAAAAGGCCTGACTTGAGCCTTTTCCCTTACTTGCCCCTCTCTCTTTCTCTCACGCACGCTTCCCAAAACTCTGTCTTCTTCCTCCCCTCCTTTGTCCTTTCCCCCTCTCCTTTCCTTCTCTTTACTCCACTCCACAAACCTACACTTATCCTGGAACTTTCGATCCGTTTCCTATTTCTTTTATTCCATTCGTTTCGTCTTCACTCTAAGTTTCACCTTTTTTTAAACCGAACACTTTCCTCGATCCTTTTCCGTCGCCTGTTCTCCTATCGCTTTTCACTCGCCGAACATTTCCATACCTTTCTGCCTTATAGGTTCTTTTTACGCTCGCTGCCCTTCCGTCATCTCTAGCTGCCATCCCTCTTTTTCACCTCATTAAGCATTAAAAATTATGTAAAATATCATTCCAACGAAATGTAAATATTTTAAAATTGCAATGATACTTGTTATACAGTTATAAAGATAACAGCACCGTACTGTATTGTAATATATTAATTTAACATCACGTCTCTAATATAACCTGTAAGTATTAACAAGTTAGGAAAGTGTGCAACGTATCACAAATAGGCGCGTTTCGAGCAATGGAGTATTATAAAGAAATTATATACCTGTACGTAAGGGAAATAGCGTTTTAAAGTTCTTTTCTTCATCATAAATAATCCATTTTATTCCTATTTAAAAATATTGCATGCACACATTAGGAAATTAAACGTATTTTTTAAGATTGTTTATGTTAGCAACAATGATGAAGTAACCATGCCAGAAAATTTCTAACTTCAACTCGATTAAAGACTTTCTTGATCGATTTTATGGATAACGGCTATTCCTACGATAAAAATGTATAGAAAAAAAGAAATACCCGACTTCCGCATCACCTCACCAAACGCCCATGTCCTTCCTTTGCTTCTATATGATCTTATAATTTATTTTTCTTTTCCTTCCCCACTCTCAATTGATCTCTTTTATAAATCGTGGGAGGGGAAGAAGAGGGGGTAGAATGGCGGTTTGACAGAGGAGAGGAGGAGGAGGTGTGGGAGGAATGGAAAAGAGGGCACGTTGGGAAGAGGAGGAGGAATGTTGGATTGAATCGGAGTGAGTGAAATAGATAAGAGGGGAGGGGGTAATTAGGGGTGGGTGGGGGTGGGGGGTGATAATGCCGAGAAATGAAAATGAAAGAGTATGGGATGGGGGAGGGGCTATTTTGAGAATGCGGCCAAGGAGGCGAGCGGGTCTTCGTACAGGGAGAGTTGAGAGAATTTCGAATTTATTGCGAGAATATGGAAAATCTGGAGGAAAACGGCAGGTGAAAGTGGAGATAAATGGAGGCAATATACAAACCATCGGATTGGAGATTTTCGGAGAGTATGAAGATATTTATTGATCTGCCAAAATAATGCCAAAATCACGTGATGTGGTCGAAGATAGTACATTCTACGCGAAATGTTCATTTTATGCATATGTGGGTGATTTATTATTTTTTGCATAAACGAGTTACACTTAGGTAAAATTGGAAAAACGGAAAAGTTAACGGAAAATTTATTATTTATCTTAGGATTTGAAATGGGAGTCTTCAGAAAGTAATGAGAACATGTCGGCAGAGTGCGATATTTGCCAGATCCTAAAATTTAAGATCGCTTCAGTAATTCAGAAGTGTGTGTGGTTTTCCAGTGATATTAAATTTATGCTAAGTCAGTCAGATTCTCATATTGGCCTCTCGGTTCCAACGAAGCCTCAAATTCGATCACCTGTCGAAGAGAATGCAATTGGTTTGTCGTTCGATTCGAAATTTATGCGTCAATCTTTATGAGATGAGAAAACCGTTTCGAGAAAACCCGAACGGTCGAGCGAACGGAATTCTTGGCGATTGGCGAAGGAGCGCGGAAGGGAGAATAGTGAGGTAGGTGCGAGAGGCAGAGAAATATAATGAGAAAGAGCCGAGGAAGGAGAAAGGAGAGGGAGGGATAATAGATTGTTAGAAGAAGCACAGAAGGGGTGGGAACCTTTTATCCTTTTGATTCGGGCAAAGGCGAGCGTCTTTTTGAAACGGCAGACGTTTCAAAAATGGAATAAGCCAAGCCGAGATTTCCAAAAGGATATCCGAGAATGGAGGATTTGAGGAAATGGTAAGAGCGAGGAAAGTGGGAGAAAAAGAGATAGGATGAATGGCGGAGGAAGAAGAGAGGGCAGATAGAAGGATAGAACAAGGATAAAACATTCGAAAATGAGCGTGGAGATAACCATTTTTCCAATGTAGATACACAAATCCAATGACGGTGAATTCTACCGAAAATTCTTAATTTTTGCTTTCTCTTCGAAATGATAAAAATGGCATAAACTTCCAAATTAGTAAACTTCATCAAATGACGGAAGAGATAGGAAGTTTATCAACAACAAAAACTAAGAACATAGCGATGAAAAAATACCTTCGATTTGGATGGAAAATTTTCCCTCTTAGGTACGTTTGGAGTGGATTTGGAAATGAGAAGAAAGAGAGCGGGGGTGGGGGTGGAAAGAAAATTTATTCGGAATAGAGAGAGACGTTTAAGTGGAGTGAGAGGAGAGAGTGAATGGTGGGGGGAACGACGTGCGGGTGGGAGATTAGAGGGGGGGGGGGCTCTCTCTCTCTCTAAAGGGTGAGAGTGGGGTGAAAGGGAGCCGCGGTCCATTTCAGCTCCCCCTCAAAAGACGTTTGACGTAGAGCAAGAAAAGGCAAGGAGAGAGAGAGAGGGGGGGGGAGGGAGAGGGGGAGAGAGAGAGAGAGATATGGGGGAGTATGCGTTTAGGAGAAAATCCAGAGAGGAGAAAAAGAGCTAAGGAAGAGGATTGATGAATGAGAGGAAGAATAAATAACGGAGATCATTAAAGAGATTGAAAAAAGGGGTTTTCGGGGAACGAGACGAAAAGATATTGGCTAATGTATTGGAATGGAACGGCGTCGCGGCAGGAGAGGGAAAAAACATTTAAAATGATAAGTTAAAAAAACAGCTAAAATATATATTCTAAGTGGAAATGATTACAGGAACCGATATTGAAAAAAAACTTTATGATATTTTCTATAATGTGGATACGCCGCCTCATATTGATTTCTACGATACGGTCTGCGGCGGAGGAGGCGAGGTGGAGGAGAGGAGGAGGAGGAGAATGAGGAGAGGAGGAGAATGAGGCGAGGAGGAGGAGGAGGAGGAG
Organism: Uropetala carovei; assembly: GCA_036926305.1. NCBI lineage: Eukaryota > Metazoa > Arthropoda > Insecta > Odonata > Petaluridae > Uropetala > Uropetala carovei. The sequence goes on from JAXCHB010000396.1 coordinate 42,302, forward strand.
GCGAGGAGGAGGAAGAGGAGAGGAGGAGAATGAGGCGAGGAGGAGGAGAAAAGGAAAAAACGTCGAGTTTACTTTCCGCCGCTCAAATAAATGGTCCCTCTTCTCGGAGAGATTTAAAGGGGTTATTCATTTGCTGTTATCAAAAAGACGCCATTCCTACAAATCACTTATGCTAAATTACTTGGCGGAACTCGGGTCTCAGAAATTTATTATTTATGGAAAACAGAAACTAAAGGTATCGTTAACGTTTTGTTACGCGCGGAATCAACGTTTTTCCACGATCGAGAACATGACGGTGATCTTGCAGGAAAGTTATCTTTCGCAATAGATCATCTTTTTTAAAGAGTTTAATAATGTTGTTTCCAAAGTTGGCGTTTATTAGGTTTTCCATTTTTTCTTTGTGAGGCGGGGTCTTAGAGAAGAGATATCTGTATTTGAATTATATTAGAAATGCTTTTCGTTCTATGCTCCAACTCGGCAGACCTTTTGTTGAGTACATTGGCATTTTCTTGAATAAAGAATTAGATATTTACCGCATGACCAGTGACAAACGTAAAGAAATTATAAAAACTATCGCTTTTAATTTCCTGCCCTCTCACATCCAGCATTATGGTTGGCATGCCAACGAAAGGCAAAAACCAATCAAAACATTCATCGTATTGATTTAGTGCCGCAAAAATATTTGTATGATTTAGTTATCTATTGTTTTACGGTTACAAATTTAAATCTCTTATTTCTTGTTAATTGGTTGAAGCTTTCGCGGGTGCTTGTCATGGTTATATCTGTTTTCGGGTTATCTCGCGTAAATATTTGCGTTAAACGCCGTTTCTTCTCCTTTGCCGGAGACTTCTTCAGGGTGATCTGGCCTGGTGTCCTCATGTAGACTTTATATATACTACGGTAGCAGAGGAGGGGTGGGTGGTTATAGGAAGAAGTCTCCGGCAAAGGAGAAGAAACGTTGGCGTTTAACGAAAAAATTTACGCGGGATAACCCGAAAAACAGATATAACCTCAGCTCTTATGTCTTGATCACGAATTTAATTTAGTTGGCACGCAAAAAAAAATCAAGGACTGCTTGTGGCACTCGAGGCGGAAAAGATTCGACAATTTCAGTAATATTGGCATGTGGGCAATAGGAGATTAGCCATCACTGTCATAGGGAATCATCCTAGATCGGAATATGAAGAATTGGATGGCTTCTATACAGTACATACTATACAAATAAAATAAGATTAATTACTCGTTATGTGTTTCCTCATAAAAAAATCTGATGTGGCCAACACATGACTTTCTCCATATTTGGGGTATATATATTTAAATTATTATGAATAGCATTATAAGGCAAATTTATTATTTCATATCGTAAGAGAAGAAGCCAAAGGCAATGCAGTGTAAGGACTACAGAACGATATCCCTACTGTCACACACTTCCAAGATCATCACGAGGATTCTTAATAAAAGACTAGAGAAAAAGGCCGAAGAAATGCTAGGGGAAGATCAATTCGGCTTCAGAAAAGGACGTGGAACCAGAGATGCTATCGGTGTAGTGGGAATCATATCAGAAAAGGCAGTAGAGTACAGTCAAGATTGCTGCGTATGTTTCGTCGACTGGCAGAAGGCCTTTGATAGAGTAAATTGGGTACTGCTGATGAGGATATTAAAGGATATAGGTGTAGACTGGAAAGACAGGAGACTGATCACTTTGTTTAGAATTGTATATACAATAATGAAGTTTTAACAGAGATATTACGCCAAAACCGAATCGGGTATCGATTAAACCTCGACCTTCGGTTAATCGGTATTGTCCAAAAACAAATCAGCTCTTCTTGCTCATACCAAAGTGTTATATATGAGATTTGGTAATGCTATGGCAAGTACTTTTCGAGTTTGAGCGCCCACTATCACATACACACACAGACATCATTCCGAAAACAGTCTAAACGTGTTCTAGGGATCAAAATATCTAATAAACTATAGGTTTTTCGAAAAATTTCTATCACATACAAACAGACAACATCGAGAAAGTAGTCTAAACGTGTTCTACGGACCTCAAAACGTGTATTTCCGTTAAAACTCGGTGATTTTTTTCATGAAAACAGTACTTTCTCTATACTACGTATATAGAGAAAGCAATAATACAAGTTTCATGGTTCGCTTAAGAGTTTTTTTTCAACTTTAAAGACTTTTCCCCGGATTCACAGGGAATTTCGGACTGATGAAGCGGAAATCTTCCGTAATCAACTCCTCACGAGTTGGCAATCCTAGTCACAACTGTAGCAATGTATGAAATCGACTGGCGGTGTAGCACTGACAGTAAACTTGATATGAATCAAGTCAAACTACATCAACTCTCATGCAGCTTACTTGCATAACATGTATAAATACGTATGTTTCACTTAAGTCGAGACGGTTCTTCATAGTACTCGTGTCGCAAGATGTTCGAAAATGCCCAAGTGAGGAACTGAATAAACAAATTCATTGAGGAACATGCTTATGGGACGTTCAAAGCGAATCATGTAAAAATAGGAATGCTCGAGATAGTGTGTATAAAAGCATCGGTGAGGCCACGAGCGAACTTACATAAATTAATAAATAAAAATAATATCCCGAGTTTATTTAACTTTATGAAATCATCTAAACTTTAGATTCTAAAGCATTCTACCGTTGAGCTAGTTCTAGATTTGCACTCCGGCTGGCAAAGCTACTCAGCAGATTGTCCATTTTTGGAATTTTCGAAAACAACGCACACAAAATATATACCAATTGTTTACCATTAATTCGATGGATCATAATTTCTCTTAGAAGCAGATCAGATGCACCAGACACTACACTCACGAACCCAGCATTTTCATGTGTTACGTTTCTTTTCCTTCAGATCTTCTAAATAAAGTAACACAACTTGTCAGGATGCGTGGTGTACACAGATTTTCTCGGAAGCCATGTTCAAAACAGCCTGTCGTGCATGCATTTCCAAGGTGTAATCTTCAACTTGTGTAAACGCGCCTTACAGGGTTCAATGCACCGACGTTAATGCTGTCTCAATTTGGGTAATGCAAAATATCCTCCTTCAAGCGAGATAAATAAATAATATCCAATACAAATCATATATACATTTGAACGATGATTTTATGAAAATATTTAAAGCATTCACATATGACTTGAATTAAATTATACAATACAATGAATTACCATTATCAATAAAATACACACAATTAAATAGAATTTCTGGGTGAAAATGAGCTACGATATTTTGATACTTCAGCATAAAGTGTAGAAGATAAATAAAATTTTTATTTAAAATACATAGTATTTCAAGTTCAATATAGTATAGGATTTTTCGTATTTAAATATATTCTCATATAGTTCGCTATATAAATGCGTTGAGATCTAATTACAAAATTTAAAAATGTTCAAAAACGATTTCAGTTGCATGCGTGCTCTTAGTATCAGAATCGAAACACACATTCCTGAGAAGGATATCTGTTACGTTGCGCTAAGTTTTCTGACGCCGTGACACAAGACTTTAGTCTCTCCTTTTCCCCGTCATCTACACGCAGACACACACACACACACACACACACCTTTGTACCCTGTCCCCTTCTCCGCATGTCTCCCCGTTCCGCCTGGCGCGGCATGCCTTCGCGGTGTTTGGCGTGGGATCAATCCCTGCGCTTAGGAAGGCGTCGTGTGTCCAATAATGTGCGGCGCATAACAATGAGGTAGGCGTGAGAGAAAGGAGGGGAGGAAGGAGGCGCAGCTTTTTCACGAAGGAGGAAGAGCTCCCATAATGCCCTGCGCCATCGCTTCCAGGCGGATTTTTATTCATCCCACAGACAATGTTCGATGCTCCATAATGGAATCTGCTTACGCGAAACACGTCAGGTCGTGATTCATTTCGGAGCCGAGAGAGAGAGAGTTTTTCTTTCTTCCAGGCGATAAATTTAATGTCCCTTTAAAAAAATAGAACATGACAAAACGGTAATTACACCGCGTCTATAAATCAATCGAGGTATTTTTGCCGAAGGTATAACGCAGTAAAATGTTTCCTGAGATTATTAAAATAAAATAAAATACATGAAATAATAAGTAATAATAATAAAATAAGTTTTTAAAACCTGAATTATTACACATTGACAAGTTATATTTTATTCATAATTTTGTATAATACGGGATTTAAAGAGAAAAGAAATTAAGTTAAAATAGTTCTAAGGCTTATTCTCCTTGCATTACCTTCTCAATTCTCATCGTTTCATAACTTCTACGAATACTCAAACTTGTGTCCTTCCCAGCAAAAACCACTATTCCCTTTCTAGTCCTCTGGTCACTCCCTCTTTTCCTCTCTTTGGGTTAAATGTAAGAGGGCACTCGATGGCCTCAATATCGCCCAAATAAAGTCGTTTGTCTGTCCGTCTGTCTCTACTCTCTCCCTCTTCCTCATCTTCGTAGCAAACTCGCCTCTTATTGTTAGTTAAACCTACACTCCTCGTATTCTCAACCCAACACCTTTACAAATGGAATACTATGCTGCTTCGAACTTTTGCTTATTACATTGCGTTTAAGAAAACAAGCTAGAAAAGATTCATTGTTTTTTACACAGATTTAAAGTAACTAAAGCAATAATTCCGAAGCAGAGACACATTAATAACCGCTTTTTAATGGCAGAAGGTAAAAATGCGAGCTTTTTCAAATGAAGTCATCGATTAAAGTCTATTCGGCTGAAAGTATTAGCGTATTTATAAAGGCCATGGAAAGAATGAATGAGGTTTAGGAAGTATTAAAATTTTAAAAAGAGCCGAGTCATATATAATATTCGCGTGGCTTGCGTAATAACAAAAGCAAACTTTCCCTCCCACAATGTTTTCGCCATACACAAAAAGGACGGTTCAGTTTTCGAGGAGAGAGAGATAAATGAATCTGCCTCTCACTCCATCCCTCTCTCTCGCACACTTTCTTCCCTTCTGACCGACTCATTTCCTGCGGCTTCCATCGCAAGGTGAACTCCCTGTTCATATTTTTATATGGCGTGTTATTTTTCCTCTTTTTACTCTCGGTGGCTTCATTGTGGGCGTAGGAAGAAGCAGAAGAGGGAGGGAGAGGAGAGGGGAGGGGAAGTGGGGGAGTGGACGGAGAAGAGTAAATGGAAGAGAGGCGAAGGAAAGGAATATGTATCGAGGAGGAAGAGTGGCTTGTGACTGGAGGGGAGGAGAGAGAGGAGGGGAGGGGGAGAGAGGGGGCTAGAGGAGGGGAGAGTGGGCGGGGCGGCGAGATAAGGGACGTTGCGAGAGGTAAAAAGGGAAAAATGGAAGGAAATGGAAAATAGGCGAAGGGGTTTTCGAGATTGGTGAAGGGCAGAGAGTTTGTGGCGAAGAGGAAAGCGAAAGTGGTATTGGAGGATGGCGTATGGGGCCTCTTTATACTATAACCCTCGCAGAAGAATGAAACGGCGAGTTTAGTCAGAGAAAGAGGAGAGTAATATAGGAAAAGCTGAGAATGGATGGAAAAGGGAGAAGGGGAAGAGGAGGATGGATAGAAGGAGCAATATGCGGCGGAAAGGAGGGAGAAGAAGAGAAAAGGCAATGAAAGAGAGGGGAAAAGAGAGATGAGTGGAGAATAGAGAGGTTTATAGGATGGGAGAAAGAGGATAGGGACGAGACGCCGAGCGAAATTCGCAGTTGAAGGAGACGCGCAAGTAGGCGAGGGCAGCGAAAAGAAAACTGTTCGAGGCACGTGCGAATGACAACGGAAATGTAAGAAGAGGACTTTGATCCTTACATAGTAGGTGACAAAAGGGTAGCGTCATAGAAAGAGCCTTAAAAGATATAATTTTTGTGAATGATAGGGGAAATTTTTAAGCTATAGAATGGAAGCTGAGAGGAGAAAATGACACCCTAAACAGAATGGCATTCGATAGGATGCGTTATTACGTGTATTATTTGGACTGTAAAATTATTATATAAACTTGATCGATAGGATTAGGCGGACATAGCAATGAATGTATTATTAGTTTGTCTTGGCCTTCAAAAAACAGTTTTCAGAGAGAGACAAAGAGGGAGAGAGGAGGTGAGGGAGGGAGAGAGAGAGAGAGAAAGTATAAAAAGAAGGGATTCAGAAGAGAGGAGATCCTGAAACGAAGAATTCGAAATGGGGGCGTGGCATTCGGCCGAAAGGAGAGCGGCGGGAGAGAAGAAAATAAAAGACTTTATGGCATGGCGGAAGGGTGATGGGGTGGTTAACGGAGAAGTAAATAGAGAGAAGGTAATAGTTGCAGAGAGGGTGCGAGGTAGAAAAGAGGAAGGGATGAATGGGGGAAGACGGAGTGAGGTGAAGTATCCCTGCAGAAGTGAAGGGCGCGGCTCGCTTTAAAAATAACGTGTAAGGCTTCGGCGGTGACATCAATCGTTTTAGAGCGATTAGAACGGAAGTGGAATGAGGGCGGAGGCGAAGAGTAGGAGGAGAGAAAGAGTTGTGAGAAGGAAAGGGAAGGACGAATAAAAGAGTAGGCGAAGAATTGGAGGTGGGAAAAAGGAGGGGTGCAGAATGAGAGGTAGTGGAAAGGGGAGAGAGGGATGCAGAAGGAGGGGAAGGGGGTGGAGGGGGTGGAGGGGAGAGGGGTATGCAGAAGGAGGGGAGAGGGGGATGCAGGAGGTGGGGAAGGGGGTGGAGGGGAGAGGGGGATGCAGAAGGAGGGGAAGGGGTGGAGGGGAGAGGGGGATGCAGAAGGAGGGGAAGAGGTGGAGGGGAGAGGGGGATGCAGAAGGAGGGGAAGGGGGTGGAGGGGAGAGGGGATGCAGAAGGAGGGGAAGGGGGTGGAGGGGAGAGGGGGATGCAGGAGGGGAAGAGGATGGAGGGAAAACAGGGATGCAATAATTGGTGATTGTGGATATGACCTAGCGTGACTGATATCTAATATAGCATGTCACGGTCATTTTTAATTTCATTATTCCGCTTTTAATATTTCCAGAACATGTATACATACATATTATTTTCACATATGTAATTAACGGCCTGCTTTAAATGTATGATGCAATGACATAGAAAATTCAATAGCTCAATTATAGGACGTATGATATAATTGAATCTCATTATTTATTCCAATTGCAATTGCTATCATAAGGACATTTAAAATAAATAAATGATCACCTAATCGCTCCGTGAATGTCTGTTTGGCAAGTGTTGCGTTATTTAAAATAATAAAATAATCTTAAAAATAAAATAGCAAGAAAATGTTACCTGGAAAAGAAAGTCCATTTCGGCAGTTAAATAAGAGAATCATTGCAACGAGTGGATTCCAACTAACTCTTCTCACCTGTAAAATTTTTACAATATTTTGTAAATTTATTATTCTTTGCAATCGTACTGTTTGATATATAAATTTTTATTTGAAGGCAAACGGCCCTGTTATTCAAAAAGAAAATAGTTCAGAGTGAGTCATTTGGGCTGTAAAACAGAATATTGATATATATTATTATTATTACTGCTGACAGTTAAGACAAAAAAGTAATCTATAAGGTGAGTGCGCCAAATAAGGCCATGTAGACTAATAGCGCCACCCATTGGTATTTCACAGTAAATCACATCGTTACCGCTAGATGACTTTCCTCACTTTAACTAGTCGCCATCTAACGCCAAAAGAGCAAAAATAAATTCGCCGGCCGTGCTATTGTTCAGATGACCACATGCAAAGGGATAAAGTGATCGACAACGATTCCCGCATATAATCTTGAGGTAAGAAAGATTGTTCGATTATCAATAGTTTCAGTTTCTTGAAAACATTTTCAATGTGCCATTTATTTACAGTAAGTTTTATGAAGTTTCTTGTCCAGACGTAATTTTCATAATCAGTTGATATAACCGCAATCTTTGTGAATCTGAAGAAAAGTCGCGTGTAGCCCAATAAGGCCACATATGGTCTAATTGGGCTACATATGGCCTAATTGGGCTACATCATGGCGCTCGATCTTTTGGAAAGAAATAATGTAAATTATCCAGAGCTACCAGAAGAAAGTAGTAACAATGATGAAAATCTAAGTCACTTGGAAGAGGATGATTGAGAATCTGAGCACAATACGACACTTTTATCTCTGCTAAGTATCCCGAAAATGAATTTTTAAAAAACTTCAGAAGATTCAAAATCTAAGAAGCAGTCCACAACATCAAAAAGAATGATCCTGGAAAAAAACAGCTCCACGACGACGCTGAGTCAAGCACCAGTGGGACTAAAAAAGAAAGCTGGCACTGTAGTGTTTGTAAGAAGGATAAAATAGCAGACATGATCCTTTGCTTGACATGTAAGACCTATATGCATGACGAATTCGTTGGTATCACAATAAAAGACGTGCCTACGTATTTTATGTGTCCTGCTTGTTTGTCAGAATCCGAGTAAATATGTTCTTTCTAACTATTGACTACGTGTTTTTTGAATCAAATTGTAAATCTTAATGATTTGGTAGTGTTAAATTTGGTCAACTCGTCAGGAAACCACATTTCGACTATAATTTAATTATGTCTGAACATTTAAAACAGTTTATTTACCCTACGAATATACTTTTCAACAAGAAATAGCACGGTGGCCTTATTTGGAACACGTGTGCCCAATAAGGCCACTACGCATATTTTTCCCAGAATTTTTCAGGAGCAATTCAAACAGACATGGTTTGCGTTCGATGATTTAATTCCAAAGACATTCTAGTAGATTTCTGAATATTTCCAGAATTTTCTACGGAGTGAAATTAAAACCACACGGCTTCAAAGCTTAGGGTGGCCTTATTTGGTGCACCTACCTTACAATACACTTGTCATACGTAGATATTTTTGGGTGTTGTACGTTTTCCTTTGAATTTCAGTGGTCGATATTTTAGTGTTGCAAATTATCGTTAATCACCAGCAGTTCAATTCCATGATATCTCCTAATTTGCTCGAAAAGTGAACAGAAGACGGACAAATGAATAATCACAATGACTAGACTCCAAAGATCTGATGAAATAGAATGAAAATCCTACTATTACATTGTAAAACATGCAGTATTAAAATATGTAAAATTTACTTGGTTAAATATTTTAATCAAAAACATCCATCGCTTTGTTGTTTTTAAAATTATGTGCATGTTCGAAGAGAAAACCATTGCATGTGCATGGGGGAAATTCTTATGATACAGGACGCATACCTTTGACCGCGTTAAGAGTTATTAAATGGGACACATTAGAGTTCACTTTAGAAGCTTCTTAAGATATTGCGCGGAAATATTCTGGTGAAAATCAATTCAAAGTAACGTTCACTAAAGAGCACTTCACTTTATGGAACTCTATAATAATTAGCATGATTGTATGTTAAGTTAAATAAAACACAATCATATGTACAATTATTATATATTGTGTTAACTATATAAATTGAGAAGGAAAGGTTTTTTTAGTCCATAATTCTTCTAATAGATATTTGATATGATCGATATTTAATTTAATAAATCACTTTCATAATGTGTACGCTGGCCGTAGTTTTATAACCCCTGGTCTTTAAAAAATTCCAATCTCCTTAAACAATGGCAAAATAATGTTAAACTCATTCGTCAAGTTATGTATATGAAAAGGAGATTCATAGGAATGTTGAGTTTATTTCGATTTGCTCACATTCGTAATGGTCTGGAAATGAAAGCAACAAACTCTGCTGTTAGATCCTATTTAACAATAGTAAGCTGAAAATATAGAGGCCCAAGACAAGCCCAAGACAAGCTAGGAGATTATATAAGAAATTCTTATAATGAGATATTTCACGCACCTAAAACTTTACTCTAAAAAATGTTCAATCATATTAAACTGGCAGTAGATGCCATACACTGAAAAAGAAAAGAGATATAAGATGAAAGAAGCGCGTCAAAAATAGCTAATGTGAAGTCAGCAATTAAGACCGGTGGTTATTTTATCCTTATCTAATGACACGCAATCCTTCTAACATGCACGAGTTAAATTTTCCCAACTTAAAGAAATCCTTCACTACATACGTGTTTGTTTGCGTTACGCTTTTATGTGTTATATTAGGATACGGTTATTCACTAGGAAAACGAAGCTATAAAAATTCCAATATGTTTTTAGATATGAGACTATTTGTTTTTATTCTAACCGTTTTGCTTTTCCAGAATTGTGTGTATGGCCGAGTTGCATAGTCCACAGGATTACAAAAATACTTCTATAAATCCCATTTAAGCTTGAAGCTTTTAAGTATGAAGAGAGGAAACAAATAAACATCAACCGATCAAGAGAAAGAGTATCCAGTTTATTTTTCTGTAGGCATTTTGTTTCATTGTGCACAAAAATCGATTCATCAATAAAATGGCTTCCCGAGGGAAGTATAGAATGCGACGTCAAAATATTTTCCAAGTGGTGAGAGGATTAAAGCGCCCTTATTCGGGGAACTCGGGAATCGCTGACGCGTTTTCCTTTGTCATTATAAATAAAGCTGCCGTTTGTTGTGAATTCTTCTCACGCTACTCTTTAATTTCAACCATTTGTCAGCATCACGCACATAACGGTCGTTAATATCGGAACTGAGTCACAGATTGTTCTTAAAAAGAAACATCACAAAGAGAAAATTATGGCTAAAATCGAAGGTTACGCAAAATAGTGGAGAATAAAGTCCTTGTTTGCCGAAGTACCAAATATAAATCTCTCGAAAAGTATGAGAGTAGAAAAAAATTTTCCTTTGTAGTTTCCATAACAACTTTAAAATTTAATCTTTTTTCGAAGCCAAAATTGTGTATTAGCGTTATGAAGACTGGAAAATTTATTTAACAACTTTCATATTAACTTACCGCGCTATATATATATATATATATATATATATATATATATATATATGTGTGTGTGTGTGTGTGTGTGTGTGTGTGTTTGTGTGTGCACGCACGCACACACATACGGGTATGTATATATATAGGTATGCAAGTTTTAAGACACTACAAATAATGTCTAATGACTCGAGAACGGCTGCATGTATTTACTAAGCCAGTCCTTCAATTTTTAAGTGTGTCACATTTATAAAAGACTCTTTATGTATAATCACCGTGCAAAATAACGACCCGAGTTCGATTCCAGGGACGTTTTATTCCCCCAATTGGATAACATGGGTTGGAGACCTTCTCGAATTTTTATCTCCAAAACTATAAGTCGTAATTAAATGCTCTCGCAGACATTTTTGTTGCAAATGTTGTCCTCTATTAGACTAACTTTGTTAATCGCCGCCTTACAGATCTTAATAAGGGCATGGGAGAGTAAAATATGGATTTCTTATTGTTGGATTAATGGAAATCACGTCTGTCGACTGTGGCGCCACAAATGGCAATGGGCACATTTTGAACTACGTCCTACTATAAACCCTTTAAAGTGATTCTGACTATTAAAGAATTTTTGCTAGTGTTTGGAGACGAAGAAAATACCGTATAATTTTTAATTGACAACAAAATCATTGAATCAAACTTTTGGGTTTGTGTTTCATCTTTACTATATACACTCCCTAAAAGCTGTTTAAATTAACAAAGTTGTTTTTATATATACTTGTTTTTAAAATCTGTCTCAGAAAATTTACCGTGTAAACGTCAGATCCGAATATTTAACCACATTTTCAAGAAGGTACCATAATTCATAATCCCGAGACCGAAACACATCTGAAGATGCATGGACGGGGCAAATATACCACTGTGTTGTTGAAATCCTGTCTTTGATTATTACGTTGAATTGACGAAAAATATTATAAATTACATTTGACTGATTTAAGAACATACGCGAGGAAAAGGTGATATGCGTATCACCATTTCATTTCGTGAAACATATTTTAGAATAATAACAAATACACGCCGAACAATCATACCAACGTTTTGATTTCGTCTAAGAAAACTCCCTTTTTCTCTTTCAACTCAGACCTCAGAAGCCACAACTCCATTTTGAAACACGATACTCGCATATATAGAACACAGACCTTCTTCCAGACAGCTTCCTGGCAGCCTCCCTTTCTTACCCTCCACGGCTCAGGCCACACATTCACTCTCATATCTCTCTCTCTCCCGCTCTCTCTCTCTCCCCCCTCTCTCCCCCCCTCTCTCCCTCCCCCTCCTCTCTTGCTCACCCCTCTCCCTCCTCCTCTCTCTATCTCTCCCCTCCCCCCCGCTCCCCTCTGTGCCACCTGCAATACCACGCTCCCATTTTATTTTCTGCTTACAATTAGAGGTTGGGAATGTTTTTTGCCTTTTCACTTCCTCCATACGTAGTAATGGGAAAGTATTGTGATCATGAAAAAAATCGTCTTCGAGATTTCAACGGAAATACACGTTTTGAGGTCCCTAGAACTATTTTCGGAATGATGTCTGTGTGTTTGTGTGTGTGATTATGGGCGCTCTAACTCAAAAAGTACTTCCCATATCGTTACCAAATTTCGCATATAACACTTTGGTATGGGCACAAAGAACGGATTAGTTTTTGGACAATAACGATTAACCGGAAGTCGAGGTTCATTCGAAACCCGATTCGGTTTTTGCGATATTTCTCCGATAATACGTCATTACTGTATACATTGACCATAACAAACAATGTAGAAAATATAATTTCCTACATATTTTATTTCAAACTATTTTTCATAGCAGTTATTGTTTAGGAATTATTTATAAAAAATAATCGGTTTTTGTGGTTTCCGTCAAATATCTCCTTTAAAACGTCGTAATTGGTCATCTTCGTGACGACCAAAGTTGTAGAGAATAATATTTCTTCCAAGTGTTATTCGAAACAAATTTTCGTAGAACCGTCCATTTCGGAGATATTTAACGTTTTCGTAATTTTCAGTATACAGCGCCACCACCAGGTAGTGGTGAATTCTGTAAACATTCAAAATATACGTAATTTAGGGCAATAAGGGCGACTGTATTCTTTTACGATACGAAATAATAATTTTGCCTTATAATGCTATTCATAATATTTTAAATAACTATACCCCAAATATGTAGAAAGTCCTGTGTTGACCACATCAGATTTTTTTATTTGTTTCTGGTCCAAACTAAGGATCGAGTTTTGAAAAAAAAATGGATAAGAAACTATTCCATTCCTTTGTTTTCCGGGCGATTTCTTCTTTCTCATCCTCTTTCTTTCCAGCCGACATTTCGCAGTAACTTCCGAGTGTTAGTGAGAGACGAAAAGAGATCGCTTTTTGAGAGGTAAGAGAGAAAGGGCTAAGAGTAGGAGGAGGAGGAGGGACGGTGGACGTGGAGAGAGAAAGAAAATAGAAAAGTGAAGATTGAGAGGTATGGGAAGATAATGTAGGCGGGCGGATGTGAATAGGCTGCTGAGAGGAAGAGAGAGAGGGGGGAAAAGGGCGTGCCGTGGCGTGGCGAAAGAAATGGGAGAAGGGCGGAAAATAGGTGGAAGAAGTGGAAAGAGGGAGCGATTGAAAGATGGGAGGAGAAAGGGGAGTGGGCTTTAGGAGAGGGAGATTGAGGAGGGGGCTTTTGAAGGGTGAGAGGAAATGTGGTCTAAAAGGGGAAATAAAGAGTCGCTTGAGAAAGAAGGTTTCGGAGAAGGAATAAGAAACCTCAGGATCAAAAAGCCTCGACAATCAGAAGCCAAATGTATCACCGTAGATAGAATTCCACCGAAGGACTTTGAAGTTCTTAAATAACCAAAACGAAATATTAGATTTTTACCAAAGAGAGAAAATGTTTAGCGAAAAAATTTCAAAATCTTTTGGTGCATGGTTGACTTAATCAATTTATTAGGGAACGCTAATGAAAATCGTCAAAGTTCAAGTAAAAAATCATGTCATCTGCGAATTGTCTGGGATCTGAAAATATTAAAATATCTACACGAATGACTATAACATATGTTATTTTCGTAAAATATGTTTCTAATGTGGCGTTTTTACAATATTTCTCATATCAACCGAAATTTTATCAGAAATCTGGAATTTGAATATATTACACAGTCAACATTCAATATTCATACTTAAGTAATTGATAACCACGAAACAATGTATTATTGGCGGAACAGAGACATTCTTATTAACATTTTATTCGCAGAATCGACCATTTTGAACTCAATGAGTTCTATCGAAGCTGAATCGCATTCAATATCCAAATGAGAGTACGTTCTTTTGCTGCCAAAAAAACTTTTAAGTAAAACGACAAACTCTCAGTTTAAAGTGAGAATTATTCGATCTCTGAAAACTAAATGCCGTTGCTCGTTCCTATGACTTGTGTTAAACTAAAAATAAATACAATTTTATATGACACGTTGATGGGTACTTGAATAATACTTCTTAGCACCAAAGTTGTCTTTGTAGTAAATTTCTCTCTAATGACCGAAAAAGGGGTTTAAGCAAAAATCGCGAGAGCCACTTGTTGAGAATGTCCATAAAACTCATTTATTTGTCTAGGACGGGACATGTCGGGTGCACTAGATTTTTCTCCCTCATTTCCTCCAGGCGAAATAGCAAATGAGCAAAGTTTTGCGTATGCGAAAAACCGCGAAATCAATACAAAATAATGGACAGAGAGATAAAATTGAAGAAGATGGCGATGGAAAGAGATATTGAAAAGAAAGGAGAGATAGGGAGAAAGAGAACGGATGGGAGAAAGGGAGAGAGAATGGTAGGAGAAAGATGGAGAGAGAGGAGAGAGAGGAGAGAGACTGACAAAGCTCGTTCAATGACAGCTCGTTCAATGGAACGGAATTAGCTCGTTCAAGCGATGTCTTCTCCTCAGAGAGAGAGAGACGAAACTTTCATTTTTGTCTCGCTCATTCGTTTTTTTTATGTTGCGACCGTGGGAATGTTCCGAGTGAGGAAAATCGCAAGAGGTGGCGTAGAGAGTTACAAGAAATTATACTATATCGACGGAGAATGGAAAGTTTTTGATCGTTGAAATATCAAAGTTTGGCGGTTACCATGAAATCAACGCCATCCGAGAGTGGGAAAAAGGGACCGGTGTATTCCAAGTATTTACGATGTAAATTAGTATCAATTGCGGAATAGTTTCAAATCGTAAATATAGTTTAATAATTAAGAGTGGACCCCGTGCTTCAAACAGTTGCGATGTTATATTGGAATACTTAAGAATGTAACCCGATATGTGCCGCTCGCACCGTAATACATATAAGTTAAATCGGACAAGTACCTATGAAAAATGTAGATAAATAAATAAAAGCATCGAATGAGTAACAGGTAAATTATAAGTTTTAAGGAGTTTTATGGAATTTTACATCGACTATTTATGAAAATGTCCTGTTAAGTCTGGCCCAGTTTCCCTTGCAGCGCGAACGCTTATCCGCGTGATAATTAAATATGAAACATCGATTTGTTCCAGTTCTCGTAAATTTTTCACTCAGGAAGAACATTAAGCAGGGAAAGCTACTTCTTAATCGAGACAAATCTTTTTAACCCTAGAAAAAAAATCAACCTCATATTTATACGACAGTGTAACAGCTAATAAGTCTTCGCGAACGAGCACCTATAGAATTTCGCCAGTGTTGTTTCAAAGGCAAGAGAAAACTTTGTCGGCGTCCCGAGAGAGTGCCGTTGCCATGGTAAGCGAGGAGAGAGGCATTCCATAGATTTGGATTCGCTGGAGGGAGGCGTTTAATTGAGTTATGGGGCGAGGGGGTGTGGGGACGAACTACTATT
The DNA here is from genome assembly GCA_036926305.1 of Uropetala carovei. NCBI lineage: Eukaryota > Metazoa > Arthropoda > Insecta > Odonata > Petaluridae > Uropetala > Uropetala carovei. The sequence continues at coordinate 57,947 of JAXCHB010000396.1, forward strand.
GCAACGGGAGGCGGAAGGGGGCGTCGGTGGGGGGCGAAAGGCTAAAGTAGAAGGGAGCATAATTCGATCAAGAGAAAACGGCGCCGCGAAGATTTCCCAAGATGACGCCGTTGGTGGTGGGGGGGCGGTGCGGGGGCGGGAACCGCAGATCCACCGCCGACCGACCTTCTTGATCTCGCCCCCTTTCTCTGCGTAAACGGAAAACATCTCCTATGAGGGCAGCGGCGCAAGTGCTGCCGGGAAAAGAGATTCGCCAGTATCCAAAGATTACTTGTTTCCTCTGCGAAGGAATTCGTTGCTAAGTTTTTTTGCACTGCTCCGATAGCTGCCAGAACGTACGCTTCGATCGATTCGAATGCTAAGGAAAATATTTAATAGAAGAACGAACGAATGTTTGTCAGCGAACGAACATATTTGGTTCTCACGAATGAATTTTGCTTCACTTTTCTTTCGTTATCATGGTGCACCCGATGGCGCATAGCCTCCTCAGTCACTTCCTCGTCCGTTTTTCCCTCCACGATTAACGGCTATTCGAATAATCTCCTCGGATCACTAAAAGGCGCTTTCAGAGATCTACAGCACGGCAACGCAAACAAGTTTCTCGTTTCCCTGATGGTGACTGCGTCTAAACCTTCACCTGCGGTTCCACAATTCCTTTCCCCCATTTTTCTCTTTGAATTGCTGCCATGGAGACGGGATTTATTTTTTCTTTCGTCCTGTTCCTTTGAGCTCCGCTTCGTGCTTCGAGTATTAAGAAGTCCACGACTATTCTGAGGGTGTGTATGTGTGCGCGTGCGAGTAACGCGGAAAACAGTAAGAGAGAGAGAGAGAGAGAGGAAGAGGAGAGAATGAATGGGATAAAGAGAAAGGGCTGATTTTCATTTCGAGAGATTTAAGGTCTTCTTCTCTTCTTCGGAGGCGTGAAAACGCTTCCTTTTTGGCGTTGGAAATGCGTCATCGGATTCTATAGGTACATATAGAAGAGAAGGATGCGCTGGAACCATAGTTTGCTCCTCAGAGAATGGACGGGGAAACTTTTCCACATGGCGGGGGCTGCATAAGGGGTGGCGAATCCTTCTGAGGGCCACACTGGAAATTGCCAATGCTTTGGCTGGCCCGATTAGAGTTTAAATTGAAGTTACTGAGAGATTATAAGGCATCATATAAGTGGAAATCAATTCTAAATTACAGTATTTAGGGTTAACGTATCACTATTAAATGTTTATTATCATTATTTGGATTTTAAAATGTGTTAATGTGGTAAATTTTACGGATCTCTTTTTCATCACTGCTTCGCGGGCCACACAAAACAATCTCGGGGCCACATGCGGCCCGCGGGCCATCGGTTCTTCACCCATACCTTATAGCAGTCCTCTCCAACCTTTTTTGCTCCACGGCACATCTTTATACATGCTTAAAAACATCGCGGCACACCAAACCACCCCTAATTAATTTCACTGCGTAAATACATATTTTTAAAGAAAAAACTACCATAAAACAAATTAAAGTCGCAATTATATTATATTCTTATGATTGGTAAAGTAATATTCAAATAATTGTAAATAAAGTATACAAAATTCAACGTGTAAAAATGCTATGCTCTTCGACAGAAAATTTGGGTTTGCCTTTTTGCTACAAAGACGCTTTATATTTTTCTCAATAATAGAAAGAGCTACAAGAACTTCTTCATATAGGTTCTTTAAACATGCCCTTTTAATATTTTTAATATGAGCAGTTGACGAACAGTTAAATTCGCATAAATATGTTGTTGAATTTGGAACGTCATATCCGTGGGATATTCAGATATTGAAGGATGATCACCCTTAGCTTTTAGCCAAAATATATGCATCTAAAGGTATTAATAATAATTTTAAGTTTTATGATGGTTAATAAGATCTACCAATTCCGCTCGTAGTTTCAGGATAAATTCCTTGGATGGTAAAATGTAAGCGAATTTGTTTGTTCCAAACGCTTTTGTGAAAATAAAATATCCTCAGACTGTGCGGCGGCACACCGGATGGAGAGCACTGCCTTATAGGATAGCATTCCGTTTCTGTTTTTTTTTTCGGATTAACGCTTTTGCTCGATACTTTTTGGGCGCCGCGCATAAAGAATTACTTACATTCTAAAAAAATTAATTTTCGTCGCCGCTGAACTCACAATGAGAAAGAAACAACTTATATGAGTCGCTATGTGGTAAGAAATGAATGAGAAAGTTTTAAAGTAGATACACGTCCTAATTGGATGAATATATATATATCGCTAATAGAATTCGCTGGATAATTCGATTTGTGATAAAGTATTACTGGGATTGATAATGACCGCTCGAGTGGAGCCGTAACTTGTTCCTTTGATCTAAAACCAACATATTTATGAGTGTATGATCGACTCTTATTTAAAAATGAGTCGAAAATGCATTCCAGCATTGTTGTTTAAATTAGAGTTTTTCAAGCATAGCACAAGAGAAAACGTTTACTTTCGAGCAAAATTAATAGTCGGACAAAAGTATAAAATAGAGCATTGCATAATTTTAGCGATTTTGGCATTGGTTACGAGTTTTAAAATGGGTGCCTCTCATAATAAAACTAAGAGAGCACGGAAATTAAGAAATTGGAACACACATTTTGATCATATTTTCTGCGTGTAAAAAGAGGCCTTTTTATCGAACCTTGAAAAAATGCGAGAGTCGGAAACATTTTCTTCTTGTCATTTGACGGCCGTGAAAAATGGTATAATAAAAACAACATAGGTCAGAGCAAACGTGTTCAACGATTGCCGAACGGATCTTCTAGAGTTGGGAGTCGCCATCGGCATCCACCTCCTTCAGAGGCCAGACACGTAGTGTATAAACGGCGGCGTGCCGATGTAGTGGGCCGCTGGGTGCGGCGGATGGATATATTCCTCGCCGCATCCATATAATGGAGGACAAGCGTCGTTCGCATTCGCCTGGTAAGAGGCGTTTGTGAATGGAGCCGTGCGCGAAAAGCATCGAGGGTAAACGTGACAACGCCGCGAATGAGACAGTGTTGCCCTCTGGGGTTGAGCAAAGAAAATTGATGATCGGAAAAGCTTTTGGGAGTCTTAAGGTTCGGTGTGGACTCGTTGCTTTGGGAAATAGCGGGAACCTGTTTCTGCGTTTTAAAGAAGCAAAACTTCAACAATTAAAGGAGACAAAACTTACTTGTATTTCATCTTTTGCTCCATTTTTTGCATAGGAAATGCAATGCATCTTGTAGGGAAATTCGTAATAAAGCTGCAGAAACATAAATTAGCCTCAAACACGTCATTACGACAATATTTCGCTTTTCCCTGTTTAGTTTATCACATCATAAAAAAATGTATTTATGCGTACTTATGATAAGGGCAAATAGATAATTAAATATTTTCTTCGCATTTAGAGTGAATTTTGTAAAGAAACGTTTTTAAGTTCTAACTTTGAAACGTAAAAGTTTATGTACGTCATTTACAAAAACCGTATATGAAATTTTCTCTATTCATTTAGTAAAGGGTTATAGGCCATCGGTTCGTGAGTTTAAAGTCTTTTAGTTCCCTAATACCCTTTAGCACTCACGGCAACCATCTAATGCACCAAAATTGGTCACATTTTGTTATCATTTTTGAGCTGAATGGTAGCGAGGCATTAATTTCTCACCAAATTATCACGGTTCGAGCCCAGTAGCAATTTTCCGTCATTTAAGGGCAGTCTTGCGAAATTCTCGAATTTAAAACTCTGAATAAATAAATTCCTTTATTATATACTACCTCGCAGATGATATACCTAAGAGCTATGGAGAGTAAAGTGATTTTTTCTATTGCGCTCAACAAAAATATTCGCCTTAGCCGATGTAAAAATAAATAAATAAATATATATATATGAAATCATCCCTAAATTTTGTTTAATTAAACTAAAATATAATTTTTCCAAAAACGCTATTATATTGTAATATGCATGGTTATAGTTTCCTTTATTTTTAAGTAGATTGTATTTATAACCGTCCATTTAAATTTTCTGCTAACGTAAAATTAATAATATACCCACAATTAATATTAACCCCTCGAGCACTTCATCAAATGACCTCCTTCACCTCCTAGAATACTCATTTAAGTATTAATCTGTATTGAGGCAAAGGGCACAGACAAACATGATGTGTGTAAAGTTTCATAAATGATATTTCCACTGTTTTTACATCTTATTGCTCACAAACGTTACGCCCACAAGATTTATGTCTACTTAATTGGTGTATCTTCGTTACCAAGGTACCCACTAGCATTTATTTCCATATTTTAATCTCCGATGCTGAAGTATCATCGTTAAAACTTTAATTGCTGTGCGTACTACTTTTCAGTTATTTCATAATTCGTTGATTCTACAAAAAAAAGGTGTGAGCCACGTGATTTAAGTTTGATACTTAAATTCAGAATATTTCCAGCTAGTATCAAAGAAAGGAAAGAAGTTGCTTGTTGATAACTTTTGTTTCTACTTCCCTTCCAATAGCAGAAATGGATCGAAAAATGCTGAAGATGCGAGGAACTCCACACATGTAATACGAGATATGCAACACAGTCACAAAGTGAAAATCGTATAATTATATACATTCACGATGGAATTTTTGCAGAAATGAAAGTCAAGCAAACAATTGCAGCAACTAAAAGTTTCCACACGTAAAGTGATTTACGCATCTATTTCTTATAGATTAGAAGATAAATTCGTGAATGTATTTTTAGAGAGGTCGAAAATATACGCATAAAAATTGACCTTATAATGAACGATCATAGGTATTTGTTTAAGGTAGGTTATTGGCAATATTGCGATTTTATTTCGTAAAAACAGAAAACATTTGTGTCAAACCAAAAATCGGTCAGAATGATTAAGCCCCAGCATTTGATTGCTCTTGGAAAAAACTAATTCGTACGCGCTGCCAAAACGATTTCCATTTAATCCTCCGATAATATCTGGATAAAAATACACCTGAAATACATTCCTCAATGAAACCGGACGACTTCCGTTCGAAATAATACCGGCAAAGCCGAAGATAATTTGAATATTGCCTGGATTTGTGCCGGTGCAGCGATGCATAAATCCCGAATCAAATTTAAGTTAAAATTTCACTTCAAAGCAAGGGCGAAAGAGGGAGTAATGTATGCTGTTTTCAAAAAACGAAACAAATGCTTCAGGATTAACGCGGTATCGATGACACATATTCAGCTGTAAAAAGGAAAATCCCATCGGTTTCCGGTTTAACGGGAATGATACCAGCGATCGTTCTTTTCAAAAGTCACATGCATATGGCAAATTGCGAAATCTCATATCGCTTTTATTTGCCTACGCTGTCGAAAACGCAATTTGATCTCCTCGACATGTCGGCGATGCAAATCCATTAAATCCCAGAACTAATCCTCGCGCAACCTCCGACATCAAAGTCAATCACTCTCAGTCGACTCAATCCGAGATTGCGGAAATTACATAATCCCGCGATGTCGTGGGCATGATACAATTCGAAGAATAAAAGGCCCATCGCCGCGGCATAAAACAAAATTCCGTGCAATAATCCGCGATTACTTTCGGTAACACTTAAATCGATCGATCGAAAAGAATAAAGAGAAAACGAAAATAAAAGCTAAATCTCGAAAATGACTTGTTATCGAGAGACTCAAAAGGACTTCTAGTCGACTTCTGAAATCGAAATTGGAGGTGTGAGAATTTGGAGAATGTGGAGAACGGAGCAGCGACAGTTGAGCGCCGCCAAAGTGACAATCAGGATGAAAGTGACGTCATCGATTTGTCAACGCTGAGAAATCTGAGCGGGACCGGAGGGGGTTGGATGTGGCCACGGAAATTAGGGAATAGCACAGAACTGAGTAGTTCATCATCGACGGCCTTTTTAAATCCATTGACGGATGAAGGCCTCCCCCAGACTTCTCCAGTTTTCCTTGTCAAGTGCCTCCCTCCTTCAAGTTTGCCCCCAAGAACTTAACAAGCTCTATGTCCCACCTGTCTTTCGATCTCTTGATGTTTCTTGGGATCCATATGATGACAAAGGATGTCCAGCACTGATCAATTCTTCTATCAGTATGGCCCGCCCAATGCCATTTTAGCTCATTCACTCATCTAACCACGTCACAGACTCTCGTCTTCTTTCTTTCTTACCCAGTCTTTCTTCTTGCGGTCTCTTCGGGTGATCCCTAACATACATCTCTCCATGCTCCTCTGTGTTGTTTGCAGGCGCTGTATCATTCTGGCGTCCATGGTCCATGTTTCACATCCATATGTCAGAACAAGCAGAACACATTGGTCATACAGTCTCCTTTTTAGGAACACTGGAATATTTGATTTAAAGATGTTTGCATTTTTACCAAAAGCACTCCATACTAACTTCACTCTACGGTTAATTTCTCCAAGAAGCGAAATATCAGCGGTGATGAGCTGACCCAAGTAAACATAGCTGGTTACTTCTCCGAGTTCTGCTCCGTTGATATGTATCTTCTCAGAATATGTGAAGGAGTTGTACATAACCTTTGTTTTATGAAGCTTCTCGGCTTTCATGTTCCAGCTCTTCAGCTCTTCTACGGAGCTCTTCAGGGATTCCTGCGAACAGTATGATGTCATCTGCAAAGCGCAGGTGACTTAGATATTCTCCATTTACCTTTATGCCTTTTTATTCCCAGTCTAGCGCTTTGAATACCTCCTCTAGAGCTGCTGTAAATAACTTAGGGGACATAGTATCTCCTTGTCTCACTCCCTTTTCGGCCTTAAAGGCACTCGTCTCTTCATGCAGCTGGACAGATGTTGTCGCATTTTCGTAGATATTCTTGATCAAGGTAATGTACGTTTCTTCTACTCTTTGTTTCTTCAGTGTATATAACACCGGCGAAGTCCGGATAGAGTCGAATGCTTTCCCGTAGTCAATAATAATATAATACAGTATAGAGACAATTCCTATATTATATATATATATATATATATATATATATATATATATATATATATATATAATGCTTAAAGAAAAGGAAAGGTTATAATAAAGGTGGCAACAAGGTGTTGGAGGAAGCCCGGTGCACACTTACCTAGATTGAAGAGCCGCTGGGGGAGTTGAGGACACACGAAAAACACAAAAGAACAAAAACGACACAAATATGGTGCTTTTGGGCAGACGCCCTTCTTCAGCCACGGAGACACATATATGTCTCTCCGTCGCTGAAGAAGGGTGTCAGCCCGAAAGCTCCACATATTTTGCTAATTGTATATCTATTTGTAAATGTACATAAAATAAAATCCTATTGTTATTAATTATACGAAAATATAAATACAATTCTGACATTTAGACTTTTCCTAGAATAAGTTCATTCTAAAAGAAATGAGAAAGACAGTGAAGAAGGAAAAAAAACCTTCTTAGGTAGCAGAATGGTGGTCCAACATTTACCTTTAGATAAAAATAAGCTGCATAAAATTTTTTATACGTTCAAAGATATATTAAACCAATTTGAAATGCAGATGAGTGGAAAGGAAGGATAGATATATACTGTTGGGGCTAATCTCTAGCGCTAATGGATTCGGGTCATAATCCTCTTTAGCCTAATTTATGGATACGGTGCGAATACATTAATAATACGATCGGAGAACAGATGGGACGCGTTTGGAGTTGTTAAATATTTCGTTCCCTGCATATCTACAGAGGTAGTGTTGAAGGAAACGCAGTGAGTACTTACCGGATGGAGAGCCGCTGGGGTGTCAGAGAGACACATTTGTAACCTTGTTGGAGCTTTCGGGATGATCCCTTCGTCAGCACAAGATTTTATATATATATATATATATATATCCACACACACACGCACACAGACACGCACGCACGCACGCACACACACACACACACACATACAGGGCCGTGCCCAGACATTTTGCCGCCTGAGGCGAGATATAACATGGCGTTCCCTGGCCTCGCTGGCCTCATGAATTTATTTTGATAGGTTTTCATTTTTGTCAAATTTTGGCGCCCCCCTTCCAGAGGCGCCTGAGACGGTTGTATATATAAATGTATGTAAGTATATGTGTGTGTGTGTGGGGGGGGGTGCGTGCGTGTATTTAAAAGATGTATCAAAATTGAACTATGCTAATGCATTCACATAATTAAGTGTCCGTCTATAGTATACAATAGTTCTCACCAGTAAGTCCGTCCGTAACAGAATTTTGGTACTTCCAGTTGGAACCAGAAGCTGAAATTCTATAAATACAAAAGTGATGCTGGGTTGTTAGTCACAAAAGGCAAAACTCGTAGAGTCCCGGGTTCGATTCCAGGATACATTGTTAATACGAATCGCGTTTACAATGTGCGGAAGTTATAGACTTTTGACAGAAATAATGAAAAATTAAAGTTCGTTCCGGCGTAACTGTTTTGTCGATTATCATCAATAATAGGAGTTGGTGAAAAAAGAAAATGGTGAACATTTTCTATTGGAGCCAATTTTAATTCCGTGGCTGTGGAACACCTTTCCCACTATTGCAGCTTAATTTCCATATTTCATATATAAATAGTAGCAGAATTCTCTTGGTAAGCTGGAGATTCGTTAACGATCGTCATCAGGACACAGGTATTGCATTCCTCTTTCACTCTATCTATTTCCCTGAATCACCAATTTAAATTTAAAACAAGATTCCAAAGCAGAATAAGTCGGCGAGGCACAATGCAAACGATCAGCGAGCATAAGGGCGTCGGGTTAACAATAGCTTTGCTCATGAAATATCTGTGCACGCAGTCAAAAGCTTTTGATGGCTCGTCGCCGCAGAGTGGTTGATGGAGGTTATAGCAAAGGGGGAGGGCCAACAAAGGGAGATTTTTGGGGCGAAAGGGGGAGAGGCGGACAGACGCCGTTCGTTCCGGGTAAGGGAGGAGGGTGAGACGGGAGGAAATGAACTCGATTGTACACACTCATCCCTTCCGCAAACTCTCCAACCCAGCCCTACTTCCCTCGACCTCCAACCCAGACACACGTAGACAAACACTCCATCGAATGTCCTCCTCCCCTTCCTTTCGCATTTCCCTCGCCAGCCTCCTCTTCTTGCATACCTTCTTATATATGTACAACCCTTCCCTCCCATAACCTCCTTTCCACCAACTCCTCACTCACTCACTCCTCTACAAAGGTTTTAATTGAATAGGTTTCCACTAATATCTACATTCTTGTAAGTTCACTCTCTTCGTCATGGAAGTGTTAGCCCAAAAAATGAGGAACGACTATCTTTATGGGACAAATCACTGCGCATAATGATCAAATTGAAAATTATTTGTTTGAATAAATTCATTGTAACACGGAGCACATCAAAGACGAAACACGCACGCAATTTCTAAAGACAAGAGATGACAAATTCGCATCGACCTTCAGAATCTAGGGCGAATTTTCTTTGAAAATCCAATTATTTAATTCGTCATCATCCACTTAATTTGATTTGCGAAGAATTTTTCTTGCGACTGAAAGCTTTAAATGCATAATGAAAGAATAATTTTGTAAACAATGTTTCCACGGAAGCTAAATTTTTACGAATAAATGCACCAACATTATTTAGAGTCAACAGCTGGAATTTAGCACATAAATGTGATCAAGTTAAGGTAAATAGTGCCAAACCTCGTAACGTTCACATCCATAATCAACAAATGAAATTAAACAAATACAATACAGCATCGGTATAAAGATTCTTTGCTTTCAATTAGATAGTGTAAACAAAACTTTCGGATGTGTCTACAGGCTTAAACTAAAGTGTCCAATCTAACTGATTTATTCATTACTGTACTGATTTTTAAATGACAGAAGCGCAATAGATAAATCAGCGTTACATTACGCATCATCGTTAGAAGTAAACATATATTTTACTTTAGCATATTATTTTTGGGTAATTGACACATCCAAAATTACATTTAAGTTTAGAACACAATAAATTCTTTTTAAAGTTTGAAGGTTTCCCTTTTCTCCTTTGTTAAATTTTCGAAACTCAGACTTTTCTAGAAGAATTGGCATCATTTTGCAAATGCAGCCAACTACGTCATATAAAGAATATACCGAAATAATGTTCGTCCAGATGAAGGTTGTTGATGAGCTAATTTAGCCATTTTATTATTAATGAAGTAAGGACGAGGATAATCAAGCAAAATAGAGAATCTCGTGCAGTAAAATTATTGGAGAATTATTATTTTGAGAAAACATGAAGATGCCGTAATTGTATTTGTGGAATAGCGTAATTCTGCGAAAATAGTTCTTTGAGCTGGAGAAGGTCCACTCCCTCCACTTACTTTTCCTCGACCCCCTTCCTCTCTCTCGTCCCTTCATATCTACCGGTCATCGTGCGACATCTATTCATCACACCGGCATTCCTCATGACACACCTCACACGTCACAAACAAACGAACACAGCGGGCTCATGTGACCACTCGAGAGATGGCGCTGAAGCGAGCTTACGCACCACTCCCACGTTCTCTGCATCGCTGCACACACACACACACACAGTCGGAGAGAGAGAAGGAGAGGAAATGAAGCGAGAGATAGGGAGGGGGAGAGATAAGGAGGGATGAAGATAGGGAGGGGAGGGAGGGGTGAGGAGAGAGAGGGTGAGAGGGATGGGAGAAAGGGAGGCGAGAAGAGAGGGAAGGGGAGAGATAAGGAGGGGTGAGGAAAGGGAGGGGTGAGGAAAGAGGGAGAGGGAGAGAGGGGCTATGCCAAGGGAAATGAGAGAAAAATATCATTTAAAGAGTGCCACATATAAAGACTCTTTCTGTGTAAACACTGTTCAAAATAACGTTCCGAGTTCGATTCCAGGGACGTTTAATTCCTTCAATTGGATAACATGAGCGGGACCTTCTCGAATTTTTATCTCTAATTATATGCTCTTGCGAACTTTTTTTTGCAAATGTTGTTCTCTATCCAACTAAAGTTATTAATCGATACATTATAAAGGGCAAAGTAGAGTAAAATACGAATTTCATATTGATGAATTAAATGGCGTCTCTTGATTGTGGCACCACAAATGGCAACGGCCGCATCGCGAACTACGTCCTGCTATCAACCTTTAAAAATAATTCCGACTTGGAGAATTTATGCGAATGTTTGGAGATAAAGAAAATGCCGTACAATTTTTAATATACAGTAAAATAATTGGATCAAACACTTGGGTTCCTAAAAGTTGATATTTGAAAAAGTTTTTATATATGTTGTTCAATCTGGTTTTCAAATTGTTAAAATCGTTCTACATTTACTGTTCAGTTATTTTATGAGTTAAAATTTAAAGCTTGATCTAAGGTCCATTCAGAGAATGTGGTACAGATAAATAATTAATATCTGGAGCGTTTTTAAACAAGATCATTTAAATGATTTCAATAAAAAATCCAAAACTGTCGAAATTCCAATTATGAGGGGCTATTTTGGCCACTTTTTACCTTTTTTTGCCCCATAAGAAAACACGTAAATCGATACAGTGGTTTTTATATTTGCATTTTAAAATTATTTCCCCTCAAGATTCGAACTCTGGACTTGAACTGTTGTAGCGGATGCCAGGGCAGGGGTGTGGGGTATATTGTTAAGCTCAGGCTACTGAAGGCGGAAAGGATCTACTTGCAAAATCCGCTTTATCTGTCAGGGAGGGAGCTAGCAGGATGTCAAGGCACCGCTGAGCTGCACGATTTTCCTATTTCCTATCTTTTGCGGTTTTCCCCCCACTCCAACCCCACAGCTAGGGAGAAAATAAAAAAAAGATACCCACCTCTATCATTCAGGTTTCAGACTCTGAAGAAAACAAACATGTTACGGGTTGGAGTATCCTAATTCTTTACGCATTTTCAAAGGTGATAGAATTTTAAAGGAACATCGGATTGTATCTTACAAAGGTATACTAAAATATTTCCTTTTCGATGTACCAAAAGACAGTAAAGAAATGCAATTAACCGCTGGATTGATAAGGGACCACTTTCCTTAGATTGCAGATCGCTCACACCATAAAAAACCACTCCAAGGAAGGGATAGATACATCAAGGTAATTTAAACGTAAATAGATCTTCAAATTAATATATTTCCTAACTAGCTGAACCCGCGCAATGTTTGCGCACTTTTTTAAAATTAATTTATAAAAAAATTAATGTGTGTGAAATACGTTGATCTCAATAATTCACATTTAACTCCAATAATACATTCACCGTTTATAGGATTTTAATGTATTTGTCTCCCAATGTAAGGTTCGCGGGTTCGAATCTCGCTGAGGACACAGCTCTGTGTGCGTGTTGAGAATTTAGTGTGCGAAGTCAGTCAGAAATCTGCATTTTAAAAGCCATTTTAGAGAGGAAATTAATGCTACACAGTAATTGATCGCAAACTTTTATATTTTTAATTTTATTTGTTTCTATTTATTGCATTATATGTCCTTTAATTTTTATATAACAATCAATGCAACCGTTTATTTTGATTATCCATGAAGAGAAGATAACCATGTAATGTGTTAAAAAATAACGTATGTCCTTATTCTCATCTAATTTGAAATTTATGCGTGAGTCTATTTGCGTTATTAAGCATTATAGATGTATAATATAATGGTTCTACTTACAAGAAGGTACAAGGTACAAGATTTTAGCATTCAAACGATGAAATGAAGATTGAACTGCTTTGATTAAATCGTTAGAATCGCTTCCCATACGGCCCATACGCAGTTAACTGAATAATTATCTGTAAATATTTAGACTAAAATGCAGTATATTAGACCACTTACCTATCGCCGTCCCTTGGCCAATAACAGAATTACAATTTGTTAATTTACCTTATAAACGTATTAGTTTAGTGCATTATTATCACTTACTTGAATTTAATAACTTTCACGCAAAATTGATAAGGCCTGTCGCGACATTTACCAATCCGATCACCGGACAACGGGGAGGGTTAGTTTCGTTCCGGCGAGGCGAAGGGCGCGGTAGCGCCCTGAGACGACAACTCATTTAAAATCAGAGCGAGCCGAAGGCTCGCCAATATAATTCCGAAATTTCCGTCATAGATTATTTTGAATACGTTTCTAAGGTAAATTAACAAATTGTAATTCTGTTATTTACCAAGAGACGGCGATAGGTAAGTGGTCTACTATACTGCATTTTTCCCGATATTTACGTTGCTATGTATAAAATTTGACTTTGATACAGCAATAATTTCGATCCTTAAACAAAAGTGGGAAGTGAATGACGCTATTCTTTCACCTATTTGAAGGCTTTATTTGCATTAATTGACTCGGAGGCAACAATGAGAGTCTCCTTGGCAACACCCGGAATGAGTACAAAAAATCCGTAAAATGTTGAGAATAAATGCGTATTTATGAAAACTTCGAACATGTACCATGTAAACATTGCAAAAATAATATAGTATCGAGATTTAGCCGTCGAATAAAGTAAAAACGAAGAAAATTGGTCGATATTTACCTATTTTCATGAATGAAAGAATAAAACCTTGCACTCTGAAAAATCGAAAATCCCGTGTAAACATATGGGAAAATATAATTGTCTCCTGGGTTCGAACCCGGGACTTTATAAAAATGAAAATATATTTCTAAGGACCAGCTAGCCAGTAAAAACAAAACGTCGTTTACGGAATATCTTTACGACAAACGGCTTTTGAGGTACAGGCGGGGAGGGGCAAGCCTTACACCGTCCGCACACGCACACACACACCAAGAGAACTAATTATAGGGATATTGATAATATTTTTTTCTATCAACACGTTTCTCCCGACAAACGTTATGGACTCTTCTAAAGTTATCAAAAACGTTGGATTAGCTATTTGTTCCTATTACGAAAAGGGTTTAACGAGCATGAAGAAGGGTGAATTGTAATACCTACCTCTTGATTTTATTGAAATTTATTTCCCGAGAGATGTTAACAAGAGGATAGAAATGTTCTCAGATTGTGTAAAGGGTGAAGATGTTAATCGGTTAGAAAAATATCAACTGTCTTGTGTATTATAATAAAGGACAGATGCAATTCGATGGTCCTCCTCCCATGAAAATGCACTGCTTTGAATGGAAATATCCATCATGTCAATAAATTTTTTAACATCTAATCATTCCTGTTTTTTTATTACTTTATCTGAAATAATTCAATCGAATTCGAATAGCCGCATACTCAAATACCAACCTACAATATTAAAAACCCATATTTGTTTCAATATGCCACGCCGGAGTGTTAATAGTAAAAACATGTTTTGCTACAAACGCAGTATCCAATACCTAAATCAACCATCAGCTATGAGACCGGTGCCACGCAGCGGGGAGTTACCGGTTCCTGTGAGACCAGAGTCATGGAGCATTAAGGATACCTACTGCAGAGATGAAGTCGGATGACAGAGAAATGATTGAGGGTGAAATGGATAGCGATACAGAATATGTAGTCAGATTCAGGAAAACCTCATTTAAACACCCAAGCTGAATAAAATGATCTTGTACGAGATTTAAATTTGTCCAAGAGTCAAGCAGAGCTTATAGGTTGTAGATTACAAGGATGGAATATTCTAGGAAAAAGCACAAAATGCTCCGTTTTTCGTAACCGTGAAAAAGAACTTGCAAATTTCTTTTCCAAGAATGGTAAGATATTACTGCAACGATATTGACCAAATGATGAGGACACTAGGACACGAACATAAGCCTGAGGATTGGCGATTGTTCATTGATTCTTCAAAGTTAAGTCTGAAAGCTGTTCTTCTTAAAAATGGAAACGAATTACCATAAATCCCTGTCGGTCATGCTGTGCACCTGAAAGAATCATATGAAAATATGAAACTTTTGCACGATTGCATACAATATTATAAATATTGTTGGAATATTTATGGAGATTTTATGGAGATTTAAAAGTGATAGATCTACTCCTTGACATGCAACTTGGTTATACAAAATTTTGCTGCTTCTTGTGTGAATGGGACAGTCGTGCAAGAAGTAATCACTATACTGTGACACAATGACCTCGTCGTGAGCAGTTTCTTCCTGGGGAAAAGAGCATCGCAAATGTCCCACTTATAGATCAACAGAAAGTATTCCTACCTCCAATGCACATCAGGATTGGACTGAAAAAAAATTACGTGAAAGCAATGAACCAGAATGGAAAATCTTTTCGGTATCTACAGCAGAAATTTCCCCGAATAAGCGGAGCTAAGATAAAGGAAGCGATCTTCGTCGGCCATTAGGTAAAGGAGCTTATGAATGACAGAAATTTTGATGAAGTCCTCGAGGGAACTAAGAAGAGAGCGTGGGAAGCATTCAAATTTGTCGTTCACAACTTTATGGGAAACAACAAAGCGCCCAATCACAAACAGTTGGTTGAGCAAATGCTAGAAGCATACAGAAAGATGGGGTGCAATATATCGCTGAAAATACACTTCCATCATTCTCACTTCGACCTTTTTCCAACAAACCTTGGAGACGTAAGCGACGAGCATGGTGAAAGGTTTCATCAGGAGATTTCTAGCATGGAGAAACGCTACCAGGGGAAATGGAATCCGGCTATGTTGGCTGACTACTGCTGACAGCTTAAAAGAGAAGTTCCACATACGTACAAGAGGAAATCAAGAGGGAAAAATTTTTGAAGACATTAACTGTAAGTGTATAGTTTCCATTCCTATTACACAATTTTCATAATTTTACTATTACCTTGACAAATATTTACTCTCACATTTTCTATTTCAGCTATGTAACATTATAATAAAAAGCAAGTGACTGAATTCCTAAGCATTAGAAATTGTATTAACTGATTTCCCTGATGCCTCATATGCTACAGGATTTATTAGCTTCATATTTGCATTTTCCATACCTATAATATGATGTAATTAATATAAGAGTGGAAACAATGTTTTATTTTCCCTTTCATGAGTTTAGAAATTGTGCTTCCTTATTTCTCAAAAACCTACATGCTACAGAAATTTGCTAAATATAAATGTATACTTTCAAATTATATAACATGCTGTTATACTGAATAAAAGCTTTAAAAACTTTTTATGAGTTTATTTTTCCTTTCATATGCTTAGCATTACCTTAAATAAAAGTAAAGAAACATTTAATACTGTACCAGTTATCTAATCTTATAATTGTAATACTAAATAAAAGTCTGAAGTGGCCAACACATGACTTTCTCCATATTTGGGGTATAGTTATTTAAATTATTATGAATAGCATTATAAGGCAAAATTATTACTTCCTATGGTAAAAGAATACAGTTGTCCTTAGTGCCGTAAATTAGGTATATCTATATACTAATATATAAAATCGTTTGTTTGTATGTATGTTACCGATAAACTCGAAAACCACTGCACAGATTTGGACGGGAAGTTCACTGGTGTATTCCTTATACTTCCAGGAGTAACATAGGCTATATTTTTTTCAGGTCTGAAGGGTTATATTTTAGGAAAAAAACAAAAACTTGACACCGATTTTCCGTCAGCGAGAAAAGCAACTCCAGGCATGCGCCACTTACTGTGCTATCTACTTCTGCCCGGTGGCGATCTTAGGAACTAGGATCGCATTCCCCTCTTGCACTCTCCTCTCGCCTTCCTCTCTTGCCATCTCCTCACGCCTCAGCGATCACACATTTTCCTACGCTACTTCATGCGGGGGGGTGGCTCGGACCGCGCGTCGCTCACTGCGCATGCGCAACACGTCTCGCACGCACACTCGCTCAACGGTCCGCTCGCTCACTTGGTACATTCCCGCGCGCTTTCTTTCTACGTTAAGTTTCCAGCACAGCTTAGATTGTGTTTTGAAATTTCTATGGTTTTAAAATGCCCAAAGTTAGGTCACAGTTGTCTAAATCATCATCGAGGGCTAGGAGAGCAGCGCTATCGAGAAATAATGAAACACCCGAAGAATGCGTTCAATGAACAATGCCTGGCGCCTTGACAAGACAAGCCCTGAGAGAGAGCCTCGTTTGAATGAAAATCGCTTGCGTAATTCTCGAAATAGAGCAGCCGATTCAAGTACACAGAGAGACATCGGTTTAAGAGAACGAGTTCGCACAGCTCAAAGTAGGAATGTTGCGTCCAACCAAACCCACGGATTCAAGTCAGCGTTTTCATACGATCCTGCCATAAACTACGCTGACCATCGTGACATTTCGATAGGGAAAATGGACAAAATTTATGGACATTTTAACGCGAAAAATGGCCCAAAGAAAATGATGGGATGTGTTGTTCGAATGGTAAAGTTCGCTTACCAGAATTTGAAGATCTTCCAGAACCACTGAAACGTTTATTGTGCTTTTAATACGAGATAGGGAGGGAGAGAGATGGATGTTAACGGAGGGGGGAGATGCAGAGATGGAATTAGAGGGAAGGGGTAATGAGGGAAGGTGAAAGATGGAGGGGGAGGGAAAGGGAAAGAGGGGAGGGAGAGAGGGGAGGGAGGGGAGAAGGGAAGGAGAGGGTGGGAGGGGGAGTACTATCTTATTACTGCGATGCTTACATATTACACGGTTGAAGTTTTAGATTCACTAAATCCGTTGAAATCCAACGGGCACTCCTGCTAGTTTTGAATATGTTTCCAGAATTCACCGCTAAATTGTGGTGGCGCTGTATACTAGAAAAAGCAAAATATCTCCGAAATGGATGGTTCTACGAAAATTTGTTTCAAACATAACTTGGAAGAAATATTATTCTCTACCACATTGGTCCTTACGAAAATGACCATTTACGACGTTTTTAAGGAGATATTTGACGAAAACCGAAAAACCGATTATTTTTTATACATAATTCCTAAACAATAACTGCTATGGAAAATTGTTTCAAATGAAAGTTGTAGGAAATTACATTCTCTATAACATTTGTGTAGAATTGTATATATACAATAGTGATGTTTTAACGGAGAATTATCGTAAAAACCGAATCGGGTTTCTAATAAACCTTGACTTCCGGTTAACCGGTAATGTCCAAAAACTAATCAGTTCTTTGTGCTCATGCTAAAGTGTTATATATGAGGTTTGGTAACGATGTGGCAAGTACTTTTTGAGTTAGAGCGCCCATAATGACACACATAAACACACAGACATCATTCCGAAAATAGTCTAAACGTGTTCTAGGGACCTCAAAACGTGTATTTCCGCTGAAATCTCGAAGTCGATTTTTTTCGTGATCACAATACTTTCCCATTACTACGTATGGAGAAAGTAAAAAGGGATAGATTTTCTAAATATTAGAAACAGCATTTCCCCATTTCTTAAAAATCTTACGTGATACAGTGTTTTTGTTGTCGGATTCAGAATCGGGGGCTCAAAATCTATAAAAGCACCAAATTTCATTCAGGAAGCAAAAAAAAGTTAAAATTTGTTGTCCAGTGCAATTTTTCAAAACGAAATAATCAGACGAACGTTTTATACGCTTTCGCGTTCACGACAATAATGAAAATATCCATCAAATAATAACAATTGATTCGGCGACAGGTAGCGAAATGCTTTCCACAGGAGCCCACAGCGACGACGCACTTGCATAAACGGTACACGACAAAAAGTGGCAGTGATAATAGAGATGGAATGAGGAAGAGAGGATTGTGGAGGGAGAGATAGAGAGAGAGAGAGAAGGAGAGAGAGGGAGGGAGGAAGGAGGGGGGGGGGGGGCGCTTTTAGAGTGGACTCGGGATATTCTCCCAAAATGGCGCTCTGATTCGTCAAATGAATCTCCCCTCCCTCTCTCCCAAAATCTCTCAACTTCCATTCTCCGCTGAACCATCGCATTCGAACCGGAAGAGTGGGAGTCTGCAGTGGGCGTGGGAAGGATGAAACGTGCGCGGCCGGAGAGAAGAGGAAGGAAAATGGGGGAGGCGGGATAGAGACAAAAGAATAGCGGCAAGCCAACACGAGAGGATGAGAGAAAGTTAGTAGGTGGCAAATAGGTGGAAAGGAGAAGAATAAGAGGCGATCACTATTTTCCCCCGGAGATAATGAGAGATAATGCGGTGGAGAATGAATGTGTGCGTGTGCGTGTGCTTTGCGTCTCATATTTTACGAAAGAAAAAATGACTTCTTGTGTGTATTCGTTAGCGGACAAAGGCATTCCGCCTCACCTGAGAGCGTTGCCACGATGCTAATTGGAGAAGAAGGTCAATGAGATTATTAATCAGAGGAATGAGAAGAGTCGGACACGGAAGTATCGATTGTATCGCAAGACGATAACGATAGGAAATCGATAAAGCGTCGCAATTGTTTTTGGTGAAAACCGTTTAACTTTTGGGAAATATTATATTAAGCTATTAAAACGATTTTAATACTTTACCCCATTATAGAATAAATTTAGATATTTTGCATTAATGTAAAAGTTTTAAACAAGTTCTAGCTAACAGAAAACACCTTCAGGAAAATAATACACTATTAAATATTCGAAAAAGTATTGAAATTTTCGGGAATATTTAACATTATATATTGAATATTAAATTAATATAACGCTGTAAAGAGTTAATACACGCTTATGAAACTGCAAAACAAAAAATAATGCTGCATGTTCTTAAAGATCATGATTTTTAGTTTGACAAAAGATATCAAACACACTAAGTTTGCCGATAAATATGAGAAAAATATAAATATAAAATTGCCTTTATTCACTAACTTTGTATCAAAGATGGCAGCTATAATAAAGAAGTATTTTTATTTATGCCACAGAATTAGGCAGAATTGCATTTGATTCCATATAAATAATTTTTAAATGCTTTATTTTGGACAAATACTTATGCTGCAGCTGGAAGATATATAAACGCCGATATATCGATTCC
This sequence comes from Uropetala carovei, assembly GCA_036926305.1. NCBI lineage: Eukaryota > Metazoa > Arthropoda > Insecta > Odonata > Petaluridae > Uropetala > Uropetala carovei. Next base: position 77,694 of record JAXCHB010000396.1, read on the forward strand.
GAAAACGCAACAGTGAAGTGGACGTGTCCTTTGTAATCCTCGTTCCAAACTCCAATTCGCCTGGAAATCCTCAAAGCAACGGCATCAATTCCCCAGTCGAAGCAGAACAGGATTTAAAGCTCCTCTTTCCAGCAAATAGAATAGCTACGAGGATGCGGGTGCATCTTATCCTTTGGTACGCATCCGATAAGCCGAGGACGGGCAAACCCGCCACGATCCGCGCACCACGAATTCGCGAATGTCACGCCACGAGAAAAACGTCTGATGTGGCCAACGCATGACTTTCTCCATATTTGGGGTACAGATATTTAAATTATTATAAATAGCATTATAAGGCAAAATTATTATTTCGTATCGTAAAAGAATGCAGTCGTCCTTATTGCCGTAAATTATATTTTGAATATGTTTACAGAATTCACCCCATGATGGTGGCGCTGTATACTGGAAATTACAAATAAGTTAAATATCTCCGAAATGGATTCTACGTAAATTTGTTTCAAACAAAACTTGGAGGAAATATTATTCTCTCCTCACGAAGATTACCAATAACGACGTTTTTAAGGAGATATTTGACGGAAACCGAAAAAACCGATTATTTGTAAATAATTTCTAAAAAATAACTGCTATGGAAAATTTTTTCTTATGAAAGTTGTAGGAAATTACATTCTCTATAACCTTCGTATCAAATTTTATATATACAATAATGATGTTTTAACGAAGATATTTTGCCAAAACCGAATCGGGTTTCGAATAAACCTCGACTTCCGGTTAATTGGTATTGTCCAATAACTAATCAGCTCTTTGTGCTTATATCAAAGTGTTTTATATGAAATTTCTTATTGTTATGGCAAGTATTTTTTGAGTTAGAGCGCCCACAATCACATACACACGCACACACACACTCAGACATCATTCCGAAAATAGTCTAAACGTGTTCTAAGGACCTCAAAACATGTATTTCCGTTGAAATTTCGAAGTCGATTTTTTCATGAAAACTACTTTCTCTATACTACGTATATGGAGAAAGTAAAATGAATTTAAAGTGTGGCGGAATGGAAACAGAGAAGAGGAAGAGAGGGGGGAAAGATAAGAGGGGGAGAAGTGAGGAATTCGCCTACATTTACATCGGTGTCCTGAGAGCCTTCAGAAATACTCTTCCGCAAGACGACTTCTCTCGGAGTGAATTCGTCCTAAGGGTTATTGGAACGCATGAATAGTACTTTAAATATGGCGCCGAGACAATTTCTCGTATCTTTTTAATGTCTTTAGCAGTCGTACCAAAGCCTCTTGATCATGTAGTCATTTCCGCTTCCTTTATACTTTCTCCATATACGTAGTAAGTATAAAGTATTGTTTTCATGAAAAAAATCGACTTCGAGATTTTAACGGAAATACATGTTTAGAGGTCCATAGAACACGTTTAGACTATTTTCTGAATGATGTCTGTGTGTGTGTGTGTGATTGTGGGCGCTCTAACTCGACAAGCACTTGTCATCACAATACGAAATTTCATATTAAACACTTTGATATAAGCACAAAGAGCTGATTAGATATTGGACAATACCAATTAACCGGAAGTCGAGGTTTATCGAACCCAGATTCGGTTTTGGCGAAATATCTCCGTTAAAACATCATTATTGGATATACAATTTGATAAAAATATTATTTCGGTTTCCGTCAAATTTCTCCTTAAAAACGTCGTTATTGGTAATCTTCGTGAGGAGAGTGTCATATTTCTTCCAATGTTTGTTTGAAACAAATTTTCCTAGAACCATTTCGGAGATATTTAAATTATTCGTAAATTTCTAGTATACAGCGCCATCAACTAGCGGTGAATACTGTAAACATATTCAACATATAATTTACGGCAGTAAGGACGACTACATTCTTCTACGATACGAAATAGTAATTTTGCCTTATAATGCTATTCATAATAATTTAAATATCTATACCTCAAATATGGAAAGTCATGTGTTGGCCACATCAGATTTTTTCAATTGAAATGCATTGATTTCAACGACATATTTTAGCTACGCGTAATATTATTAGTTAGCTGAGTACATTTATTCGTGGTTTCAGGAGAACGTTTTAAAAGGAGTTTTATAATTTTTAAATAATATTCCGCATTTACAAATGTTTCGAAAGAAAAATATGAACGTTGCAAAATAACAGAATATGGAATTAGGAAGCTTGAATGTACGCATTGTATTATAAATAATTTCATTATGAAGGATATTTTACTTTAAATATAATGTATATTTCGTTCCTCGACATTTAATTTTAGTGTAATACGACACGATTAATTTTTTCAACAATATTTAGCGAAATAACGCTAGTTAAGGGATGAAAGGGTAACATAATTAATGTAAATGTCAGTTTTAGAATGTTGCCAGAGTAAAACAAAAGCGCAGAATATAAAAAAATGTCGGAGGTTTGCTTTTGAATAAAACCGAGCTCGAAACATTGCACTCACAAATTACACACGGCGAGATAAATCCGAAGCCATTAAAAATAAAAACGCCGAAGGTGCCTCTTTTGGGAATTCGCAAAAGGATCGAGTCTGGGATGCGGTTCAAAGTGCCAAGCGAACGCATTTGCGTCGATCGGGCGGTCAAGAGAGGGAGAGATAGAAGAGGGAGAGAGAGAGAAGGGGAGGGAAAAAAAGGAAGGCTTGCTTTAATTCGAACCACTCAACCAAAAACAGAGCCAAAACAAAACACAAAGGATGAAATGGGAGGGGAAGTGGAGAGCCGGGGGGAGGAAAAAAGAGAGTAGGAGAAAAGGGATATTGAGAAGCGACTGAGTGTTACAAATTGGTTGTGCCTAGAATCAGAAAGGATATCGTATTGAAACGATAAGGCAAAAAGGGTGGCGAGGCACAAAAAATTAATGCGGTAAACATGTTAATGTCGTGTGTGCGTGGGGAGGGAGATGGCGAGTAATGGAGTCTAAAGGAAGTGTTTTGGAGAGAGAGAGAGAGAGGGGGAGGGGAATGGAGGAAGAATATGAAAATGAAAAAAAGAGGAAATCCGCAACGATTCGGGAAGAAGTTGTTGCGGAAAGTGGAATGGCGAAAAGAAACAGATATTTAGTCTAAGAAAATACGATTTTAAGCATAAAATACATAAAGGAACCAAAGTGGAGTGAACGACTGAAAGCGGTGTGTTATAAAAAAAGGTTGAAGGCAAAAATTAGTGATGCAGAGATAAACGGAGAGGTATGTGTGAGGGAGACAGACAGACAGACAGACAGACAAACGACTTTCTTGAGGGCGAAATTGAGACTATATAGTCCCTTCTTACATTTAAGAGAGAGGAAAGAGAGAGGGAGAGAGAGAAGAGGGTGAGAGGTGGATTCTTTTGTGACTGGAAAACAAGAGACTTGTAAGTGGCTCCACTCACAATATCAGATAAAACAGCGGAGTTACTAGTTATAGTACATAATATTGCTAGAAAGAGCCAAACGATGTAATCGAGGTGAAGAAGAAGAAGACGGATGAAAAGGGAAGAGAGAGAGAGAGGAGAATTAATAAGAAAGTAAGCAGATGACAGTGAATAAAGAAGAGTGAATGGTGAAAGCGGAGTTAGAGGGAGATGGATGAAGAGGAGGAGAAAGGAAGCGGAGAGGAAAGAAAGGGGAAAAGAGAGAGATGGGGAGAGCGATGCACTCTGTTTCATTCCTTCCTCACAGATATAATACTGAATGTGAATGAAATCATGCGCAAAGGAAAAGGAGATAGGAGAGAGGGAGTGGAGGGGAAGAGTGAATATATTCTCGACGATGGGAATTTTGAATGAAGCAGCGAACGGAGCGGGAAGTTAGTGGAAGAATGGGAGGATAGTGATCGTCAATCAGGGCCTAGGACAAGTATCGTGGAAAGGTTCGAGTTCGGTTTCTCACTGAAATGAATGGAAATGACGTCCTGCAAAACTCGACGCCGAGGTATAAAAATTCAAACGATGAGCAATTAGGAAAGGGGAACTACAGGATAAATTGACTCCGTGCGTTTCAGCTAATGACGATTCTCCTTAGAAGAAGCGACATTTTCAAAAACACGCATTCCACGCGTAGTAATGATGGATAATCCACAGATGCTCCGCTTTTCCTCGAAATTCTATCGATTAATGTAAATTAAAGGAACCGAACATTGTTACTTTCTCCTTACGTAGTGATGGGAAAGTATTGTGATCACGAAAAAAATCGGAAATACGCGTTATGAGGTCCCTAGAACACGTTTAGACAATTTTCGGAATGATGTCTGTGTGTGTGTGATTTTGGGCGCTCTAACTCCAAAAGTACTTGCCACATCGTTACCAAACTTCATATATAACACTTTAGCATGAGCACAAAGAACTGATTAGTTTTTGGACATTACCGGTTAACCGGAAGTCAAGGTTTATTAGAAACCCGATTCGGTTTTTACGATAATTCTCCGTTAAAACATCACTATTGTATATATACAATTCTACACAAATGTTATAGAGAATGTAATTTCCTACAACTTTCATTTGAAACAATTTTCCATAGCAGTTATTGTTTAGGAATTAATTATAAAGAATCGGTTTTTCGGTTTCCGTCAAATATCTCCTTAAAAAAATCTTTATTGGTAATCTTCGTTAAGACCAAAGTTGTAGAGAATAATATTTTTCCAAGTTTTATTTGAAATAAATTTTCCTAGAACCATCCATTTCGGAGATATTTTGCTTTTTCTAGTATACAGCGCCACCACCATTTAGCGGTGAATTCTGTAAACATTCAAAATATACGTAATTTACGGCAATAAGGACTACTGTATTCTTTTACGATAGGAAATAATAATTTTGCCTTATAATGCTATTCATAATAATTTAAATAACTATACCCCAAATATGAAGAATGTCATGTGTTGGTCACATTAGATTTTTTCAATTAATTTATCAAAAATTAAGAAGTGTGTAAAAAAAAGTTAATCTCAAAAATTCACATTTAACTATACTAATGTATTTTCCAGGCACTGGTAAGGTTCACCGGCTCGAATCTCGCTGAGGGCACGGCTGCGTTTGCGTATTGACAATTTATTATGCGAAGTCGATCAGAAATCTATATTTTAAATTTCATACTAGAGAGGAAATTAATGATACGCAGTAATTTATTGCGAACTTTTTCATTTCCCATAAAATAACACGTAAAAATCGAATTCTCGGCCTGCAGGCTTTCATTCTTTTTTAGATAAAAATAATAAAGTGTTGACCTCCGATCTTCGGTTGTGAAGCATTTTGAATAAAACATTATAAAGTTTCTTATTCTGTTCATCATTTTACGCCTACAGTGCGAAATAGTTCAAGTTAAACGTTTAATGCATGTAATACTGGAGTTCAAGTGGAAAATAAAAGAGTAATTGAAATGGTAAGATCAGTTTATAAAGGAATGTAAATAATGGATAATACAACTCCACAGAGGTATATTTTTCCACTTCCATTATCTCAATGAAGAGAAGATAACCATGTAATGTGTCAAAAAAATAACTTATTTCCCTATTCTCATCTAATCTGAAATTTATGCGTGAGACTATTTGCCTTAATAAGCATTATAGATGTATAATATAATGGTTTTACTTACAAAGAGATAAGATTCTAGCATTCAAACGACGAAAAGAAGCTCGGGAAGATTCAACTGCTTGATTAAATCGTTAGAAACGCTTCCCATACGAAGTCAACAGAATGATTATCCGTAAATATTTATGTTGCTATGAATCGTTAATTTCGATGCTTAAACAAAAATGCGAAGAGAATAACGCTTTTATTTCACCTATTTAAAGGTTTAATTGGTATTAATTGAATCGGAAGCAATAATGACGGTCGCCTTAGCAACGCCCGGAAAGAGTACGAAATATCCGTAAAAATTCGAAAACAATTGCGTATTTCTGAAAATCTCGACCGTATAACATGTAAACATTGCAATATTAAGAGAGTGTAGAGTTTTAGCCGTCGAATAAATTAAAAACGAAGAAAATAGGTCCGTATTTACGTATTTTAACGAATGAAGGAAAAAAATCTTGCACTCTGAAAACTCGAAAATCCCGTGTAAACTTATGGGAACATATAATTGTCTCCTGGATTCGAACCCGGGACTTTATGAAAATGAGAATAGTTTTCTAAAGACCTCCTATCTTGTAGAAACAAAACGCAGTTTAATGCATATCTCTACGACAAACGGCATCTGAGATACAGGGAGGGGGGTGGGAGGACGGAGGGACGGACACTTCCAAAATTATATATAGGATACTTAATTGTACCGCCACATATTAGGTCTGTAGACTCGCGTTTGTAAGTGGCATCAATGCGGAAATCCATCTTTTATACTTCTATACCTTCGGAGTTAAAAAATAATAAAGGGGCGGCCTCAGGGCGACCTCAAGGCGGCCTCAAGGCCACAAAATGTTCGCCTTAATGTTCGGGGCGGCGTTCGTCGCGCCGTCCACACTATGTTCGCGTTGAGGTTCGCGACGAGGTTCTGCTCAAGTGTGTACCCGGCTTAAGGCGGTTGAAAAAACACGCGTACACACACGCACGCACACACACACATATATATAGGACGCATTATGAGAAAGGAAGGAGCATGTGAATAAATAAAATCCCTTTCGCAAAATTTGGATGCCGCTACGATGATAAAAAAGATTGGCATCGGAAAATCGGCGGAGACTGGCGTTATTTTTAATATTAATATCGATTATTGGAAATAAATCCGAACGAACGAACCTATGAAGCGGGCTCTCTTTGATTCCCAAACTAGATAACCGATAGATCAATACATTTATTCTTCGCGAAATTCCACAAACATGCAATTTATTGTGTTATTCGACATCTTCTCCCCTGACAAAAGTTGCATAAATAGAAATTATTATATTTAACTAGCAGAAGTGCCCGTTGAATTTCAACGGATTTAGTTAATCTAAAACTTCCACCCTGTAACATGTAAGCATCGTAAGAATAAGATAGTACACAGTTTTAACCATCTAATAAAGCACAGATGAATAAAACCGCTCCGCATTTACCTATTCAGATGAATGAAGGAAGAAAATATGGCATTGTGAAAAATGGAAAATTACGTGTAAACTTATGGGAAAATAATTATTGAATTAAGCACCCCTCTCCTCCCAATTTTTTAACGCCATGTAGCCATATAACCGATTAAAAACAAAGAGCAACGTGTTTAGACAATATATTACTTTAAAATCTTTGAATATTCTAAGGTAAATGTCGCGTTTCCATTAAATATACAGTTGCATTCTTAGCTTGTATTGAAAAAGGGAATCCACAGTGAGGAGTTGACCGGAAAAACAGAAGATTTTATGCTTAACAGCTTTTTACTGTGTGTAGAATTGGTACATCCATGTCATAACTCAACGTTATCTTATCTCCGTCTGACAGATTTATATTTCTTATTTTCATTTATTATTTAGTGTTGTTTAATAATGTGCACATCAATCTAAATATGACATTTTGACCTTTTAATAATATTTTATGACAATGGAGTATTTAAATGAAAAAGCTCAATTAATACCTAAAACAAGGTTATAAAAACGAGATTTATATTAGAATTTATTTTCGTTGAATTACCACTGAAGACGGCTGTTTCGTGCCCGAAATACGCCCCTTGTTATTTATAACATAGTTGTGGGTATTGGGGATAACTGAGACAAGTGCTATTATAACTGGTATTAGTATGGTTCTTTTGAAGATCTCGAATAACATCTATTAGCAACAGAATAATATGTTACAGTTTTTAACAGTTCCGAGGAACGATTTCCCTAACATCTCCAATCTGTTTCGACAACGCTCTTAGGCGTCCCTATTAATTTCTGTATATCCTGACACATTCGTTTTCGCGGTAATCCTCCACACCCTGACGACCCTTTCCTCGCAATGCAGCGCCACCTATCTAGTCATGACAAATAACCGCCGAATCTCCTTTTTTGCCGTTTCTTCAACTTTGAAAAGAAGACTATCGCTCTGCGAAGATAAGCGACACGAGTGCCTGAAGAAAGACATCAACCCGATGGACATATTCTCTCTCTCTCCCCTTCCTCCCTCTCCAATTTTCCTTCCTCTTTACTCTCCCTTCTACTCTTCTCCTCCCACACTCATCTCTCGTGGCCTAACTCAGAGAACGTCCAGTTCATTCTTCGGCCATTCCCTCTGCTGCGAAAGGAACAAAAAAAACCGATCAACTTCATTCACCTCTCTCTCTCACTTCCTTTCGATCTCCTTATCGAGCTTTTAGGTGCGGAAGTAGCCTACGTGATTTGAGTCGCTTCCATTTATTTTTTCTCATCACTCGATGCCATTGTAAGTGCCTGTACTCCATCAATCGGCTATAATCCAGGGCATTGCCAACGCTATCCTTCAAAAAACGGGTGATTAATATGGCGATACATTTATCTCTGGCGGAATAATTAAGCGATAGCAAGAATATTGCATCTCCGAAAATAAAGTATTTTCGATTAACATTTAATGAATCAATTACCTGATGTCTCTATCAATCTTGATTAAATGTTTATCCACTAATTACGATAATTTGATAACCTCCTGAGGTATTATGTCCATCCCAATTGCAACGGTTGGCCTCTCCACCCCGCCCCCTCTTGCCTACCACCCCCCCTCTTTCTATCTTCATCTCTCTCTCTCAAGCCCCCTCCCTCTCTCTACACCCCTTTCTAGCCCCCTCTCTCTCTCTCTTCTCAATGGAGGGGGAGGGGACTTTATGGTCTCAACTTCGCCCTGAAAATAAAGATATTTATCTATCTATCATATAATCTCTCTCCACCCCCCCCCCCTCCCCATTCCCCTCCTCTCTCTCTCCACCCCATACCATTTCTCTCTCTCTCTACCTTCTCCACAAGAGCAAAACTCATTCGACCATGCCCTCGGCGGGATTCGAACCTGTAACCATAGAAATGGGAGTAAAAACGTTAACCACTCCTCTACCAAGGCCGGCTAAACTATTTCAAAAAAATACTTTTGTTATTGTTCGAATACTAAACGTTTTTCATTTTACACTTCATTTGATGAGCATTTAAAAAGTTTAACAAAATTATTTCTGCTATTGTTTAATATCCAAGTTCGATATCCTGTTCTCAGAATTTCTTTGCATTAATTTCGTTTCCTTTTGGATCATCCATTCGTGGATTAATTGGAGAGAATAATTATGAAGGCGCATAATCTCATCCCATAAAAAGATTTATTTTCCTTCCATTCGCCATCTATTTCACCTTCCGGAAGATCTCCCTTCGACTACGCTCAGTCCTCTGTTTGCTCTTCTTCCCTTTTAATCTCATAATTCCCGTTCTTAATCTTGAGAGAGAGATGCTAAGAGAGGGAGAGAGGGAGAGAAGAGAGAGGGAGAGAGAGACAGAGAGAGGGAAGGAGGGAGAAAGGAAATAGAAAAGGAGGAAGAGAGAGGTAAAGGGAGGAAAGAGAAGGGGGAGAGTAAAGAGATTCATAGAAATTTAACGCGCATTTCCTAACCGTTGTTTTGTAGTTATTTACACGTCTGAGAAACACCTCAAAACAAGTTCAAAGTAGCTCTGGAGATTATCTGCTTGAACCAGATAAAGAGCTTCATATTATGCAAATTATATATTTTGAAAATTTTTGATCGTCGAAACTTATGCCGAGGGACTTGACTCGATTAGGTGTCGTAGATATCGATTCGTTTTCTTAAGAGGTTTTCGCAGCGAATATCGAAAGAAACTTGTTATTATGCGCTGCAATCCTAAATTTTTGTTTCATAACCAAATGTTTTTCAAAAAACGAAACTCTTCGAGTGATCATACATAATTTAATACGAAAACAGGACAACCTCTCCCAGACGTTGACGATGATATATTACTTACATAAGAAATAAAAAATGAATTTTAAGGTTTTGGAAGTGTAAAAGTTATTGTTGCCAGCAGTAATTCCTGAATATATTAATCGGACATAAAGACTGGAAAATAAATCAAAGAAATAAAGAAGTGTTCGCCGAAGGAGGAGAGGTGGAATTATGTAATGGAGGAAGATATCGCGAGAAGGCAAGGAAGGTGGAAGGGGGTGAAAGGGAGAGGAGGGGTGAAAAGGGGAGGAGAAAGGTGAATGGGGTGAAAGGAGGAAAGGGGGAGGAGAGGTGGAATTGCGAAGGGGGGAATGGGGATATATTGCGAAAAGAGTGGCTCTGTGGGCGAAGTGAATAGGGTCGGGAGGGAGGAGGAAGGGGAGGGAGGGAGGTGTTCGGAGAGAGAGTTTCTTAAGAAGCGGAGTTGGAATAAAAGTTCAGGGGGAATGGGAAAAGATGTAAAACTACTGGAGCGAAGGAAAGGGATTGAAAGGGAGTAGAGGGAAAAATAACTCTGGCCCGGAGAGAAAAGGAGACGGGGATAGAGGGTGGAAGAGATTAGGGAGTGACGTAAGTGGGTTGGATGTAACGTAGTTTTGGAGAAATTAGACTTAAGACGCCCTTCCAGCGTGCCTCGGTGAAGCATGGACTATCCACGGGTTGGGCAGTGGAGGATGAGGCAGGATGGGAGGCTGAGTGGGAGGTTCGCCTAGAGGAAGATGGAGCGCGCTAGTGGTCAAGGATAAATGGAGTTACATGGTGAAGGTGAGGAAGGAAAATGAAAATGTTTGTTTGAGGATTGGAAAGGATTTTTGAGGAAGAAAAGATAAATGGAGAGATGAAAAGAGAGAGTAACCTGAGATGATTAAGCGAAAAGGAAGAGTAAAAAGCGTATGAAAGAATGTAGCGGAGAGCCGCTGGGGTGTCGGAGAGACACATTTATAGACGTTGGTGGATGATCCCTTCGTCAGCACAAGAGAGACAACACCTAGTTGCAACAAGGTTTTAGAGAGAGCCCAGTGGGCACTTACCTAAATTGGAGAGCCGCTGAGTGTGCTGAAGACACACGAAAAACAGAAACACACGAAAAACAACACAAATTTGAAGCTTTCCGGCAGAGGCCCTTGGTCAGCGACGGAGAAAAGCGTATTAAGTGGATGGACCAGGCTTATAAGTTGCTGGATCCCATACGGAAATGCTAGAAGTAGAGGACGCCAAAGAAGAAGATGGAGGGATGAATTCAAAGCATATGCAACGAAATCATAGCGTCGTCAGACTGTCGTCGAGAGCGGGATAGTTAAATCACACAAGTAGGGCAGCCCCGGATCTCCGATCCTCAACGCGCCAGTGCACGGGCTGGGTCTATGAGACCCAGAAGTATTTGTTTTCTTTATTTTCTCATAGATGGCCGCAGGTGTTTACTTGTGGCTTGTGTTACCTTCCTGCCTGAACACTTTCATTAGCCCTGCGTACTTGTTACAGAGAGGTTGTGTGTTGTTTGTGGTCTGTGTGAGACTTGAGACCCTGTGGGGCCTGTGAGACCCAACCCGTACTGTCATGTAAGTATGTTTTTAAAATGTACGTTTCTTTTTTATCCTTTATTTAAAAAAGGTAAACAAGTTACTATGTAGGATAAGCAGTGAATTTATAAGCTGCATTGAATGGTATGTTTAGGATTCATGGTAAGGCGTTTGTTTCTTTGTAGGACTGAAAAAAATCAATATCATGACTTGAATAATCCAGGTGACCTGGAAGAAGTTTTGACATGTATAGAGGAACCATTGTCAGAAGATGATATATCCGATGATGCGGACTCTGATGAAGACCCGCATTATGTTATAGTCAGTGATCATAATACTGACTCAGAGAATGATTTAGAGGAAGGAAGAGAAATCTTTGAAACATTCAATGAAAACTGTAAGAGGAACTACTTCATTGGAGAATTTATGACGCTAGATGAGATGCTCTTATCGTTCAGGGGACGGTGCAGTTTGAAGACGTAGTATATCCCTTCAAAACCATGTAAATATGGAATAAAAGTTTTCGCTCTTGTTGATGCAAAGATGTTTTATACATACAATTTCGAAATTTACTGTAGTACACAACCTGAAGGCCAGTATAAGGATGTAAGTTTCAAACAAGCTGATGTTGTGGAAAGAATGTGCACCCCTGTTTCTGGAACCGGACGTAACATGACAGTTGATAACTGGTTTACCTCATACGATACTGTGAAGAAAATGAAAAGTGATCGTAATATTACAGCTGTTGGAACCATTAGAAAAAATAAGAGAGAATTACCAACAAACTTTGTTGTAGCTGCAAAAATACAAGCTCACAGCTGCATTTTTGGCTTCCAAGAGGACATGACTGTGGTTTCTTATGTCCCAAAGAAAGGGAAAACTGTTGTTCTGGTGCCATCGATGCACAACGATGACAAAATTGATGAGACTACAGGAGACTTGCGAAAACCAGCTTCCTATAATTCAACCAAGGGTGGTATTGACTGTGTCGATGAAAGAATGGCTTCAAATAATGCGGCTCGAAACATTCGACGCTGGAAAATGGCAATTTTTTATGCAATGCTCAACGTTGCAGTCTTCAACTCCAATTTGATTTTGAGGTCCAATAATCCTAACGCTCCAGAATTGAAAAACATTAGACACTTTCTGGAGTAACTTATGTTTCACCTAACACAGGAGCAAATAAAAGAAAGAGCTGTATCAAAATACCTTCCAAAGAGCATTCGTGATGCTGCCAAAAGGATATCTGGGGTGAAAGAAGAAGAATTATCACATGAAAAAGCAGGAAATAAAAGAGGTCGATGTGCATACTGCAAAGAGAGGAAGACTCGTTACTCATGTTGCCAATGCAAAAAGTACATTTGTTTGGAACATTCAGTACATTTGTGCAGAGACTGTAAAGATGAACTGTGAGAGCTGTTTTGTTGTAGAATGAGTCATAATTACATTTTTTTAAATTATTTGATTGAAACATTCCGAGTTTTGTGCTTGTATGTAATTTTGTGTAAAATTTAATTGTTTCAAAATATAAAAGTAAGTTTGAATGATGTGAAAATATTTTGGTTTCTTTTCTTGCTAATCATACATTTACAATGTAATAAACATAACAATGCATGAAAAGAAACAGCAATAATACTTATTAAATTCAATAATTATAAAATAACAATTAAATTCAAAATGGATCTGTGAGAACCAGCTCGTGCACTTATGAAACTTTTTGTCATCCCTGCACTGGCTTGTTAAATAAACTGAAGGTTTTGTGAAATAATTTTTATTGAATAATTAATGAAATAAATGAAATTCAAATATTCTAAATAGTTCGACCCTAGGTTAGATCTTCTTTGTTCCGTATTCATTTGACGTGTTTCCCTATTTCTTTGTCTTTCTAGTACTCTCCGCTCCTCATCTTCACGGGCAATCCTATGAGCTTCCGCCTCTCTTTCTCTCTCTTTCCTACAATACTCTTCCTTTGATCTCTGGCTCCTCTTCCTTTCTCTGGCAGCTGTAGCTGGGCTAATAGCGCTACCTTAATGATTATCGTTGCACCCTTATGGACGAACTCACAAAAAATGCTTAACTTCAAGTGTCTATCAACGACCGCTTTTAACTTCTTAACTACTATAAAGGCGACGTCAATTCAACCGTTTATTTAGATTATCAATGAAGAGAAGATAACCATATAATGTGTTTACAAAGTAACGTGCGTCCCTATTCTCATCTAATGTTTAATTGATGCGTGAGCCTATTTGCGTTAATAAGGATTACAGATGTGTAATATGGTGGTTCTACTTACAAAAAGGTAAGATTCCAGCATTCAAACGACGAAACAAAATAAAAACCAAATTAATTGCACAATTTAAAATAAAACTCAATGTTCTGGGAGCTTGTTTGTTGTATACATGTTATTGACACAGAAACGCTTCCCATACGCAGTCAACAGAATAATTATCCGTAAATATTTACGTTACTATGCTTCATTAATTTCGATGCTCAAACAACAGTTAGAAGAGAATAACCTTTTCCTTTCGTCAAATTGAAGGTTTAATTGGCATTAAACGAAATGGAGGCAACAATGAGAGTCTCCTTGGCAACGCCCGGAATGAGTACGAAAAATCCTAAAAATTTCAAAAAAGAATACGTATTTCTGAAAACTAAACCGTATAACGTGTAAAATCGCAAGCATAAGATAGTATAGAGCTTTAGCCGTGGAATAAAGCAAAAAGAAGAAAATCGGTCTATATTTACGTATTTTAATAAATGAAGGGAATAAAACCCTGCACTCTGAAAAATCGAAAATTCCGTGTAAACTTATGGGAAAATATAATTGTCTCCAGGATTCGAACCCGGGACACTTTAGAAAACAAAAAAAATTTTCCAGGGACCTCATAGCCAGTAGAAACAAAACGCCGTTTACCGCATATCTTTACGGCGAACGGTTCTCAAGAAATACGCCGATATAAATTGTACACAAATGTCTACAGACGGCAACGTAAAATTAATATATAGTTAGATTAGATTGTTGTTAGAGGGAACTTATTTGCTGCTTCGGAAATCACTTTTTTGTTGCGGAAAACTCTTTTTTGTAAATGCATTAGACGGCGCCAGCAAGCCTATAGATGTAAAAACATTACATTGTTTGAAACGTATTCGGTTAATCTTGTCATTGCGCCATACAAAATACATAAAAGGTATCTATAGTCGTATAACCGTGTTCTAGTTATATAAAGGGAGTAATATTTGTAAATAGGAGTGAATATGATCAAATATTGTCCTCATAGGCACCAGCCCTTATGGGCGACCGCCCACATGGCACCTGGCGATACGTAGGTACACTTCCAAGGGTTAATTTTAATTTCCACCAAAATTCTCTAACATCTAACATCTCATTTTATAGACATATTTCCTTGTAAATATTGACAGTGACCAAAGCTCCGCCAACGGTTATTTTGATCGCGAATATTTTGAGCAGTACCTAACTTGACAAAAGTAGTCTGCTGCGCATCGATATTCTGTTATCCGTGGCAAACAATATTTTTAACTTATTGCTTTTTGAACGTTAAACACGATTCAAAATACTTATTAACCGTGGAAATTATTCCAAGTGTTTAAAAGTGTGCACTAGTTTAATTGCTGATAATTATTCTTGAAATCTATTACAATCACATTAATTAATACTTCATGGAGAAAGTCACGCGCTGGACACTAGAGATCTGCATATCCGATTTTTATCCGAACCGACCCGCGGATATCCGCACGAAAAGTTGCGGTTCGAGTCGGATTATGCGTAACTTTCTGCGGATGCGGGTCGGATTCGGATATATAGCCTGCTGGTGCGGATCGGGTGCGGATAGGAAAATCAGTGTCCATACTAAACTCAAAATTCAGTGTCTTGAATATGAGAAACAATAATAACGTTGGTGGCACCCTTCTCCTGCCCCGTCCAAGTCGATAGCCCTTAAGACCCTCCCCCTTACCTTTCGAGGGACGTGACCAGAGGCGTAACTTCAGTTTTGGGGCCCCAAAGCAAATAATTAAAATGAGGCCCCGATAACACAGTTAAATATTTATACATATAGTTAAAATTTTTATTTTACATTTTAGAAATTAAAAAAAATATAACATTTTCGATTTATTTCATATTGCGATAATATTACAATACTTCTTTTGCCTTCTTGAGGCTCCCCGGGGCCGAGGCCATAGTTACGCCTCTGGACGTGGCTTTCTTTGGGAGCTATTGGTGGGATTTTCCAAAACATTCTATGCATTAAGAGAGGGTCATTGATATGTTCTGCTGAGAGTTACTTTCTTTTGAATTTTTGGATTTTGGTTCGTAGATGTTGCTCCAGATGATTTTTGCCTGCGGATGCGACATCTGCTTGCGGGTCGGGTTGGGTCGGACAATTTATTCCTGCGGGTCGGATCGGGTCGGGTAGTTCAGAAAATGTTTGCGGGTACAGTTCGGATACGGATATGCAGCCTGCGGGTACGGGTCGGGTGCGGATACGGAAATCTACATCCGTTGCAGATCTGTACGGGATTTTTACATTAAATCAGTGTTTAGTGAGCTTCCAGCGGTTACTTCTCTCGCATACTGTACGCATATAATCATGTCAAAATTCGCCATTGCCGTTTTTCTATTTCAGTGTTTCCCAACCTGGGGTACGGGAAGCACCTCCAGGGAGTACGCGAAAAAAATCTCTAATGGCTGCAAAAATGTAATTTTTAATCAGCCATTTTTTTCAATTTAAAAGAAGTTTATATCTATGTATTTCAAAATTTTCTAGAGTCGAGCTACAATGAATGACTTATTGTTATGGACCTCTTATTAAGTTGTCGATGACATTTATTGTTATTATTACTGTTAGGCCTGTTACCATGCTCGTATTTGTACGTGGTCTTTATTCATAGGGGAATTAGTAAGATATGCGTCCTTTCCCCGCATTAGTGGTGCCATCTCTTTGAGAATGGCGCGTACCTTTTCGACTACTCATTTGAAAACAGCGCCAACGCGGAAATCTCGTATTTGAAATCATTTTGCTACATCATGTCTCGCGAATGTTCTGTATCGGGATGTTTAAACAGCAGTAACAGCGATTTTATGTTCCCCATGTCATTAGAAAGTTAAGCATTATACGATATAAGATATACACGTAAACTTAGTTATGTGCTGTAATAATGAAAAACCTTGTAATAGCAGTGGAATTGACGATGATTATTTAAAAGTAGGATTTACATGTATTGGTGATCAAGACTGTGCAAAACCAAAGTGTGTGATTTGTGGCAGTGTTTTATCCAATAACAGTTTAAAACCTTCTCTCCTTCGACGACATCTAGAAACAAAACACCCCACATTAATTAACAAACCAATCGAGTTTTTCGAACGAAAATTAGTTGCATCGAAAACCATCACAATAAAAAGTTTTGTTGCTAAAGCAAATAATGACAACGAAAAAGCACTTGAATCATCTTATCGAATAAGTTATCGAGTAGCGAAAGCCTCTGAAGCCCATAATATAGCAGAGAACTTGACTGGCCCGTGTATAGAAGATGTGGTCAAATGTATGCTTGGTGAAATCTCTGCTAAAATTATCGACCTAGTACCATTTTCGAATAATACAGTATCACGCAGAATACACGACATGTCAGATAATGTTGAAGCAACAATAATAGAGAGAGTAAGAAAGAGTCCCTACTATACCATACAGTTGGATGAATCAACAGATTTGGTAAATTTAGCTCTGTTGTTGATTTTTATTCGATATATTTATGACGATAAAGTCACAGAAGATATGTTATTTTGCCGCCCATTGAAGGAACGCACAACCGGAGAAGACTTATTCAATCTTACCCATAACTATTTTCGCGACAAAGAAATAGATTGGTCGCGATGTATTGGAATTTGTACAGACTGAGCTCCATCTATGACTGGAAAGCATGCTGGAATTGTAGCTAGAATGAAAAACTATGCAACAGACGCCTTGTGGACACATTGCTGTATCCACAGACAAGCTCTTGCATCAAAACGTATGCCCGAAAGTTTAAAGAAAGTAATGGATAAGGCAGTCAAAATAGTCAATTTCGTAAAGGCCAGTGCAACCAAATCTAGAATATTTCAGATATTTTGTCAAGAAATGGGTAGTAAGCATGATTGTCTGTTAATTCACACGGAAGTTAGGTGGCTCTCCCGTGGAAAAATTCTTGTACGCTTGTTCGAAATGAAGTCCTAGCTTTTTCCAGCATAAAACCTTTTAAATTAGCCAACTGTATGAAAGATCAATGCTTTCTTCAGAGTTTGAGTTACTTAGCAGACATATTCTCAAAAATTAATGAATTAAATTTGTCCCTTCAAGGTCTTGATACATGTTTCTTTAATGTACAAGATAGAGTTGGATCTATAATAAGAAAGTTTCAGTTCTGGAGAAATTGCTTAGAATCGAGTCAGACAGAGATTTTTAGTACATTACATGCTTTCCCAAAAGAAAATACACCAGTTAGACGAAGAAATAAAAAATAATATAATTGCACATTTAGAAGGTCTTCGTATAACGTTCATTGAATATTTTCCGTCAGTGCCAGATGATAATAATTGGATTAGAAACCCTTTTGATTTGGACACTATTACTATCAAATCGATAAATATGCTAAGTGTTGAGGAGAAAGAGAAATTGATCGATATATCCTGTGATTTTCAATTGAAGAAGGATTTCAAGAATAAATCATTAATTAATTTTTGGATTTCTTAAAGAAATGAATACTCATCATTGGAAGATAAAGCAATTGTAGTCTTGTTGCCATTTACAACTACATACATGTACGAAAGATCGTTTTCATCGTACGTAAATCTTAAGACCAAGTATAGAAATAGACTCAATGCTGAACCAGATTTACGACTTTATCTGTCTTCAGTGCTAAATACCAGATTTTGAGAGACTGTGCAAACTAAAACAAGCGCAGCCGTCACACTAATTATTGTCATTAATAAGCATTGATTAACCAATTAACAAGATTATTCTTGTTACTTATGTAAGTTAAGTTGTTCATGTATAACAAAAACAAATTGTGTTCCATGTTTTCAGTGTATCATAGAATTTATATTCGTTTTGGTTTGATTTTATTTAAAATAAACTTTGATTTTGTTTATGAAATATATTGACAGGTACCTATTTAGAATGCAGTACTAATGATAATTCCTGTGGACAAGCGCTTAGTCCGGACCTTAGTGTACAGCATTGTGAACACTTGTCATTGTTATTATTGTAGTATTTAATTACAAACCATTTTTCTTATTAAAATTTATTTTAAAATATTAAATTAATTATTGAAAACCGTTTGACAATATTCTTCAACTATTTTCAATTTATAGACGTTTAGGGGTACGCAAAATTTTTCTTTTTCACAAAAGGGGTACGTGGACTGGAAAAGGTTGGGAACCACTGTTCTATTTTATTCATGCGTAGTAATGGGAAAGTATTGTGATCACGAAAAAAATCGACTTGGAGATTTCAACGGAAATACACGTTTAAAGGTCCCTAGAACACGTTTAGACTATTTTCGGAATGTCTGAGTGTGTGTGTGCGCGTGTATGTGATTGTGGGCGCTCTAACTCAAAAAATACTTGCCATATCGTTACCAAATTTCATATATAACACTTTAGAATGAGCACAAAGAACAGATTATTTTTTGGACAATAACGGTTTACCGAAAGTCGAGGTTTATTCGAAACCCTATTCGGTTTTTGCGATATTTCTCTGTTAAAACATCATTGTTGTATATACAATTCTATACAAATGTTATAGAGAATGTAATTTCCTACAACTTTCGTTTGAAACAATTTTCCATAGCAGTTATTGTTTAGGAATTATTTATAAATAACTGGTTTTTCGGTTTCCGTCAAATATCTCCTTAAAAACAACGTTATTGGTAATCTTCGTAAGGACCAAATTTGTAGAGAATAATATTTCTTCCAAGTTTTGTTTGAAACAAATTTTCGTAGAAACGTCCATTTCGGAGATATTTTGCTTTATCTTAATTTCCAATATACAGCGCCACCACCACGTAGCGGTGAATTCTGTAAACGTGTTCAAAATATACGTAATTTACGGCAATAAGGAGGACTGTATACTTTTACGATACGAAATAATAATTTTGCCTCATAATGCTATTCATAATAATTTAAATAACTATACCCCAAAGTCATGTGTGGACATTGCTGAAGATGACAGCGTTGCTGTCGAAACGCGCGTCCTGAGTGATCCTGTGAGTCTTCTGTGCCTTGGCACGTAAGTACCGCCTTTACGGTGATTTGGAGGTATTTTTCCAATTTTATTCATCATGTGCTGGCCACATCAGATTTTTTAATCTCTTATGTTGGTATGTAATGAGGAAATGACAAATTTTCAGCATCACGAACATTTCCTAATTATAATATCTACTAACATGCAAGATATGTAAAATTTTCATTAGAGTTATCAAGGTAATGAGATTAACCGACGGAAATATTTCCTCTCTAATATTCTCCTTCGCAGGTGTTTAAACCTATAAACTCGACCTCATGCGTTATCAAACGAACTAAGAAAATCCGCATTAAAAATAAAAGCTCACTACAGTGCGCTTTTAAATCAAGGGCCGGCATTTTTAAAAGTCATTTTACGCTCATATTTCAGGATCATATAGGCATTAGTTCATTTTAATTTTGGTCAATTTTTGGAAGTCGCCCTTTGATGGTCCAATTCTCCTGCAAGTGCTGCAATCTTTTTTATTTTTATAAAAGTCGTAAATTGTTTCTATAAAAAATATTTTCTTATTGGCATAAGAAAAACAATAATAAAAAGTCCCTTCCATGCCATTTTATTCCTCTTTTCTCAATTAAAGTGAGACTTTACTCTCCATCATCCTCCAGCAGTCGCAAGACAACAACCATTAAAAATGTCACCGCGTCACTTGAGAACCTCAAAGCGGCAATAACGCGAGAATGACGAGGGAACGCTTTTAAAGAATTTCTTATCTCGGAAGGATAGTTGAAGTAGTGAGCGAGGGGGAAATGTTGCGCACTTACGGAATCTTATGCTTCACATGGCTTGTCAAATACGTATGTACATAGATACTCAAGAGTGGAGATGACGGGAAGAAGTGGAAGAGGTGGGGAGGAGGGGGGGGAGGAGGGGAGGGGGGAGGGGAATGTAGGGGAAGGGGGTGGGGAGGAGGGAGCGTAGATCGGAAAAAGAGAAAGTGGTAAGTAGGGAGGAAAGAGAGAGTTAAATGAAGAACGGAGGAGAGTTGAACAAGGTTAGAGTAGAGAATTGCCAGGTGTATTTCCTCCTCTAAACGTTGCTTCAATAGCGGTCAACACTGCAAACACGCTACGCCAATGGCGACGAAACTTGTTCCTTTATTAGCTTCCTCCTCCCTCTCATTTTCTTCTCTATCTTCTGCCTCCATCCCATCTTCCTCCGTCTCCATCACCTCCTCCTCCACATTTATCCAGTCCTCTTCCATCTCCATCCATTCTCCTCTTCTTCCCACCTCCCTCCACTTTCCCCCTCCTCCTCCCTAAATCCTTTCACTTAATCGTTCTCTTTGGAGGCGCACTCCTATCTTCTTCTCTGCCTTACCATTTGTCATATGCAGCCTTATAAACTCTGACTGCGATTTTTCTTTCATTTGTCACGTGGCTGTTTCAAAAGACCAATTTCTGTCATCTTCAATCCAAGCGAAAGTTTATAAATAAGAGGGATACTATTTTTCGATAAAGCAACTTCCCTTGTTTCTTTCTCCATATACGTAGTATAGAAAAAGATTTGTATTCATGAAAAAAACCGAATTCAAGATTTTATCGAAAATACACGTTTGGAGGCCCCCTGGACAAGTTTTGACCGTTTTATCAATGTGTGTGTGTATGTGATAGGAATTTTTCGAAAAATCAATAGTTTATTAAATATTTTCATCACTAGAACACGTTTAGACTATTTTCGGAATGATGTCTGTGTGTGTGTGTGTGCGCGCGCGGGTGTGTATGTGATTGTGGGCGCTCTAACTCGAAAAGTACTTGCCATATCATTACCAAATTTCATATATAACACTTTGGTATGAGGACGAAGAGTTCATTAGTTTTTTTATAATACCGGTTAACCGGAAGTTGAGGTTAATTCGAAACCCGATTCGGTTTTGGCGAAATATTTCCGTTAAAACGTTATTATTGTATATACAATTTGATACAAAGGTTATAGAGAATGTAATTTCCTACAAATTTTATTTGAAACAATTTTCTCTAGTAGTTACTGTTTAGAAATTTTTTATAAGTAATCGGTATTTTCGGTTTCCGTCCAATATCTTCTTAAAAACGTCGTTATTGGTAATATTCGTGAGGACCAAAGTTGTAGGGAATAATATTTCTTCCAAGTTTTGTTTTAAAAAACTTTTCGTAGAACCTTCCATTTAGTAGATA
Source organism: Uropetala carovei (assembly GCA_036926305.1). Classification (NCBI taxonomy): domain Eukaryota; kingdom Metazoa; phylum Arthropoda; class Insecta; order Odonata; family Petaluridae; genus Uropetala; species Uropetala carovei. The sequence continues at coordinate 99,510 of JAXCHB010000396.1, forward strand.
ATTAATTTATTCGCAAATTTCCAGTATACAATGCCACCATCTAGCGGTGAATTCTGTAAACATATTCAAAATATAATTAACGGCAATAAGAACAACTGTATTCCTTTAATATACGAAATAATAATTTTGCCTTATAATGCTATTCATAATAATTTAAATATCTATATATACCTATTTGAGAAAGTCGTGTTGGCCACATCAGATTTTTTAAAATTTTAAATTTCCTATCCCGAGCAATATTTATTTGCGGTAGCACCGACATACAGCATATCATACGTTAAATATGTGATTTTTAAACGGTGTTTTTAACACCATTAAATATAATTAAATAATTAAATAACTAAATATTTAACATGTTGATGTATTATATATATTGGTTTGTTAATCACCATTTGAATCGTGCATATTTCTGTCTTAAGATTTAAAATTTTTGAGAAGGCGATTTAGCATAGATTGTATTGTGAAAATGTTTTCGGTTGGTTTTTATAAAATGCAATCAGACAAAATCTGTTTCATCGTTGGAATAAAAATACATGCTCCGCAGTCACAAATCTCTCTTAGCGTCCTAATTCGAACACCACTTCCCCCCTTTATCTCCCCCTCCTATTTCTCCTTACACCCTCGCCGTCCTTCATCCGTGCCCAAAAGACATAATGGACACTCAAAGGCGGCTATGGAGTCGGCGGAATTCACACCACTCCGTCCCATTCCGCCAATTTATGGAGAAAAGAAATATCCAGATCCGAGGAACTGACTGAGATTGGCAGAGGCGTGGATGGAGCGACGACGGATTCGCCCATCCTCTCCGTTAGAGGTTAGGTGGGACTTCTCACCCCAAATAAAGACCATATCTAATCTAATCTAATCTCCCACTCTACCACCTTCCCATCTTTCCTTCCTCTGCAAATTTTCCCCCTTTTCAAATGTTGAACATACTACGAAATTTATTAATTTATTGAGAAATTAATTTTGCACAATTTGGAAATTTTTTAATAAAACATGAAATGTCATTGAATCTTAGTCCATTTCGTCACTATGGATACAGACCCCCATTTTCAGGGAAATAAATGAAAAATATGTCCATAATTGTCCACTTATTTGTCGTGAAGACGAATTGTTCACTGAAACTAGATGGATTGCTATAAAGATATTAAATTTAAAGCTAACGTGCATTTAGTTTAAGTATATTGTTAATATATAGCTATGTATGTGTTTCGTATTAACAATCTCCATCTATTAAAATCGCAATTATGTTTCAACATTTCGTAAATGTGGCCTATAAGGCAGACGAACCTTTGAAGTGGAAAATTGAAATTTTCAATTAATTCTTGCATCGCTCATTACTTCCCGGACTGGGAGAATGCGCTATTTAGAAGTGCGATCGAGGGAGAAGTTGAAAGGAAACGCGATAGGATATGGATATATATATATATATATATATATATATATATATCTCGCGAAGCAATCGCAGAGAAGAAGAATGTCTCTAGATAACTCGAAGGGGGAAAAAAGCGAAAACGAAAATAGAAACGCCGAATTTTTACAGAAAACCGAAGATGATGTTACGAATAGCTACGAAAAGACGTTAAGCCAGAATTTAACGAAAATCGCTCGAAATAATTCCATCCCCCAAGGTATTAAACAATAGACGAAGCGCATCGCGTAGCGAAGAATGCACCACGATATGAGGAAATGCTAGATTGAATTAAGGACAGTTTTCTTCCCGAAAACACCTGGTTCGAACGTGTCCATTGATTTGCCAGGTTGGGGGAATTTCAGGGAAGGAGAGCCGTTAGAGAGAGAGAAGCGGCTTTCAACCTTTTTTTGCTTTCCTAGCATTTATAGCATTTTTAAATATCCGCGTTCCCCTTAGTACATTTGAAATTATGACAAATGTATAACATCTGTATTAAGATAGATAAATCATGTTTATAATGAAAAATTCAGTTTTGTCTAGTATTCTGTTTAGTAACGTTTCACTAAGTCGTGAAATCGCAACTTTTGATTCCGAAGTCACGCTAGAAAGACGAAGTAAAAGGGAAAATTATAATATTTAACATATTCTCGTACCCCTTCAACACGTACTCCAATGGATAGCCCCGAAACCCTTTAGTTGTTAACAGGGAACATAAGAGGGCGGACGTGTGCTGAAGCGAGACGAGGATAAACGTGACGGAGGCGGCGGCGTGAATAGAAAGCAGGAGGAGGAGGCGAAATTAGGAATCGGGGGGGGAGTAGTAGTAATCTGGAGGAGGGACATCGCGTTCGTCCGGCGTGTTGGTGACTCGGTGGCTGGACCTGTGTCATAAAAACGAGTGAGGCGGTGTTGGGTTGGGGCGTCGTTGACGGAGTGGGAATCGATTCCCGTGCGAGACGGAGTGAGGGGGCGTGGGAGGCGAGGGCGGTAGACCACGTATTCTTTTAACGCCAGATTCACTCTCCGCTTTTTTTTCATCCCCGCTTAAATTCCGCCGCTTCGCGTGTTCCATGCATTTCTGGAATAATCGCGCTATTTCCTCGAATTCCGACTAATCTGTAAGGTGAGAACGTGGCAATAAAAAGACTTATCGATACGCTATGCTTTTCCCTTCCTCACTCTCCATTTAAAACTCGACTGCTCATATTCTCGCTAAGCTGTTTATCTTCCCTTAGCATTCCCCTGCGACGCCTTCCATGCTACAACAAAACCATACCAATATGCCTTTCACGAAAGTTCGAATTCCCCATTCCGGCGTTTATTTCTCAATCTCCAATTCTTCTCTCCCTCCCCCTCTCCCTCCTTCTCTCTCTCTCTCTCTCTCTCTCTCTCTCTCTCTCTCTCTCTCTCTCTCTCTCTCTCTCTCTCTCTCTCTCTCTCTCTCTCTCTCTCTCTCTCTCTCTCTCAAAATCATCAACATCGCTAGTTAGGACACGACATCCGTTCTTGTTTTGAAATAGGCAAAAGGTCAAATGAGGCAACATGCTCGTATTTTATGTTTCTTTGAAAGTGAATTAAGGCTTACTAACTATTGGATTTCAGCAATAAGATGGGTAGATAAGTATTTTTCTAACTCATCATGTCCATCCAGATTAAAGGAGATTTTTCACCGACTGAATAATAAAGTAAGAACATTAAAGCAGACATGATATTATTTAAATTAATTACAAACAAAGAAAGACATTTTGAAATCACTCAAAACAAACTATAAGCCTTAAAAACACAATGAAATTATCGATTTAAAACTTAAAAAACGCAAAGGTTACGTTCTCCAACAAGTGAGAGAAGAAATTCAGAACAAATTGCATAAGCTGCTTTTATTTCACCGTGTGCTATCTTTCACTTGGAATCAAGAATCCCAGTTTCGATGTATTTTTTAATACATTTGTAGCGGCGTACACTTTGTCATCTTTTTATTTTCCTGATTACTCCCAGCAGATGATCTTAGATTTACTAAATGTAAAAGCCCTAATGTAGAACTATCCAGGAATTTTGAGGATTCTATCATACGTCATTGTGAAGCTATTCTGCACATGGACAGTCGGACGGATGAACCAAATGTATGAACAATGCTTTTGGCATTGTAGATTTCTCAAGATGTTGCTAATTTTTATAGGCATTTCCTTTAGATTCTAGGAGATAGTTTCTTTTCCCATAAGATAACACGTGTAAATTGATTGTTTTGACTGCAGACTTTATTTCGTTAACATTTTAAAATATTTTAAAAACATGAATTTGATGCGAAAATTGCGCAGTCATGCGGAGAAAATTATAAAGATTAATGTCCATATCATAGAAATTCAAATGTAATCCGAAAATCTTCAAAAATTATGTTTTAATACGTTTTCAAAATGATTATACATTTCTTACGCATTACGATCGAGCCAACAATAGACTTTAACTATTGTAGTTGTCATGGCGATGAATTGAATAAATGCGTAAAAATCACGAAAAAATAGCAGTTAAACGTAATCTTTGGCTTTTTCCGAATGAGAGTTGAATTTCTACCATATGTAAATTAATTTCCAGAGTTTTCTCGGCATTACTGTGAAAATCCCGCGTTGTGTAAGATATTTTAAAATGCAGTGAAGGCCTGCCATGAACCTCGAAAACTCTGACATAAGCTCCCAAGGTTAAGCATATATAGTTTAGAAAAAAATTTATATTGTATAGAAAAAAACTTGTACTGTATGGTATAAAATGTAATAAGTCTGTAACCTTGCCAACGGGCCAGGCGCCCGATTGCATTGTAAAAGAAATAATAATAAAAGCTTGCTCGCTTCGTTTCAGCTCTGCACATGTTATTCGAAAGGAGGAAAGAAATGCTCTTGGAGTCAAATCCAGGACTACTATGTACACGGCGGGCAGCTTCAAATTGAAAAGTTGAAATGTAAAGTGATTCCTGAAAGGTTGATAGAAAAAGATTGAAAATCTTTCGAATTATGGGCGGCATTCCTTATTCTCCGTATAGCATGACTGGATTTCTTAGCTTATTATTTAAAGAGATTACACTTCTTCCAAGAACAAAATGAAACACTGGTTAATTTGATAAAAATATAGAGTTTGCACGAATTGTCCGTGGGCGGCATACATTTTGTCGGTATTTTGTTCTTTCGGCATAATGTCTGTAGTCATAATGCGCGTCTACATTACGTCCGCGCATGATGAAAACGCAAAGAATATATTTCAAAATATCGAAATTTTCAAGAGCTTTACAAAATGTAGTAAACTATATAGAACATGAAAATTTTGCGTTTCAATTAAAGTTAATTCGAGGATGCAATCAAGAGACAGAAAAAATTACAATTTGGAATGTATTGCAGCCACGAACCATTCATCTTAACGACATTTAAAAATAAAAAATAACAGGAGTTATATCGTTAAGTAAATATTCAAATTAGAACACTATATTATTTAAAACATAATAATAGTTTTAACAGAATTTATAATAAGTTGGTTAGTTTCACGAGTGAGAATAAAAATAAGATTTTTAACGGTGAAAATAAACGGAGGAGGAAATAGATTAAAAACACAAGCTGAATATATAAAGCGAAAAGAAAAGTCATTCCAGACCTTAAATGGATATTCTATCTCGTTGCATAATTAACGGATATCTCCAAAACAGAAAAGCAGGAAGTGGAAGGAATTGGATGAAGGAGTTGGGAAGGGAGAGAGAGATACAGAGAGAGAGAGGGGGGGGAGAGAAAGAGAGGGGGGGTGGGAGAGAGAGAGAGAGAGAATGAGAGAGAGAGAGAGAAAAGGGATCGTCCAGAGCTAGCGAAGGGAGTGAATCGGTAGATCTCAAGGATTTGGAGAGTCGGAGGTCGGTGGAAGGCTTTCTGCGGCTATTCCGATAAATGCCTCTCTCACTCCTCTCTTCGCCGCACCCCGCCCTCCCGCCACTCCCTCCCGCCATGCTCCTAAACCCAGATCCTATCTCCCGTCGGCCACCTCCTTTGGAAGACTCGTTGAGGCGCACTCGAATGCCAAGATGGCTCCGTCCGCACTCATACTTAGCAGTTTTCGTGGTAATGACTTTACGGGGAAAGTTCTAGACGAGAGAGGAAGGAGGGAGGAGGAGGAGGAGGGAAGGAAGGAGAAGGCGTGACTAAAAGCTCGACGAAAATAGAAATGAAAGAGGGAGTAAGAGGAAGGGAGGAAAGGAGATGAGAAAAAGGAGGAGCACCGTGGGGATCTGCCCGGGGCGAGACACTACGAGCGGACACCCAAACCGCACCACTCGTTTCCAATTAAGGCGCGGACTGGTGCATTTTTCCACTTTCTCGCTCTCCTTTCCCTCTCTCCATTCACTCTCTCCCCCATATTCTCTCCTCTTCTCCCATCAAACCGATCCTCCCCTTTTACCAAGTGTGCCCAAACTCTCTCTCTATCTATCTAGATATTCCAATCTTCTTCTCCTTCTTCTCCCTCTTCCACAGATGCGATCCTCTTCCTTCGAAATTTTCGCTCTGTTCCACTCTTCCCACCAATTCCCAGAACCCTCTCCGCTCACGATGACGTCAAACATCTTCGAATATCGTTCGTCTCTGGAAACAGAAACTCTTCCGCCATCTACGTACTACATTCGCCCTTTCCATTTGATACCCCTTCTTCACTCATTCTGAATCCCCCTCATTCTCCCTCCATGGACCGTCCTCACTCTTTCCGAGCACTCCCACTCCTCGCCCTTCTTTGGGGGCCAGTTAAACCCCTTCGTCGGGCTCATCTCCTCAAACTGTTTTCCTAAATCGTCTATTCCGCACACAAAAGGGATCTGATATTCCACCCCGCCGCTATTATTCTTCGAGGTGATTCAGTAAATCTTCAGTTTAAGGTCTATTTCATAAATAAACTCCACGCGTTTTAAAAAGAAGTCGTTCTTTTTTTTTACCTTCTAACGAGCTGCGAAAAATCGAATGGAAACTAAGGTTAAGCGCTTCCTCGTTCGATTTCGAATATTTTATTTACTGAGACCCTCGTTTTTTGTGCGAAATAGCTCTGATGGATGTAAATTAGATTGAATTAAATTAATCAGTTTAACGGAAATATAAATGTCAAAGTACTGATTTCATTTTTTCAAGCATTATTCAGCAGATGGAATTTTGGTAACTTGAGAGGATACTGAGATTTTAAATAAATCGCTCCCTTTTTCAGTTTTGTACTTGCATATAATTTTGAAACAAACGATTTTAAATTCTTAAACAATTTATATCAGTTTAAGAAAAATGAACTAGGGAGAAGACGAGGTGATATTTTAATCGAATGGTATCACGCTATCTAAAATTTGTGCTATTAATTAATTAATTATTTAAGACGGAACATAAATGCCTTTATAAAGCGTATAAACGTTATGTTTATGGAGAGAATGTAGTAGGAATTCTTGAAATGAACATTTATTAAGAAAAAGAAACTCCGCCAATATTGAGAAGAGCTCAGATCAATCTGTGTATCATAGACTGTTTGGTTGTCTATGAAATAATATTTGGTATAAATGCGAAACGTATCAAAAAATACTACGTATGTGCTTGCACCATGACGCGAGCGTGGCTGATTTTAATATTTCAACAGAAACGGACGCTTTCCATAAAATTCACGAGAAAATGGCGTTATTGGGAAATACGAGAAAATAAATAATTTAAGACTAAAATGGTCCGCAGCTTGTTTAAAGTCACTCCGATTTAATCGTGGGGAAGTTATAAAGATTCTTCGGGAGACAATGCGAGACCATTGGTTGGAATCAGAGGAATAGCCTCGATCTGCGAGTCAATCGAATGCAACTGCCAATGTGCCAAAGGGCCCGTGGAAACGGAAGGGCGGATACTCTATCCCAGCACTACTAGGGGGCGGTCTATCTCACTGCCGAAAGATAAGGGGGGGGGTGGGAGTTAGGGGGAGGGGGGAAGGAAAAGGACCGAGGTTAAAGGCGTGGATCTCTTTCGAGTGCCAGGCTCCAGGCGGCTTCCGTCTTCGAGAGTGCGAGATTGATTCTTAAGACGCCTCTCCCCCTCTCCCCCCCCCCCCAACCCAACCCAACCCAACCCACCGCCTCCTCTGAGCGGGGCTCATCTTTACGGATGAGGGTCGACGTCCACTATCCGCCATCTTCTCCCTAACTTATTTCTCTCTCTCTCTCTCTCTTCCCCCCACTATCGTCCGTTCTCTGTCCTCGCATTCTCCTCTCTCTCTCTCCCTTCGCCCCTACTATATATATATATATATATATATATATGTATATATATACCCTTCTTCAGAAATTCCAACTTTCTTCCGAGCTCACCATTCCCGCATTACCACTTTATTTTTTCATATCGGGAAGAACTTCCCCTCATTTCCGAATTCTTTTCAATCCCTCATTCCCTCACTCCCTCATTCTCTCTCTCACGCCCAAACATTCCTCCAAAATTTATTGCCTCTTACGAGCCATTTGCATTTAACCCCTTATATATTTCATTGCTTCTTCCATTCGAATCGATCCACTTCCTAACAATGGTTAAGTCCGTACGCGTAGATTTCTGTTTATGTATCTGTATTCACGCTCACCACTGACTCGGTCTCCGGCCGCTTACTGGACCTCATTCCGCCTCCTCACGTCTTTCCACCTCGCTGACCAAATTGCATCTAATGGTTCTTATTACACAATACCAAATGGAATTTAATGCGAGATATTCATGAAAACTAACAATAGTGTTATAAAAAGATGTATTGGATCCAAGTCCAATTTCTCGGGAGGAAATTGAAGTTTTATGGCAACCTAAAAAATTTCAATTTCCCGGCTATGGGACCACTTGTACCCACAAATCAAGATATTCAATAAAAATACTTGTATTTCTCTGTACCCAAATTCTTATTCTCAAGAGGGATCAAAGTTGAAATGTGGCGAAAAATATATCATTAAAAATTATTTACTTTATTGGTTCCAAATTTAAAATCTGCAATCTTTCTCGAGGGTGACGTATGCATACTGTGTATTGAAGAAAAAGGCGTTCCTAATAGAAACTTATGCGCATATATTTTTAGACTGATTAGAAATGACGATGAAATCATGGCAGTAGAACATCTGAAGAATGCATGTTTTTACTCCGACAATTGGCGAGATAATAAACTAAAGAACGATCCGAGTAATTAATGATCAAGTGCTCAAGTACAAGAAGACCGAATACAGATCGACTAATGTCGTGTAAACTACATAATGCCAATTTAGAAAGTCTCTGATTTGTCGCTGCGATAGATAACTTTCAAAAACTCATTAGCTATAGTTTAAATAATTTAGTTTAATTTGAATTAATTCACATATCATAAAAAGACAAGTCAATTTTAAATATATTAGTTTATTGGAAAAACATTAATCCATGAACATTTGACATAATTCAAATTTTTAGCTTATCGCCAATTGAACTTCTACGCTACCTATAATTGATAAATTTGCGTTTTAAGCAAGATTAATAAACTATATGTAGAGGACAGGAATTCAATCTCACATTAACGCACGTTTAAGATTTCAATACTCAGTCATACGTGAGGCCTCGTAGTAACGAGACGATTTCATAATTCCAAAAGCGCCATAGTATTAGCATAAATAAGCAGAACTAACGGAAATGGCCTTGTAAACGGATACGCCACATTATCTGAGGTAAATATAAGTTTTCATGAAAAGATTAAGAAATTTCAAATCAATTAAAATTTTATTATTCTCCGAGTCATAGAGCATAAACTCGAAGAAATCGTTTACGCGGTGAAATGTGAGTTATCCGACGCATGTGTCAGTCGCAATGGAAATGCTTTATCATGCTTTTCAATTTTCGTTTATGCTAGACGCTAGTGGCGATCATTCACGTCTGCATCTTTGTCAGATCTTGAAACAGACGAATCACTGCATTGCAAACAAAAAGAAGAGAGAAACCTTACTTTGTGTCCTGTGTGTAACATTTAAGATTTTTCTTTCATATTAAATAAAATTAATACAAAAGTAATTGGCTGTTTTTAAAATCACTGAGATATATATTACTTGCCTCAATTTTTCATTAATTTGAATTGTAAAATAACGGTTTAAAGTTGTTTTGGCCATTGTACACAGTTTGTATATACCTATATATTATATAATTTTTTGCGAGATTACATTCTTATTTAATGAAAATATTTTTAGTAAACAGTGAACCTCAATGATGGTTAAGTTACGTTCTGAGTTACCGTTACCGAGTTCCGCGATGAAGTTGTTCGTGATAAATAGTTCCCTGGTTTACTTCGCTAAAAAGAAGGCCAAACATTACGGGGAAATTTTCCTATTATTTAAAAATAATCTATGAATACATTAAATTCACACTCTCCATTCCTACGTTCATTCTGCGTTCAGACCTTCCTCAATTCCCAATCACTCTGCCCCCTCCACTTCCCTTTGTCCCTCTCCCTCTCTCTCTCTCTCTCTCTCCCTCACTCTCTCTCTCTCTCTCCCACTCTCCCTCTCTCTCTTATCTTCTCCTCGGAGAGCAATAAATCCGTCACCACACTGTGGCACTCATTCTTCTACAGAATGGAACGTCTATTTAGCTTTCAGAGGAATCCTCACTAGCAGCACCCTATGAAGGGGAGTAGGGTAGAGGGGGGAGGGTAGATGGGGGAGGGTAGAGGGGGAGGGTAGATGGGGAGGAAGGGTGAGTGGTGGTCAGACGAGAGACCTTTCGGAAAATCAGAAGGAATGAGAGAATATCCCCCTCCCTGCCTCACTTCCGCATCATCTTCACATTCGTAGGATTTTCTTCCCCAACTGCCCTCTCCCTCTCTCCCCCCCCCTCCTCCCTTCTTTCTTTCCACTCCTCCTTCCGCCACCAAAGAATTCACGTCCACTTCTCCACAGGGCGACACGCGACGTCACTACAATTCCATTGTTGGAAAATTCTATCGCGTCCCTCTTTCTATTTCAAGTTCGAATCCTGCCTCCTCCCACCCCCCCCCCCCCGACCAACTCCCAACAATCCGCTACGCCCAGAATACCCAACGGGAAACAAGAGAAAAGCGGCCGAACAAACAAAACTTCAATGCCACTTCGACTGCAACAAAAAATTCTCCAAGATACACGTCGCCTTTCTCTACATCTCCAACTTCCTCCTCCTCACCCACTCCCTTCTTTATAACTCCACCTTTCCCTCCCCCCTCCGCCCTCACACCCTCCCCCACCCACCCACTCCCTCCTCCTCTTAAAATTATTTACGTAATTCGACCTGCTGCAACGCACTCGCGCACACACGTCGCCCGTCATAGCAGAGGGTGAAAAGGAAGAGAAAGGGAGAGAAGGAGGGAGGAATAAATGGAGAGAGGTGCAGGAAGGAGAAGGAATGGGGAGAAGGGAAAGGATGATTAGGGGAGGAAATGGAGCAGGGAGAGAATGGGGATAGGAGAGTCATGATGAGTTGAGAGGAAAAGGAAATATTTGAGAGGGCAGAGGGACCGTGAGTATTAATGGGTTGGAAGGGTGAAAATATAGTCGGGAGGGCCGCCATTCACATTACACATGAAAACTAAGCATACATTACGAACTCACACTTCGTCCATAGAAATTCGTTTCGCATCATGCAAACAGGTTGATAGACTGTCTCTTCAATAGCTATGAGAAGGTTGTGAAAACGAGATATCCAATTTGGCTACACATAGCTGTAATCATCTGCGATTCAACGATATGGTAGATTCTAAAACACAACATGTGCGACGTCATTCCCTTTAACGTATATTAAAATAATTGGAACAATTTTGCAAATAATACTTTTTTGTAATCTAATATTGTGAATTAGAGGTCTGCACGGGCCGAAATCTTCGGCCCGAGCCCGTCCGGCCCATTCGTAATTGAGTCCAAGCCCGGCCCGGCCCGAAATTTCACCCCATTTTCGCATCCAGGCCCGGCCCGAGTCCCGAATTATTTAAACTGACCCAAATTCAGTCCTACCGTGGACATTTTGTACATTCTTCAGTAAACATATACCCTTTATAAAGTATCTTTTTATGTTTAAAATTTTTCCAAGCATTTCAAATTTTCTTAAATTCCTTGATTAAATCAATTCTGGTTTTCTAGAGATTTATAAAAAGTTTTAATAACACAAAATATATTTCAAACCACAGAAATGCACGAAGAATACAAATTAGGTATGTCAATTTTTATCAGTATGGAAGACCAATATCATCTGCTACCCAGAGCGAACTAACGGCCAATGGCGGATACAAAAGGGAGAGTAATGAGATAAGGTCTAGCGGTAGGGAATGAAGCTTCGGATGTAAGACTCCCAAAAATTCCTTCTATCTCCTAAGGTAAACAGGACCCTCTTGATAGTGATACAAGTAGTTGTTTAAGAGATGGTCGGTTGGTAGGAATACGTGGGTGCTCTACTGGCGGCCAGGGAGATGTGTCGCTTGTAAAGGAGAGAATGGAGAACTCTCCCTAAAAGAAATAGTGAAGACGAAACAATGCACAGTGGCGCAAACATGAAAGGGGTCCACTGGGTCCTCAACTGGCCCGAAGCGGCCCGAACGGGAATGGCGTCAGATAAATCGTCTAGGCCCGAGCCCATTACTTTTCAGTCTTACCCGGCCCAGGCCCGTGCAGACCTCTATCGTGAATCACCATTAATGACGGCTGCTTTGCAGCGGAGAAGCGTATCTCTTCTTTGTCAGTATTTCATGGCTATTCGAGAGGCAATCTATCGATACAATTATAATCCTATGGTGAGCTCGGCAAATCTCTTTTCAATCGAATCAGACGATATTTCCTTCTAATGTGCATAACACAATAGAATGAGAAAATTTTTCTTCGTCCATTTTGATCAAATATTTTGATCAAAATCGTTTTCGGCGCTGTTCTTGCGTCATGTTAAAAATTTAAATATCGAACGCACTTCGATGCTCTAATCTGAATTGAATGTGACGACAAGAAATAAAGTTATCGAGTTCCTTGTTGAGATTAAGTACAATTGATCATCAAAGACTTCGACAGCGAGCTTTTCTGAATGTATTTAAGAAATACGAAACAATAAACATGTCCATTTGATACCCACAAGTTAACGTCCAGAGTAAGTTTTAAAATGAACACAAAATAATACGCCTTAGATTTTATTTAAAACAAATGGAGGGAGAAAAGACCACTGGATTCGAATCCATTTTGATATTATAGGCCTCGACACTTTCTACTCATAGGAGAGAAAATTTTGAGGTCATGCAATACTTTGCTCGTTCACGCTATTCATTGTGTATTTTGCCGAAATTCCCTATGAAGCAGAATAATATTATAGCGTACACCAGACAACTCTAAGAGGCCTATCAAAGCTATTATCACGACAAATTAAGCGCGAAGTTTATCTGTATTCTCGCTTTTTCCTTCGGTTGTTTCTAACAACCTATAATCCCGCCAAACTTCAATGATGCAGCTCTTCAAAAAGTGCCTCATAATTTGTATCCATGTGTGTGTGGAAAAAATGGGACAAAGAGACCCAAAATTTTTGAATTATTGCAATTTTGGATTTTTTCCTTTAATGTTACTAATACCCTATAATCTTGCAAAATTTAAAGTATGTAGATTATCTAGAAGTGCCCTATAGTTTTTATCTTATTATGTGGCAAAAAGCCCCTTCAAGTTTATAATTTTTACAATTTCGGATTTTTTCGTTAATTGTGCACCAAACTTAATCAGCCTGCCAAATTTCAAGTCTCTAGCTCTTGCCGAGATGTACCAAATAATTTCGTCACCCACCCAGAACTCCAGTTTTATATTATACATATATTATTTCCTTATTATCAATGGTTGCCCGTAATTAATAGGTATATTGAGTGTAATATATAATGCTCAGTTTTTTCACTGGCTAAGGAATCCCATAAAATTATATTTGCCCTTTAACTTTTCTGTCGATAAAGCTCTTTTCCCTACTTCCAGAAGACATTTTCGTTTAGCGCATTTTCTTTTGGAGAACCACTTTTTATGATCGAGCTCGACGCACCAAACGAGGGATTCCTTTACATAATTCAAATTTATGGGCTTAAAACGGAGGACTTAGCATAAAGTAATATTTCCTTAAACAGTCAATATGAACCTCGGCTAAAATAAAAAACCGCAAAGCGATAGTTCGTGAATATTCGGCTCGGAGAATGGAAGAAGATTCTCTCGTGATAAGGGCGATCGCATTCCACTCAATTCTCTTTCTTGCTTCCTTTTGCATTCCATTCGCATCTCATATCAATTTCATTGTCTTGAGTTATGGCTCTCTCACCCCTCCCTCCCCCTAACTCCACCCCTCCCTCTCCCTAACTGCACCCCTCCCTCCCCCTAACTCCACCCCTCCGTCCCCCTAAATCCACCCCTCCCTCCCCCTAACTCCACCCCTCCCTCCCCCTAACTCCACCCCTCCCTCCCCCTAACTCCACCCCTCCCTCCCCCTAATTCCACCCCTCCCTCTCCCTAACTCCACCCCTCCCTCCCCCTAATTCCACCCCTCCCTCCCCCTAACTCCACCCCTCCCTCCCCCTAACTCCACCCCTCCCTCCCTCTAACTCCACCCCTCCGTCCCCCTAAATCCACCCCTCCCTCCCCCTAACTCCACCCCTCCCTCCCCCTAATTCCACCCCTCCCTCTCCCTAACTCCACCCCTCCCTCCCCCTAACTCCACCCCTCCGTCCCCCTAAATCCACCCCTCCCTCCCCCTAACTCCACCCCTCCCTCCCCCTAATTCCACCCTTCCCTCTCCCTAACTCCACCCCTCCCTCCCCCTAACTCCACCCCTCCCTCCCCCTATTCCACCCCTCCCTCCCCCTAACTCCACCCCTCCCTCCCCCTAACTCCATCCCTCCCTCCCCCTAATTCCACCCCTCCCTCTCCCTAACTCCACCCCTCCCTCCCCCTAACTCCACCCCTCCGTCCCCCTAAATCCACCCCTCCCTCCCCCTAACTCCACCCCTCCCTCCCCCTAATTCCACCCTTCCCTCTCCCTAACTCCACCCCTCCCTCCCCCTAACTCCACCCCTCCCTCCCCCTAACTCCACCCTTGCCTCCCCCTTTCTCCCTCCACTCTAGACTGGAATGAAACCCCATCCCATCGGCCCGCATCTGCCACCGATGTCTTCCCATAAAATATTTTACTATCTTCCTCGGAAAACGAGTCCATATAATTCTCATAACGCATCCGGCCGCCACCCGCGAGCGCTTCCCTCCGAAAGGCGGAACCGAGATTTTCTTACCATCTCGAGCCGCCACAATTTTTAATTTCTAGCGTTAAATTTTAACGATTTCAAGTCACATTCTCGAAATATGTCTGTTGCTTTGAGTTCACTCATAGAATTTATTCTTCGATTCAAAACACCTTAAGTGGTGGATTGCATTTTAGGACCGAGTACTTTTAATGTCTTTCTGGATTTAATTTTTGATAATTGCATAACTGCCAAAAATATTTATTCAAATAAAATCGCCGATCATCATCAAAGGTATCACCTTCAACGAAGCTTCAACGACAGTAGCTAATAAATTTGCCGGACGATGCTTACGTTACAATATGTTCAATTCGTTATATTTATTTTAATTTAAGCCTGAAAAATTGCAGTAAAATGCTTGGGTAAAATTTACTTAAATCGCCGATCTTATGCGATTCTTTTAGTGGAATCATTATGTACGAATTACAAAATCAATTAATGGCGTTCTTTCATTCAAAACATTAGTGCAAAAACTCCGTCATTTTACAGTTGCCACCAAGGTTACCTTTTCATGCTACAACGTCAGAAGCCGAAACCACCAAATTTGCTGCAACGACACGAAAATAAAGTTAGCAACGGCTCCGAGTATCATTCATTAAAAATTCGATTCCCGCACTCGGCAATACTTGCCGGGTTAGAGGAAGTAATTGCCTCGGACCTACGAGTGCTTCTTAATAGAACGAATTCAAATGGATAAAACGACAAAGGGAAAGCGAGAAATCTGTCGTTTGGTCAAGAAAGGAAACGCAACACGACGGAATAAGCGATTCTTGAGTAATCGCAGATGAAGCACTCCGCGAGGCATGGCGAGGAGGAAAACGTTGCGACAGGCGAAAGGGTTATTTTTCTGATCTCTACAAATAGGGAGTTTGAAACATAAAGGAAGTTGGGAAGAAGAGAATAGGGAGAGGAGAAAAGGAGAGAGAGGGAGAGAGGAGAAGATGGGAAATGTAAAGGAAGTTGGGAAGAAGAGAATAGGGAGAGGAGAAAAGGAGAGAGAGGGAGAGAGAGTTAGAGAGGAGAAGATGGGAAATGTAAAGGAAGTTGGGAAGAAGAGAATAGGGAGAGGAGAAAAGGAGAGAGAGAGAGAGGGAGAGAGGGAGACAGAGGGAGACAGAGGGAGACAGCGGGAGACAGAGGGAGACAGAGGGAGAGAGAGGGAGAGAGAGGGAGAGAGAGGGAGAGAGAGGGAGAGAGAGGGAGAGAGAGGGAGAGAGAGGGAGAGAGAGGTAGAGAGAGGGAGAGAGAGGGAGAGAGAGGGAGAGAGAGTTAGAGAGGAGAAGATGGAAAATGAGAGAAGATGGGAAATGTCGAGGAGTGGGGGAGATCTTCAGTCTGTCTCTCTTGGGAGAAGGAGAGAGAGAGAGAGAGAATGGAATGCCCCAGGCACGGTCCTCAAATACGCAACAGAAAAATATGAGCGGAACGACTAGGATTCCTTGGAAAACTAAGGCACTCTGCGGCTTTTTTTGAGATGTGGTCGGAGCAGAGGGAGATATAGAGAGAAAGGGGAGGGAGGGGGAAAGAAGAGAAAAAGGGAGAGTAAGAAAGGGTTGGGGGTTGGTGTAGAGCAAGTGAGAACGTGCTAATTAAGAATAGTCTTATGAAGATGATAGATAATATTTTCCTGATTTACTGATCAATAATAAGGTAATAAGGTAGTTTTGGGAGGGAGGTCTGTGAGGTAGGTTTGGGAGATATTTGGATTTGTTGAATTCATTCATTTGGAACTTTTACTATTTTAAGTTCCGAGCGGGGAAGAAACCCATTACAGGTAAGAACTGCTACTTTATCCCGATATTACTCCGCGTTTGATGAACTGTATGACAATGTCGCTAGCTTCTTCAGGTCTTGGTATTTATGTGTTTTATGCGTATATTCCTAGGTCCTTCCGTAACCTTTCACAAGCCGTTGGCCAATTATCAATTATTGGCCGATGGAATCGTTTCCAAATTAAGGAGAAGATGTCTTTTGAAATTTAACGGCCTCATACGGATTATTCCTCTCTTGGAAAACAGTTCGACTCCTTGTTCTACGATTTCCACATTGGGTATTTATAGGGCGTGTTCAGCGATAGCGGACATTTTGAAGACAGCGCCCAATGATGCTCCTGAAGGAGTACTTCCAACAGAAGTTGATAACGAGGATTTCGGCGTAAGTTACTACCACCCAAATGGATATCGAGTTATTTTTCTATCTTTGGCACCCACAAAGATTTCAGTTTTATCGATATGATTTAGAATACTTTCAAATGATTAGACGCTTCCTTTCACTGTGTTAACTCAATCAACCGGTATTACTAAATGCATCAACATTGTTGATAGATCACGTTTAAATTTCTGTAACTCGTTATGATATTGAACTACCAAATCATTTGAACTAATTATCCTAAGAAAATATTCGAGATCAAAATCACCATTTCGCATATGGATTGCCGTTTTCTGTATCAAGCTATTTAATTTATCTTTTGAAAACCGTCCATGTGTTTGTTCGGAAAAAATACCTTCCGTGGAAAAGATGAAGAGGGGAGTAACGACTTATTGAGGTGAGCTAACTACTTCCTTAACAACGAGCAAATATCATATTAATAACATTTTTAATCATTCTTAGGAAAGAATGTAATCTACAAATTTATTATTCTTATTTACTTGAAAATAGTAAAAAAAAACTTTTGATTTATTTAATTTTATATCTGGTGGGCTCAAAACACCCCTTCCCCCTTGGAATAATTTGTTATTTAAACTACCCAGCTATTACGAGAGTTAATAACATTCGAAATACTAAAAATAAAAGTGGAAAATTTTAATTATGCTTAAGTTGTGTTAGACGAGTGTTATTAGGAACAATTTTACCAGTAAGGCGAAATGTAATTTTTGTGCAGCGGTTTTAACATATCTATACTATTATTAAATAAATGATTTTTTATTTTTAAATATCCTTCTTTTTAATTATCTACAAGAAAATTCAATTAGTTGTTTGATTTCTAAATTAAACTAAACGCTCCCAGAATCGAACACGGGTCGTTATGTTACACGGTGAATACCGATAAGCCTCTTTAGATGTCAGTCTATTTAAAACTTAAAGAGGGGTTGAAAAGAATTCGACCGTTTTCACTTTATTTTAAATGCTTTAGAATTTGAATACAACAGCACAAATATACAAATTACCAAGTAGAATTTCATATCAAAGTTATCAAAAACTAACCAAATTTCACAAATAGATTAATGAAATACGCAAAATTACCTGGGATTACACTCAAGATGCCTAAGGTGTCCCTCTGGTAGTCTGAGGGTTAATAAAATACCTACAATGCAAGTTTAGGCACTGAAAAATCTTAGTGATTATTTAGAGATATTAAATGGTGCACCTATAAAGTCATGCAAAAAAGCATGTTAAGAAAATTCAACTCCTGACTAATTAACAAATAATTTGTTATCACGAACGGCCATAGATAATAATACAACATTACTAGGAGGTGCTCCAGGGAAAGTGCATAAGACGCTCAGGGAATTTTTAAAAAATATTTTTTAAGTGAAACGGAGCTTTTTCGACCATCAACTTGAAATTTGAAGGCAGAGGCCGGATTCAGCGACTGAAGATCGTTTCATATAAATTGATAGAAAGGTTGATCCGAAGATCCTTATGCGACAGGCATAAGCTGTTATGATGGGAAATGAGGAAACAGGTGAAAAAAATCTTCCATGACCGGGAATCGCACCCGGGTCTTCCACTTGCCGGGCGGATATTCTACCGCTGAACTACCGTGTCAGACTAATTCTCCTGTTTCAGAAAGGGAATATTTTCTGCTTGAGTGGTTGTACAGCTTTTGGAGCGTTTTCATTGGTTGAATGGCAAGCCAATCAGAGTTCGGGATATCATTAATGAGGAATATGTTTACCTTCGTTACGTAAATTGTTTAACGCGAGCGGATACATTAAAAATTAAGTGCACGAAATTTTATTCTTTTCCCTTATATTCGCAAAATTATCTACAGCCAGTTCCCTTTACGATGAAACCACAGTAGTGAAACATTAAATCTTTAAATTAAACAGATGTAACAGCTACGTTATATTTTGAAAGGCGAATATTAATTTATAACATTGTTGATAAATCATAAATCGTGTATTTACCTTCGTTACGTAAACTGCTTAATTAACGTGAGCGGATACATGTATCAGTTTAAAACAGTCATAAAGTAAGTGTACGAAATTTGTTTTTTCCATTAGATTAGAAAAATTACATAGGGTATGGTCAATTCTCTTATGTTTGTATTTTTTTGACATTGATGAGATGAACGCAACAGAATTAGGAAAAAGCTCACTTCTTTCGTAAAAAAAATCACGACTGTTCGAAAGCATTAAAATAATTTTTTTGCATGTTCAACTGCAGCTTAACAAATTTTAAGAAGCCAATTTTAAA